>CM062839.1:15187319-15614076 GCA_031772345.1 Himalopsyche anomala
CAGAATTGAGTAAAAAGATATTACTTACATTCAAATTTTGCATTAAAATATTTTGAAATTATTTGTTTTAAAATCATGAAGTTATTACTGTGATCGTATTTAATTAATATCTTGTAATATAGTCCTTCAAACTATTTATTATGACTATGTTTCATTGTATGTATACAATAATGTCTTTATATATGTTATATAATATGAACCGAATTTTAAAATTAATCCGTTATTTTTCAAATAAAAGTTGTAACCCTGTGGAAATAATATGACAAAACTTTGTGAGACTCACTTTGGCTTTTGCTTGAAGCCACTTTTAAAATATTAATTTATGTTTTACGACGGTTTACCTGTGAGGTGCTCGGAGATATTAAACACAAGCAATGTCAATTGTAAAGGTGGCTCCAATTTTCGAGACTCTGCACTGTTCTCTATAATAATTTAACAAACCAAGCCATTTATTCCGACTTCACAGGCAGAAGACGAAACAATAGCGCGGGATCTTGCTTGGAAAAGAACAAAATGTTTGTTCAGTGCAGAGCCGCAATGCATAATAAGGTGAATTCATTACATATTAATTTCCTCTCGAGTTCATTAATATAAAGTCATGCTTCAATTAAATTTAGCTTTACTTATTCATACTTATTTTGATTATGATTAAAGTATACTTAATTAACTACTGTAATTACATTAAAACATTTAGAGTATTTAGAATTTAATTAATATATACTTTTTTTACATATCTATGTCTGCTCCCAATGTGAAGCATATGGCCTCCTAATGGAAGTATCTCAACAAAAGTTTTTTCTACGAGAATTGTTTGCTACTCAGTCGCTCAACCTCACTTTTTTCAAAGTGAGTAGTATGGAAAGAAGGATAAGGCTAGAACAGGACTAGTGCTTAACTAATCCCTATTGCTACACCCAGTTATTAAAGGATCAGAAGAATGGGAGGAGAGGAAATAATGTCAATTGACATAACAAGCACTCAGTATTCGATCACCACTTTGAATTGAATAATTTTCAAATTCACTGTGATCTTACCGGGAATCGAACCCAGACCTGCGTGATCGGTAGAGCAGGCTCTAACCAACTGGGCCACAGAAGACGGCAATTATGGTCATAAGTATTAAATAGTTAGTGTGAACCTCACTCACTCACAACCTCAATTTTTTCAATGTGAGTAGTATGGAATAGAGTATAAGGCTAAAGCAGGACTAGTGGTTGGCTAATCGTTGTTGCTACACCCAGTTATTACAGTTATCAGACGGATGGGAGGAGATAAAATTATGTGAATTGACATCACCAACACCCAGTCTTCGATCACAACTTTGAATTGAATAATTATTAAATTCACTGTGATCTGACCGGGAATCGAACCCAGACCAGGCGACAGTATTTACTTAATCAATTATAATTATTTTCGAAAATGATTTCTTTCATATTAAACATTGCTGTCTTACGACAAATTATAATTAAGAACTCAGATCACGGTTAACTAGCAAGTCAAAATATTATGTTGAAAAATGAGATAAATAATATTAAAACAACAAACATATGTAAATACTCAGGCCCTTGGTCGAGAGGTCAACGTCGTTGGCTTCGTTTACAGAGCTCACGGATTCGAATCCAAGTAAATACAGTTTTTTTTTTAATCTTCTGGTCGTAATTATGGTTGTTTTTAGCGTGTACAATTCCCTTTTACCACATATCCGGCACTAAAAAATGAGCGTAGCAAGAGGGATTAGCTAACGGCAATTCGTTCATACTATCCTTCTATCCATACTATCTGTTGAAAAAGAGAGGTTAAGCAATTGAATAAAAATCGGTCCTCATAGAAAAAAATGCTGTGCTAACTCTATTAGGAGAAAGTAAAAAAAAATACTCTTAGCTTAAAATAAATTGCGATCAAAAGTTTGTGTAATACTAAACTTTTTGAATATATAGTTCAATGGGAAAAGCAGCTGTTTGCGTTATTAATGTATTGTTTTTAATTTTTGAATAGTTTATAGATTTACCTTACATAATAATTTAAAAGTAAAACAGTTGAAATTATAAGGCCAAAGTAACCTATCAAATCGTTCTGTTCCAGTATATCTCAAAATCTGATCGCTTACAATACAACTCTGCAAGGATTGTTCCTCTTTCCACAATCCAAGTAATATATTATTATCACAAGGGAGGATTTTACTAGAGCCACTTTAAGGCAGAGGGGTGGAGGGTTGCTTTCTCGGGACTCTCTTCCTATTCAGAAGTGATGCGAAAAATCGATCAACTTTGCCGATTTAATTAAAAAAGTTATCCGTAAAGATTATCTTCGAAGAGATGTTATGGTACTGCGTTAAATGTTTTATGGTATCATATATAATTTGCGTTATTTAAAAAACAGTTATATAAGTTTTGTTTAATAAAAAATAAAAAATCTCAAATGATAATGAAAGTGACAAATATTTGTACAAAAATTAACTTAAATGCATTTAAAAAAGTTACATAAAGCCTTTAAGGAAAATAAAGGATTATTTTATTTAAAGTGAAAAGTACCTTGAAGAGATTTTCAGTAATTTTAAGACAGAAATAATTATACACTCAATATCGCAGCCTAAGTACTACCACTAGCTAAGTAACTTAATTGTTAATTCTATTGAATATGAACAAAATTCATTTAAATAATTTTAATTCGAAGACTTAGAAGGTGACACGGGTGAAATTACATATATTTTATCGTGTTCTATTTATTTTATTTAGTAATATATAATGGTACTATATAATTTTTTTTCAAGACAGCGTTATTATAAAGGCAGCTATTTGATCCCCCGACTTTGTTTTTCTGCTATCAACTACAATAGGTCTTCGATAAAAAAATACTTTTTTTCTCAGAAAAATTGTTTTGTAGTTTCACCGTTGTAACCCTAAGCACCCAAGGTATTCGAATCCATTTACAATAAACACATTTTTTTTTATTTTAACGCTAAGGAATGATTATAGCTTTGAAAATTGAATTTTATTTATTTAAAAATGTTCAATTAAGAGTTACTTGGATGTACTTTAGCAATGCATAAGTGTGTTATGAAATATTAACACTAAAATAAACTATTAACATTTTTCATTCTACATAAAAATAAATATCACGATGTATAATATCTGAAATATCATTTTTCAAAAATGCAATCTTGTTAATGACCAACTTACAGTGCCGCCGTTAATGGTAATTATTTTTGGAAAATATCAAACGCAACATAATATCATTAGCGACAAGTTTGATGCTCCCTCTCCTAAATTTCCCTCTGTCGGACACTCATTATAACGTCACATGCAAATAAATTCCTCTAATTGCTCTTCGCTGATTCTCATTAAACATCTGCCAGCCCTCTTCGAGGAAGGAGGGTTTTACAAAGAGGATGTCACGCCTTATGCGGAAAAACCCCGTTTATTTTTCCTTGACTTTCTCGCAGTACAGCATTGTATGTTTGAGAGCTCAGTTTTATGAAAAGAGAAAACTTAAATTATTATAATAACATTGGTTTGAATCAGAGAAATTTAATGATAAAATTGAACTCTATAATTACAACCGTTGAATGTTTTTAATTAGTTTATTAGACATATTTAAAAATTCTTATATTTATATTTAAAATTCGCATGTCAGAACGCTAGCTTAAAAAAAAAATAAAAAAAGGAAAAATAGGACGGTGTTATAATTGCAGATGTTTAATTTATCTAATTTTCAATGAATGCGTCTCACCATTTTTTCTATCTTACCAATATTCAAAGTAGAAATTCCCTTTTTTGTATGTTTAACACATCCATGCCCATGATGCAATCGTAAATAGTTGAGCCATTAAGTCATTCAATATTTTTCTTAATATTGTCAATAAGTATTTATAATTTTAGGTATTCTAGCAGATATGCATTTTTAACATTATTTTTAGCTGTTAATTTATGTTTAAATACTGTCAATAAACAGTGAAACTGAGATGCCATCATGGCAGAGAACGTGATTTTTTAGGATGGCATGTTACGGGTAAAAGGATTGTTTAAAGGTTATACGCGTGACTGTGAAATACATTTCTTTCAATAAAACTAAAAATGTTATTTATATAAAATTAAAATTAATAACTTGGTTACTGCACTTGTTGTGTTACAAAATTGTGACCGCGTTTTATCGTTTTAATCATCATCAGACAAAACATCGCAAACTTTACGAATAAACTTAGTTACCGCTGAATTCATCGAAAAAAACACAATTTTAACACAAATGTTGTAATCGTTGAAGTTTAAATATTATTTTTATTATCAAATTTTAATGTAGCGATTGATTGGCAAGTTAAATGGTTGAAGACTTAAGTCAAGGTTTTAATGATTTCGATTCCTAGTGCAAACATTTTAAAATATGTATTGATATTTTAATCGCTTTAGTGTGTAGGATAAATATTTTTTATTCCTTTCCACTTTTCTGAACCAAAAAGTAACGAAGCATAGCTTGATTGATCTCTTATATTCTTACATTTTGAGAACAATAGGAGCTCGAACGACTGACCATTTTCATTGTAATGTTTCAATTAAAATTGGTTCTTTAATGATTTTATATAAATATTTAAAATTGACAATGGAAATTGTCAAAAATGTTAAAATAAAAAAGATTAATTGCTGTGGCATGGATTTTGTCGTTGTATTCATAAATATATACATAGTCAAATGTTTCATATAAAGAATCTTAGAATAATAGAAAATATTAAAGTTTACACGCTTTGACATGTAGGACGTATAATAAGCACTTGCTCAAATTGCCCACATAATTTAGTGCTCGAGAGTAAAGTTGCTCTCACGTGGTCTCTTCATTTGAGACCCTAAAAGCCTCATTGCGACTGTTTCGCGTACCGACGGGTACTATTACAACAACGGCGTCGGTAGAATAGCGCCGCAACGTCCAAGAGGAAACAAAACAACACTCATTGCACATGTTGGCAACATTTTGATAACCTTGTACAAAAAATACGGTTTTTCTTGTTTTAATTAAAATGTGATAAAAATGTCGACAAAATTAAGTCGTCAATAAAAAAAGCTTGTTTGTCTATTAGAAAAACTACTAGTATAATATAGCAGTGTTTTTTCAACTAATTTACTTTTCTAATAAAACAATAAACATTTTCGATTATCTCAAATGTCTGTAGACGACAGAAGCTAACACACTTATTCTAAATGAATGGGTATTAATATATGTTTACTTTCCGTAAATTTTTAACCATATATGTTCACAAAGTAGAACAAATATACTCTTTATAAGAACTGATTTTAAAAATTAGTTTTTTAAAGATAACTGTTTGTTATTAAGATTTTAAAACTGTTTCTTCGGTTTGTTGGAGCAGAAAAGGGTGGTTACAGAATTACTTTCACTTGCTTCATTTTTACAAGTTGATAGGAGGGAAGCCACCATAAATAAATTAAAGAGTACATAAATAAATCTGTCTGTGGTTTGAACATGTGAGCACCATAACCGAAGCAAACGACGTTTGCCACTCGATTAAAAGTCCGGTAAATATTCCATGCTTTAACGAATAAATATCAAATAGTAATATGACGTAACAGAGAGTTCTTTTGGTTGTCTGGATAACATCAAGAAGGTACAACAAGGGAGGCCCAACTTGATTAATTATAAATTCAGAATTATATTATTTTACCACTCAATACTAATGGTGTTGAAGTAGATTTATAATTTCGTCACTTAATTTAATTTACAGCATACGTTACAGCATTTAATCCCAGACCCTTTTTATGATCTTGAGATTTCGGGCTTCAATTTTTTAAAATCATATCGACACATATTGCACAATTTCTGATATTGTCGAATAATTTCGGGATGCCTAATATATTTTTTAGCGAAATAAATGGATTTTTCACATTTTATAGTACATCTCAAAATGCGGAATTGTCTTAGTATTAATCCTGGGGTTTTGGGATCGCTTAATTGGGCGAGGATCCTGTCTAGTCTCCATTATTAAAACTTCGTATGTCTTATTTTTTGTAAATTTTATCGAAACTAAGGCTTTTAGACTATAATGCTATACTTATACTTATTGAAAAAATTAAAAATCTCGTGGGTTTCTTAGTTTTGAACCTCGTAAGCTACAATAAATATTGGTAGATTCATTCATTATTGAGGAGTTCTATGTTAAATGTTACTGTTTTTTTAGTATGTTTTTTCTTCTTAGGTCTTAACAGTTAAGTGACCATATGACGATTGATACACAAAAGCATCATAGTGTTATTTGATATGCACAGGCAGTGAAAAAAACAGTGATTTTGAATATTTGAAAAATTTTAGGCACAAAGTTATCTCCAATCTATGGAAGATGATGAATTTAAAAATCAACAAATTATTGTTTTAATAAATTGAATTTAAAAACACCACAAAAAACAGATTAATTTCTAATTATCTATTCGTAAAGGTGTTTCTATATTCTATAATTTTAATGTGATATTTTAATGTGATAGTTAAAGCCTATCGATAATAGTAAACAGGCGTATTATTTATTGACGTTGCCCAGCAAAATGTTTGCAATGTCAGGCATCCACTTTTGACACTTGAATTATTTATGCTATGGAGGTTTGTATGCAGCGCAGAGCTTACAGATTGACCCGTGTAGTTTGTTTGTCTATTGAAATTTTTCTATACTATTAAATTTAAATGATTTATTTTGTCTTTACACTGTTGCAGTTTAATTACATTATTTCAAATTCATAAATGAAGAACACAATTTGCAAAGACTATAGGTTTATTTTGAAATGATGAATCATATATATACTATTTTTTACCATGTCCGCTCCCAATGTGGAGCATATTGACTCCTAATAGAGTTTATCTCAACATAAGTGTTTCTATTAAAACTGCTTGTTACTCAGTTGCTCAACTTTTTTTTTCTTAAGAGAGTAGGAATATAAGGATAGAGCTAGGACAGGACTAGTGGTTAGCTAATCGCTTTCGATACGCCTCGTTCATAAGATAGGATGGGTGGGAGGGGGGAATTCAAGACATAACATACATCCATGCCTTCGAACAGAAATTCAAAAATCGATTGAAAAATTAATTAATAAAACTGTCCTTACTGGTATCGGTTCGTCAGAATGTTCCAATGGATGTGAATCGTATTTCTTTGCTTTATAAATGGCTGCCATCTTTTTGTGATGTGTACCCTTGCTTTTTTAATTGAATGTTTTATTTAATTACCGATTGCGAATTAAAAAATATAGACACCGCACGGAATTGAGAGTTTTATTTAATAATATTAACCGATAATGCTTATTATTTCACCCTTTTGCCTTCTCAGATGTAACAGTATGTTTTGAAAAATAACGTCATATTTCATCACTAATGAAAATCTTACGATATATTTATTGTGATGATTTATTTAGAAAAACGAAACAGCGCGAAACATCAGTTTACATAAGATTTAAATAAAACAGTTATCGATTTTCATTTTAGATTCACAATTAATTTTCATATAAAATAACGAATTCATTAAAAATATTGAAAATGATAAACCCATATTTATATTAAAACAAAATGTCGGAAACAAAAAGCTTCCTTAAAATGCAAAATTGTCTGAAAAAATAAAAAAAACACTAAAAGAAAGAAACTTCCGCATTGCCTTGAATTTATTTAAAGCTTTGTAGTGATATATGATCCATTTAACATAGTTGTAGCTTTCAAAAATAGTGACGTACCCTTAAATTTTTCCAAGAAAAAAAACAAAGGGCTTCTATGTAGCATAGAATCACTTACCATATGTTTTTTTGATATAATGATTTTATATATTGTCGTTATAAGGTTGTTACTTAAAAATGTATTTATATTTTGACTTCTAGAGAAAAATCAAATTGGCGGCCATATATTAATACTACGAAAATATTTTTATAATAACATGGAAATTTCTAACCTTTTGTTAATGTTATACACTAAAATTGTGTTTATGGGAATTGTTGACTTACATTGAACCCTCAGTCGAACGGGATGTGAGGAAGTTTCTCCTCTCGCGTTTGCAGCTCTGCACGTGTAGTTTCCTGCATCATGACGTGCTACTCGCTGTAAGACCAGAGACTTAGTGCTGAGGATAACTCCAACCGTCATATTTTGCACGACTTGTTTTTCCTGAAAAGAAGAAAAAACAACCATTTACCATTATTGAGTAAACGCATATAAAATATGTGTTTTTATGGAGTATTCAATAACCATTGCAGTATGATATTAAAGAAATCTTTTGACGAATCAAGTTTTTAAAATAAATGTTGAAATATGTTGAATGTATGTTCTAATTGAATGTAATAAATTTTCTACTGAATTTAATAATTTTTACGGTGCAGAATAATTTGTAAATCTTAATTTTGATTCATTAATCATTGTTACAGAGACATTGGGACATTTTTTCACGAGGCAGATTAAGAAAACTGGTGATTTTGTTTATTACGGTTTTCTTAGTAAAGCTTAAAGAATACAATAACAATGTGCTTGTAAATTAAAAGCAAACTTTTTCCTAAAGCTAATATAATATGTAAATTGTAAAATATTTTATGCAAAAGAGATTATGAATTAGAATATTGATTTATATAAATAGAGAACTTTAATCAAATGTTTATATGCTATAAAGATGGTTAACTAAACAATGATTTGTATAATTGAATTTTTCATATCGTAGTATGTTTTATTATTAATGACAAATATTTTTTTAAACTAAAATATCGATTGTTCTTATCAATTTTAATTAGAAACCAACACTAACTATGACGGAGTCACAATTTATTATTTCACCACTTCACTAGATTCTCTACCTGTCTTATAAATGTAAAAATCTTAAGTTATTATAATTTATAAATAAAATATGTTCCTCTTCGTCTAAATATGTATGAATTGTAATATTATAAATAAGTCTTTTTTATACTACGTTCAGTTTTGTGATAAGGTAAAACAAAGTAATAAATACACATTGTTGGTCTTAGTAATAGTTATAATGATAATAATATAACAATAGATTCCGTAATATTTCGGGAAACGATTATTTAAATTTTGAAAAAGGATCGTGGTTGGTATAAAGGAAACCTTTTTACACAAAGTTTAATGCAAAAAGTAATGAGCTCATTCAAAAGCTTGCTTTTCAGCCATCAACAAACTTTTAAACATAAATTTAATAGTAATTTCCGTTATGTAGTAAAATATGAAAAAATATAATACTATATAAGAAGACTCAAACTCTTCCTGATTTATATTGAAATTTAAAAGAATAATTTATTTTGTAGTTTTTGATGGTTAATATTTTATTACCTATTTACTTTATAATTGTTATCATAATAACATTAAAAGAAGTCAACTATGTGTTTGTTGGTTACCATAACTAGTAGTACTATTCCCGCGTGCATAGCACTTACCTTAAGCGGTTTGAAATACTCAACACAATCACGTTTTTAATATACAAATCGTTTAACACAATCACGTGTTCAGTATTTCAGACAGTCCAAAATAAGTGTTGTGCATGCGGGAATGGCCCTACTTGTGTTCAGTATATAGTACAGATTCTTCGCAACTTGATTTTTTAATCAGTAAAAAGAAGACAAGGAAAAACAATTAGCTTACGTTTTCTGTCTTAAGCCCAGCCTATTATCCTTACTATTTATTTAAAGCATAATAACATGAGCCAAGTTTTGTCATAAGAGTAAATAGTCCTACTTTGGAAGGAGAAATGATAAAAAGAGTTATAATTCAGTATACAAGTGGCCCAGTTTTTTGCGGATTTTTTCATATTTTTAAAAAATAAGTACATATTTATTAGTTGATTTTCATATTTATTTGAATTTAAAGCATACAAAGAATTTATTAGGAAAGTAAAGCTCTTTATTCAATGCCAATATATATTAGAAAAAATTTAAATTTTACCAAACAATATTTATGTTTAAATTTATTCATTAACCATGATATAAGTTCTTCCACTCATCACTGCTTTTGTATTCGCTAATTGTATAAATGTTTTTTTCAAGGAGCTGCTGTTCAAGGCTGAGTAGCCTACAATTAAGTGCGTAAGAAATCAACTTTTTAAATAAAAAATAAAATATTTATATAGAAATATGGGTTCAATTGACAAGTGAGATATTGTTACCAATCTCTGAATCTTTGCACACAAGTACGAGGCCTGTAACGAGCCATACATGGAATATTAAAAGGTTGAATCTTTGTTGGCTGAGTGTTTCCCCAAGATCTAGAGATAAGAATAATACAAGACAGCAAGTGAAAGGGGCCACTCGTCGGTCGCTTATACCGTCCTTTGTACAATGCAAGTGGAGGACTCCGACATCACAAAATCTTAGTTTGACTACTCGGACTTGAATGCCACGTCCCCGTCTAGAATCGTTTGATTCAAATGATGACTTCTGCATTTGAAGCGAAAGTAAATAAGGTTTTTTTTTAAATATGTGTACAGTTACAATACCTAGAAGAAAGATGACCAGACGGAGATTAAAAAAGGAAAAAAAAACTGCAATTTTATATAATTCCATTTCAAATATAGAGCATAAATGAATTTCTGATGTAGAGTATCTCTAAAATAATTGTTTTAAACGAAAATCGGATTAAATCCATTGGCTTAATGTATTTTTTTTCAGAATCATTCACGGTCGAACAATATTAAAATACTAATATTTAGATTTTCAAGCCGCGTTATAAAGATTGAATTCGTACATCATAGACATCCCTATGCAACAAATACATAAATCAATCTAAAAGGAAACCTGTTAGAGAATTTAAGTATGTACAAGCTACACATAAACTCACACAAGCGCTTAATAATTTAAAAAAATCTTAAGACTTACGCAAGTGTCAATTTTCATATTATTTAATTATAACGTATACATTGATTCTAAGTTATATAACTTTAATTTTTAAAAAAAATAAGTTTCGTATGTTTTTTCTAACTGACGCTAAGAAGGGTGTACACAACATTTTTACCAACTCAAAATTATTGTTTAGTTACTCTTCCACAAAACAAGTAGTTACAATGATTGTTTATAAATTGAGCTGACATCGTAAAACAAACGTTCTGTTAGAGAAATACCATCAAACAAAACTGACTAGTTTTCTCTTTTGGATTAATCAGCAAACTTCACTGTCAAAATACGAAATATCCAACGAACAAAATATGAATCAAAATGAATAATATAAACGTTTTTAAGGTGTATTTTATACAAGGCAGACATACTTATTTTAACAAAATCTTTAAAAACATACGTATTCGTAGTTGCCTAAAGGTCAGAGAAGAGAATTCTAGATACAAAAAATATTATTCAAAAAGGGAACTCCATCTGACAGATTGAAAGGGATTTTTTTCACCTCAAACGTACTAGAGCTTCATAAAGATTACTAGAGCTTAACTTTGAAGATGAAGCCTATAATTGAAAAATAACTCAGTGATTAAAGTGAGTCTTTAATAAAGGTAAATAATTTTTTAATGCTTTGAGACTGTGCATTGATTGCTTATGGACCAAATCATTAAAGAAGCAAAAAGTATAAGTTAAAAAAAAAATACAACCAATAATCTGTAGCACACAAAGCGAGTTTATAGTTTCCCGATTTATTGATTTATTTCTACAAAAGAAAAAAATGCTTTGTAAAAGTTTTTCGCATGTTTTATACTTAAGTAAGGATATACTTAAAATCTCCTAACGAATACTGACAGTAAGTGAGTGATCAAAAAGAGGTAAACAATAATTATCAGAATTTTAAAAATTGTATATTATATTTATGTGTTCTCCGGAGTAACAGGAAATTATGACCATTTAGACCATAGTTTCTCAACCCTTTTGAACCCGTGGCCCCTTTTTTGTCTCATATTTTACGTGCCTCCCGTGCCCGTAGTTTTCAAGATTCGGAGACAATCATTTCGGCATCTCGGGATTGATGACTTTACGGATTTCTCAAAATGAAAAAATGGTAGACCTTTTATTTAGCCCATTTGCCTAGGGTGTCCATGGCCCCCCAAAACTGTGCTGTGGTTACCTTAAAATACCTTGGTTGCGAAACCCTGGTTTAGACGACTCTAAAGAGGAGTAAAAAAAGTTTTTTTTTTGAATTTTTGTGCTAATTTTGTCAACAACTCATTTTTTCAACTTGGCATTTCATTTTAATGTTTGATTAAGCATACTAAAGAATTAATAAAAAAAAATGGACAATGTTAAAAACTTACATGACTCGTCTTCCTCATACCTCTGAAGTATGTTTATATTATCATATGATAATTATATAAAATAATTAAAAATTTCTGCGTCCATGGCGCAGTGATCAACGCCGTAGACTTTCGCGACGGATCTCGCGTCCCAATACTAGCAGTATACTCTTTAAATCGATTTATTGATTTTTACTCAAAAGCATGGGTGTTTGTTATGTTTAAAAACTCCCTTACTATCTTAAACTTATTAACTCACCAATAATTTTGTATACGCTTTAGTTTTATAACCTTTATAGTCTTTAGCCTTAAGTTTTATATTCCTACTTCTTTTCGAAAAAGAATGGTTGAGTAACTGAAGACCAAACAGTTCTCAATGAAAAAATCTATTTTGTTAAGATAACTACATTAAAGAACCATATGCTCCTTTTTAAAAGCGAGCATGGGCTTAAACAAAACAGAAAAAGATAAAGACAATTTATTTTTCCACGAAGAAAAGCTTGAATTGATATTATACATATGATATACACCTATATGATAAGTCAGCTCTTTTTAGTACAGCTCAAGTCCTAAAGGTAAAAAGATTTCCATTAAAAGGTTTCATCCGAGTATTTTCTGACCTAAATGAAGGTTGAAATCGACGGAATCGTTAAAATCACTTTTTTTATACATAGGTAGCTAAATTTATCAATGGATGTTTTTAGACTGCCTGCCAACTATTCAAATCAACATATTTAAACCAAAATATTTGTACCATATTTTAATGAACTTGGTGCTTACTTTGTTGTAGTGTTTTTAAAACCGTATCCAATTTAAATCGTATCATTACTAACCAACATTAACTAAATCTCGTTAGTAATATAAATAAGTGAATGTTGATATTAAATACTTCTGTTTTCCATAAAAGCTCCTCCATAAAAAAAAAAATGCATTGGGAGTGGACATGGATTTAAAAAAATATAAGTGGTAAACAGCCTTTTTAAGATTAAGTAAAAACACTTATTGGGTAAATTAATGGATTAATAAATTAATTGACAGGTTATTGTTAAAAACAGACGAATTCTTTTATACATTATCAATTTCTAGGAAGTGGTTATGCTAGTATGCTGACATTTTAAAGTAATACACAAATAAAAAAATATTTTTCTACTATTATTGTAAGTAAGTGAAAATATTAAATAATATAACACGTAGAGTAAACAGTTTTTTTTAAGTAAATATTAATATGAATCTTATTACCTTGTACTCGCGCAAAATAAAAGAAAAATATAAATATCCAGAGTGGAAACATGCTGGAAATTCGATTCATGTACTTTCCGGTATCATCAATCATTTAATGTCAAAATTGAAGAAAAACAACAAAACTCGCTTTGAAAATTTTCCAAAAGGCGCAAACTGACGATTCAATCATCGTTAAAGTATATAAAAATACTCAACCCCAGGTATTATTAGTGTTGAAAAAACTATTATTTTTCAAAAATAGACGGAGTGGTGTATAAAGATTAATACGTTTAAAAGAATAATGTTTTAAAGATTTAATATACACAAGACTATTATTTAATATGTTTTGTTTTCAAAAACAAAAAAGAAAAGTATTTTTTTCAAAAAAAATATTATAAATAAGCAGCATGTAAGAAAAAAAATGTATTTACATATAAATGTTTTCAACTTTATATTCAAAATTATATTCAACCTTCAAATTACCACAAAGGTTTTTGCTGCATGCAAGAACACGTGTAAAAGAAAGTCTTTTACAAATTATGATATTATACTTCTCTGTTATAAAGTAATAACTACACTAAAGCATATTTGTGTTTAATTTTGGGTTGTATGTCAACGGATTTTAATTTAAAACTTCCTTAGCAGGAAAGATACTTTTTAAGTCACATATAACTTACTTCGGAGGGAAATATAATTTGCTGAGTAGACATAATAAAAAATTCACCGAGTTATGAATATTTTAAAAACTTTTAACTTTCGTTTTCTTGGAGCTTAAATGGGAATTGTTACGCAGTCATTTCTTAACAATAATCAAAATTCTTGAAAGGGACTTTTAATTTTATCGTTAAATACTCAGTGAAAAGTCTTATAAAATTTATTATATCATTAGTTTAGTAATAATGAAAAGTATAACAAATAATCCGGATATTTTTACGGGTTACAGAGAAAGTGATGATTTTCAACAGCCTACGCTAAATTTAGATTAAAGTAATAAAGGAGTTTTTCATTGATTGTTATTTTTTTATATCGATTTAAAAATATTTATAGCATTTTATCAACAAAGCCATACACGAGAAATTTGGACACTTTGCATTTATATTATAATAAAACGACTGTTATAATAAGTATATTACGTCTCTACGTTAAAATATCATTGATAAATCATTGTTTAATATTTGAAGTTTGTCTGTAAATATAATATAGGATAATTAGTAAAAGACATTTTAATTACATTTTTTACTAATTTATTTTTATTGAGGGGTACAAAAAGTCAACGTGTATCCGCAAACATCAAAATTATCTAGGTTTTGAAACAGGTTAAAGATTGAAAGATTATATTTTATATTTCATTAGACACTTCTTTGATGAAAAAAAAAGAAAATTCTAACATCGTGTAATAACGAAACTAATACACAAATTAAGCGGCGAGAGAAGGCTTGTAAAATAATGAAAATATATTTAAATGTATTTTTTTTTGTGTCAATAAATAAACAAGAATCCATTTTGGAATTACTAAATATATGTATAGTTATTTTTCTGAATATGAGTCTATCTGCTCTTTTGAAAATAATATAGATTTTAACCGTAACAAAGATAATCTACGTAACTAGTAACGATCAAGTAAAATATGTATATTATGAACAGAAAATACATGTCTGTCTGTCACATAACCTTCTTCCAAACAGGGAACAACAGTGGCGTAAAATTTACACATATTATTCCGGTTGACATGTCTAGGTAAACCGTTTAAACTTTTTCAACATTATTAAAAATTATTATAATATTTTGTGGGTTCTAATACTGTTCACTGTAGTTTTTTTTCTTGGTTATAATTGGGTTATGAAAGGCGGCCGCGAAACAGCGGCTACATTAACATAAAAGTTGATGGTGGGAAAATCAACAACTAACTTGTCCACGGTAGTGTTATCATTTTTTAACTACCAAAATTCGAAAACGCTATATTAATAATAATTTTTATTTTTAAAAATATAAAAAATATACTTATTCAAAATTATTTATTTTAGATCAGTATGGGATTAATATATTCGCCATGAGTAAACAAATAATGTGGAATGAGTATATATATATTTTTATATAATAACTTTCTCCAACGAATTGACAATTTCAAACAATTGTGACACAATTTTATGGTGAATGATCAATTCCAGGATCCGAAAAATTCTGAAACCCGGGATCACAAAGAGGGTCCAGGATTGGATAGCTTATTGGATACTACTATTTATTACCAACTTTATAACATGTAAGAAAAGTTATATAATAAGTTTACTCTGAAAAAGAGAAGCAAAACACATAATACAGATGGATGTAGATAGTAATATACGAGACGTAAAGAAATTAAATCTCTGATTCTGACGCAAAGCTTGTCTTTAACTTTTCTGGTTCTAAGGTCAAGAAATGCGACCCCAATACTCACATTTTCTTAAATATCTATTTTAATATGGCTGAGTTTCTTGGACCTTTTGTAGATTAAATAAATACGCGATAACGCGATAACACGATAAGCGCTCGTAAGATAGCCGGGCTAAGCTCGTCAGTTGCAATTTAATATGTGTGCTGGAATGACGTATTTTTTATGCGCAACTTAAAATATGATTATTTATAAAAAAAACCACGGATTTTTATTTAAAAAATGTATGAAGAATGATGCAGAGAGATATTTTAAAGCCTTTAGACTATTTTTTTTTTGAAATTCATAAGAATAAGGCCAATAATGAGGAATTGACATTCGCAAAAGTTCAAAAAACCACGAATGGTAGTCAATGGTTCAAACAATATAAAAATTGTGTGATTTTTACCACCTGAGTTATTTGATAAATGTTTTGAATATTCCTCAATTTATAGCAGTGTTTCGTTACTTGTATGTTTCTCTTGTGAAACCTGTCTTTTTTCTTAAAAAAATATACGTAGTCAATGTGGAATAGACCTGAATAATAAATTATTATGGTAATCATTTTGATGCCCTGAATATTTCTCGTGCTCCGTTTTCATTTTGTATACTAAATATTATATTAAAATAAACCGGAAAAATATGTGCGCCAAAATTATAAATGCAGTGAATTTTTCTTAGCGAAAATACGCTTTTTCATCGTGCCATTTGCTGATCACGGTAAAATTATCTAAAGTACACTCTCTTGTGGGGTGACTGTTGGTGTGGGAAACACAAGGAAAGAGGGTTATGGCGGTAGTTGTAGAAGTTCTCTTTTAAAGTAAATTTGGAGTAAACTATTTTTAATATCTAGTAAAATCAACGTTTTGTAAACATATAGTTAACTTTTTCTGTTCTAAGCTCAAGAAATGCGACCCCAATCACCACATTTACTTAAATATCTATTTTAATATGAGTGATACAATGTTTATAATTAAGGTATTCTTATATCATAGTTTTTTGGACCTTTTTTAGAAGAAAAAAGATATATTCGATCGCTAGTTCTGTCTCTATTTAATATAACAGGAAAGAAAAAATTCAACTAAATAAAAAAGATCCTCGAAGTAGAACAAAAACCGGATTGATGTGTACGAAGTTAAAGATAATAATTTATGTATCCTGGAAAACTATTCTCCAAAAATTCAAAAAATCTTACTTACATCGATGCTTCATTTTATATAAATATAAATATAAGATAAACGCGCGATAGCGGTCGTTCGTAAAATAGCATGTGCAATGATTGGTGAGCTAAATCTCGTCAGTTGCGATTTCATATGTGTGCTGGGATGACGTCTTTTTTACGCGCAACTTAAAATATGATTATTTATTAAAAAACCACGGATTTTTATAAAAAAATGTATGAGGAATGATGCAGAGAAATATTTTAAAGCCCTTAGACTATTTTTTTTTGAAATTCATAAGAATAAGGCCAATAATGAGGAAACCACTGGGGTCCCTAAACGACCCCCATCGGAAGAGAAGTATTTTTCTAGTCTCCAAGCCACGAGTGTTAAAGTTATTTCGTTAAGCGTGAATCATCTAATATTCTATTTTGTAAACTTATTCAAAAACATTCAAATATTGTATCGTATTTATCATCATATGTATTTTTCGGCTTTTGTTGTCCATCTCCAAGAATTTTGTATAAAAAAAGAGTGCCTCTGCCTCAATTTCTAAAAAAGTAGTTTTTTTTAAATTGAGTATTTTTCATGTCATTTTTTGTTTGAGTTTATCTGAGTTGATTCTATAATTTATTTTAAAAGTGTTCAAGTTGTACTTGTTAGTTTTTACTGTTGATTTCTTTACAAGAAGATAGTTAAAAATCACTTGTATTATTCTGTTTATTGCAGTTATGCATATTACGTTCCTAATCCATATTGAGTTTATTTTTAACTTTGGTACCAATTTAAAAAAAAAAGAATGGTCGCTTCAGATAACTCGTATATTATAATTTTTTATGTAAAACTTTAAGCTGAAAAAAGACTGTGTTAAAATGTAATGGTACATGTATCGAATAACAAGTGTAAATATTATATCTGTTAAATTGACAAACATTTAATTGAAAAATAATATTACGCAAAATACATTTATGTTAGAAAACTACTATTAAGCAAATCATGTATAATATGTCTTTGTCATGTAATGGTTATCTTAAATGTACAATAATGTATCAACAAAATAAAAGTTGGTATATTTTTATACACTGTACAAATCCCGCTGCTCAGCCCTGATAAATAAACTGAATAAATATGCAGAAAGTGTGTAAAATGTAAAATTAAGTTTTGATAACAATCATTGACAGAAAATAGTATGTCCTTCTTTTGGAAGCTCTCCATTTTATTCGTCGTAACGGTGCAAGTTTTGTATATTTGCAGCAGTGTCGCCTCCCCGCCGTTCCTCTTCGAACGCTGCGCTCATTTCCCCAGCGATGTTCTAATTAAAAATATTACTTTAGGGAACTGCACCAAGAATGGTGAACAACTCCTGAAAAATAAAAATTACCTGTCGTCAACATACCACATTGAAGAAGAATTTATTAATTTAAAACAATGAAAACTATATAATCAACTTGCGACTGAAAAAATGCCATTTAATTTAATTTAAATCAACTAGTAAATCGATGATAAATAGATTTATATAACTGACTTCCATGCTTAAATACTGAAAATTAAACTATTAAAATACTGAACAAATTTAATACAATCATTATTCTTATATCTTAGACACATTTAAACATTAAAGTATAGTTACTTTATTTAGACTTGGTTTCATATACGTACTTTCCTATACGATTATGCAGTCAAAAGTACGAATTCACAAATAAACTCTATCATGCATATTTTTTTGGTCAGCTTATATATTCTATTTTTAATATTGTTTTCTTTTTATATGATTTATTATTATTTTCCTAACACATTTTTTTTGACGTCATACTGATAGATGATTGCTTCTCATTTACAACATTCTTTGGAGATGTTAAGTTATGTGTTCGTATATTTTTAATTTAAACCAGATAGCATTCTATGAACATATAAATATTGTTTATATTTTATACAATCAGATCAATATTAATATTTTATTAAAATTATAAATTACATATACTTAATAATAAGGAATTCAATATCAGCTTTTACACTTTCAACATATTTTGGCATACAAACCAGAAGTGAAAAATGTCTACATAATTTTAACGATTCAAATTCAATATAAGTAATCTAATAATTTTCACTTTTCTAGCTAAATGTTGAAAGAAACGAAAAGCAATCTGATGGTAGTACATTCTTGCTTAAGATTTGTGTTTCTTATTCGGAAAGGATTCAGTTCGATGGAGATATTCAGAAATCCGTATCCTCCTGGACTTAGAAAACCGCGGGGCATCATACAATATGTATCACGAAATGTTTTTCATGGTAAAGTGTTAGTTAGTTATTACAAACAAAACCTTTTAACGGCGTGACACAAGGCACAGGTAAAATATTCCCTAAACCGCTTTTATCCCACCACACTAATGGGCGGTTGGCGCTCCAGGACCCCTCATAATCTATACGGCGTGGCGTGTTATTACGGGTGTTTCCGATACCGCAGAACAGGGGTTTAGAATGCCGTCGTCATTATTTTAGAGAAATAATGGTAAGCTAGATACTAGAATTGAATCAATACACATGACTTCATCCAAAATAATGATACAAATAGTGGGCTAAAAGGTTTTTCCGTATGAAAATGAGTTAATCCACCCCCTTGTTCTTGCATTCATCCATTCGTTGTGACATAGGGGCTTTTTGATAAATTTCGCAGTACAACAACAGATATCATTTTGTATTGTATGTTTAAATACATTTATGTGTTAACCTTTTGTCTAAAAATAAAGATAATAAACGTGATGATCCATTGGCAAACTCAAAAGCAAGTATTTAATAATAAACCTGAGAGACAAGTTACTAAACGAAACAAATACAATGATTTGGTTACACAAAATTGTCTCTTTTGCACACGACTACACTAAATTAATTAATTTACTTATTAAAATAATAAGGATCAATTTTTATTCACAATTTATTTGGGTACTAATAATACATCAATAATAAAAAAATCTATTCCGGTTTTGTGATGTTGTACAAAGATGTACGTATGTACTATGTATGTAAGTGATTTTCTTCGTGTTGATCTCGATTTAAATTAAATGAAGTTTGTTTATGCTAAGGAATCGACTTGTCCTATTAGTTTTAATATAAAATGTCTACAAGACTGTCGTTTTCAAATTGGAAATCATATTTTTATGGAAATGTCATTTTGTTTGTGTTATTCGTTATAGTATTTGACTACTGAAAAGTTTGAGTTTTGGAAATAGTACGTTTTGCATTATAACCCCACAATTATTAGTTGTATGGCCCAACTTTTTTTGAATTAAGTCACTTGTACTATTTTTATGTTTGATAAACACATATTTAGTAAAATCGGTTATTAAGTTAACGTGCATTGTTTTAAAGATCACTTTCTAACCATTTTAAAAAAATCAGAGATTTATTATTAGGTAAAAATACCAAACATTGTCCTTATACTATAGACTGTCTTCAAAAATAAAAAAAATATTGGAATATGTTAATTTTATATAAAAAAAATTGAATGAACAGATTTGCGTTAAAAAATATGTGTCTTCTAGGGCCAACTAATTTCTTTATATGTTCTATGTACGTTAACAATATAATAATAATAAAGCAAAAAATACGGGAAAGAAGCCTGTGATTTGTTGACTGAATTGAAATCGTATATAAAAGACCTATTTATTTACCTTTCAAACTAAAGTATATTGAGGTAGAGAAATTTTTGAATTACTTAAAAATAAATGATAAATAATACATTTCATAAAAAAAATCATTCTCTTTTTATATTGAATTGATCTTAAAGCTTTTTATTAATAATCATTGTTGTATACAAGGTGATAATAACTGTTGGCTTTAGTTAAAATATTATATTATGTATTCAATAGTTTTTTTGATTTGTAGGTATTTAAATGTGTGCGTAACTTAGTTACTAGATCGACTTAGACTTACAATTTATTTTGCAGACTAGTAATTAAATAATTTTAAATGTTGCCTGCTTGAAAATTATTCTAATAAATCATTGATATTAAATTCACCCCAATCCTGTTGTCGTACAAAATTGTAAAAATCCATCATTGTTATTTATCCGTTAGCCACTGTCAAAGTTTGGGGTCCTACATTATAGGTGCGAATCCCAAGAGAGCACTTAGGTTCCCACAAACAAGCCTATCCCACTGTGTCCATGAATATAGAGGTGTTTAACCCTTTTGTTCTAAGGCTGCATACGATTCTCTAGGCTTGACAAAGCAAATTTTATTACCTCATATTATTCGTGTACCAATACTCAGGAGGTTTATTGTTTTATGTGCTGTGATAAAATTCAGCTACACAAAAAAGAGTTTGGGGAGTTAATTCTATTTGAACAAAAAAATAACTAGGTATATTATGTTTATACTGCGCATTTAATAAAAAATAGTACATTATCTGATTTATGGGCTGCGAAGAAATAAAAACGACATGATTTGATAAGAAAAGTTGTTGAAAAGTCGTTTTATTAATGAAAAAATACACTGGTAATCTAATACGCTAAATATTTTCTTAAAAAAATAGAAAAAACATATTATTCGTACTAGGTATTCATTCAATTTATCGATTTCCGTTCGATGCCATGTGTGTTTGTTTTTTTTAATTCCTTCCCATCGTAATAATTTTAAAGTAACAGAGTTTAGCAACAATGATTAGTTAACCACTAGTCATTTTCTAACCGTTATTTATTCGAAAAAGAGAAGTTAAGTAACAACCCACTTTTGTAAAAAAAACTCATGTTATGATATCTCCATATGCTTCACATTGGTAGCGGAAATGGGTTAAAAGGATCACATGTAAATAACAACGATAAAGGATATTATTTAATAGTACATTCGCACTTTTTTTATATGATCAAGAACTTGTAATAGAAAATGTATTTAAAAAAATGTTAAAATCATGAGAAATATGTAATTTAATTAAATCCACTAACAATTTGATTCTGTTGTAAGGTTTACAGATTTATTGAAACTTTTTCACCTGCGTTCTATCTCATACAACAGAACAGAATAAACATCATGAATTGATTTCAAAAATAGTCTCACAAAGATATAACAAATCAAGTTTGTTTTTGATTGTAGAATTGAAATAGTCATTTTTTTTTAATTAAATGCAAAAAAGCTTAACAAACAATTATTTTTGATAAAAAAAGCTTTGATTTCAATTTATCGTAAAATATGAACTATTACCAACAATAAAATAATTGATAGAGCATTATATTTTGAAAAAATGTTTAATTGATAAAAATACAGCACGGAATTGATTAAAATAAAATATTTCATTATAGTTGTGAATTATTAATAGTCACCGATAAATGATTCAAAAACATGGATAACAATTTCAATTAATACTAATAAGGAAATTAAAATTGTATATTTCTGGCTACGTGTGTCACGAAATATGATGAAAAGTGACACAACAATTACAAAAGGTTGCACGTTCAATTAAAATAAAAAAAAGTTACACAGGACGTAAAGTTTTTATTTAAATAGTTCTTTATGTTGAAAAGTCCCAAAATTCCAATAATGTTATTTACAAAACCCTGGGTTTACGGAATTCAGAAACTGTTATTGGATCCAGATACCTAATGTTTTATAATATTTTAATTAAATATTTGATAAAGTAAAATAATATCACAAAAAATAATGAATCTATTTATGTTGTTGTAGAACTGTCAAAAGCTACGTGTGTTTGAGGATGAAAACATGTATAAAAAATTGTCGGTGAAGATGGAATTTGGCAACGTTGGCACAACCACGAGCTTTATAACCTCTACGATAACCGGATATTGTCATATTTACTTTTAGGCTGTTCACTGTCAATACTTGGTGAAAAGGCATCATATTGAAAAAAAACACAATATTCCTTTGTACTTAATTTACACTTTTATTTATCAAGATCGGGATCGGTTTCGCTCATGGCGAGCATTGTTAACTCTTAGAAATAAAATTTAACAGTGCTATTTATACAAAAACAAACCGGTCCTGATCTTTATAAATAAAATTACAAATTAAGTACAAAGGAATATTGTGTTTTTTTCTTAATTGTCAGAGTCGTTAAATTTCAACGACTACGTTGGATTGAAAATATCCACAAAACGTCGAACATTTGATACTCCTTAGAGAAGAAGAAGCGTTGAAAGACCGCATGTTTGCTGGATGGATGAGATGTCACTGGACTTCCGAAAGCTGTAGATAAGCTACCGTTGTATGTGAGCAAAGAATCTAGCTGAATGGAGTAGATTTATTAAGACAGTCAAGGTGAGATTAAATCCACAACATGTTTTCTATTTGATTCTTCTGAGAGAATTTGAAGCGTTGAAAGAACGCAACTTTTCTGAAGAAATGAGGAGTTCCTTGGTTGGTATAGGAAGGCAGGAAATCGAGCTGAAAGAAGAAGATTTATCGATACAGTCAAGGTTCATTCAGAACTGAAGCGCCAGAAAGTTGTTAGAAAATTTTTTAATTCAATAAAATTTCCCACCAATATTTAATTGATACGACCTCTTAAATGAATTTCAAAAAATCATTCAACAAAATAAATTGCTTTTTTACATGTTGAATTAAATATGAAAGAAGGGTGTTTCTTATAAATGGAACAATCTGACAAAAATAACGATGTGCGTGACAAATCTCGGCATGTCAAATATAACACATGTTCAATTTTTCCGTTTCATTATATTTGTAGCGTCCCGCGAATCGTATTGCGTATTGGAAATTCTATGGTACTTCTTTTCAATAGATTTTGTAAGGAGGTTTCATTCTTTCCTTATAACAAGCATCTGAGGCGAGTACTGCATCTAGATTTATATACTCACAAGATAAACGAAGTACTGTCTGACAAACCCGCATAGAGTTTATACCATTATCCATATATGTAGATGGCAGATACAATTTAAAATATATCTCAGATATAAACTATTGTATTGAGAGAATACAAAGCGCCAAGTTTCAAAACTTGTTAAAGAAACTTTTGAAAATTAAGAAAAAAATGGGAAATTACCATATTTATCGATCACTGTGTGATTTGTACATTTGAACAAGTATACAAATACAATATATCACTTTGTTTTCCAACAGATGCATTGATAGACTTATTCATTTAAAACTTATTAAATCTGACACATAAACTATTTAAGGATTTAAGAACATTTCAAAATAAATCATAATTTATGATCGGTAATGTTGAGAGTTATTGAAATTCTTGACAAAAATTATATCAATTGTTTTGAATATTTATTTATTGTCTGTTAGTATTCTTACTAAACTGTTTTTAATGGGATTGTATATGAGTGACATTTATTTATAACATATATTAAACAGTGAAATGACTATTCACATTTTGTATTTTTTTCTAAATGGTTAGTACCACCTTTAATTAATTTTGTATTAAATTATTATTAATTGGACGTATTCCTTATGATCTAAACCAGTTCTGATTCTAATAAATAAATGTGGAATCAGTACAAAAAAGTGGTTAAAATTGTAGCCAATATTTGCGTTAGTTTATCATGAGAATTATGTAAATATTTGTTGATTTAAACACAAAGGGTACTTGTTTGCTAATAAATTTTATAACATAAGGTACCTGCATTTTATTGTAAGTTTAAATAACTCTCATCGTAAATTTACAGTGTTCTACGTTCAAAGTTTAGTATATTTTAAAATATCAAATTGAATAACAAAGTTGTCATGAAGGGTAAACGATGAAATACAAAATGTTTTATCGAAGATATTCCTTGAATTTCTCGTTTGAAACGTATGATTTAAAAAAAAAATCTACAATTAGTGTAGCTTGAAAGTCAACTTCTGAGTATTTGTTTTTGTGATGTCAAAAGCATAGATGAGGTTTGTGTGTTTTAAGATTTTTATTGTTTAAACGCACGGCAATGAGGCGAGAAATTGAATAACGTTCGAGAATTTATGATTCTTTTTTTATATTTCATATTCGTTCACGTATACCTATTGACATGGTAAAAAAACAAAATTAAAATTTTACCGCTTGCCACAATAGCAAAGTTTACAGGGGTATTTTTTTACAGACGGTGTTAATTTCAAGATATTATTAAAATTTGTTAAAGAACAATTTTTTATTGTAGATTTCTGGATAAATTCAGTAGTTTTTTGTTTCAAATTAAAAGAGTCACTTTTTTGTGCATATTGTTGAAGTAAAAATGTAGACAGCAGTAAACTCTTTTATTGTTTATTTAATATAATAAACATTAATATTATCACTGTCAATTATATGATTGATAAAAAGATTTATTTTTATGCAAAGTAAAAAACGCATCATTTTCAATGTAGAGCTGTGTATTAAGTATAAACAGTATATTAAATACAAATGGAAAGCTATTTTATCATCAAGCCATCATTATAACAACGAAAATCTGATCATACAACTGAAAACTATTGTTAGTAAAATAACTTTGAATAATATAATATAATATTTCAAACATTTTGTAAAAGTGAATACATAACTAAATTTGAATCCTGAAAATTATTCCTATATTTCCTCAGTTTTGACTTTTCACATTTTCAGGCATCCAAGTGTACGAGTGAATACTAACTGAACATTGATTATCGTGTTCACAAAATAATAAAAAATATAATCAATAAATTAATACTTATTGCTGGCGATCAGGATTTATTTTGCTAATAGTTTGATTTTGATGACGTTAAATCAATTAAGAAAGAATTTCTATTCGTGTAGGTTTTTTAAATTACATGTGATGGCCATTGAAAGGCAATTTGAATGATTATAACTTGCTGATTTTAAAAATGAGTATTATTGAATACCTCATAAAATTAATCTTTATCAAAAGATTTCTGTCAACAATTATTTGATACTTAATACTTATCAACTGTTTGATCAATGTCATTCATAATCATTTTTCCAAACTAATTCATTAAATGATAAACATATTTTTTCTGAGTTTTGTATGGGCAAATAGGTCATATTAATGGCTCTTATGGCAACCCTAAAATCATACGAGTGCCTAAGTTACTTTCAAAAGTGCCTTTTGGGAAACTCCCGCCAAGTTGAGGCTGCTCGTTGCACTCGCTAACAATTGGAATAATAAATCACGTAGCAATTATCATGGCCTCGGCGGCGTAGACCCCTCTACGCCAAGTTACGGTTGGGGTTTCGCCCAGTAGCGTGTTAAGATTTCGGCTCCTTAGATAACACTAATAAGCTTTAATTAAAACTCAAAAAAGCAAAGCTTTGTTTACCTCGCTAAACACGCTAGGCTTCATAAATAACAGATTTTTTTCTAATTGAAATTAATTTAGCTTCCTGCTTTTTTGAAAATATTTCGTACAAACGATTTTAATCCAGCATTATTACATTTTTAATTCTGGTGTCAAGGATGGTAGAAAGTTTTTTTGTTAAAAATAATTGCAAAAAAACAATGATGAATACAGTTTTAATGACACGCCTAATTCATAATTATGATATCGAAGATTTTCTTAGTATTTCTTTAAATGAAAATTAAGCCAGTGTTTTTGATATTTTTTCACAATTTATTGAAATATGTTACCAAAATCGGCCACATAAAATTGTGGAAAAAGTAAAAGAAATATTTTATTTTTATATATCAATACATTATACCAGGGCTGTGGAGTCGAGTGAAAAAAAGACGACTCCAACTCCGACTCCGAGGAATTTTTTTAATAATTTCATTTTAACTTACGTATATATGTCTGAGAATCGTTTTAGACCCAGAGCAGTTCTGCTCGACGACCCTTCATAGATCTTATGTCGTCTAAAATTGTCAATTTAAGAACAAATTTAGCATCACGAAAATGACTCTCTTTGAATTTGAATCGTTCAAATTATGTACACTCCCACAGATTTTGTCACTAACGACCCGGGTTTTGCCTTTCGGCATCTTCGGGCGTTCAAGCGCACGGATGAACTTGAACTGAAAATCTGCGGGAGTGTACATAATTTGAACGATTCAAATTTAATATTGAAATTCCACCAAGCATCTTCAGTCGAAATCTTAAAAGACTCTCTTTGTTTGAATTTTTTGTGTACTGTATGTGTGTATGTACGTATGCGTATGTGTGTGTACATGTACGGATATAGTATGGAGGAAGCATATGGAATGTGATTTGCAAAATAATGCATGTGGAGTTCCCGTGAACTTCTTATCTCTGTAGTGATCACGCCCTTCCGTCTGCAAACGATGGTAAGGGGATACAATTTACAATTTTTAAAAATCGGTGAAGGAGACTAGAAGAGCCTTGAAAATAGCGCGTCCTGGTACTTGAAGCTTCATAAATTTGATATCCAAAAAAATGAATTTAAAGAGAAAATAAATGACGATGCTTAATGAGATTTTAATAAATTAAAATCATACTTACATTGGAAATTTGTATTTTTTGTTTCATGAATAATTGTATTAGAAATACGGGCAGTAATTTCCCGGTTTGGAATGCCACTGAATATATGTGGGGGTGAGAAAAGGGGTGCAAACGACGTCTACGGGTCAACTCACAAATTAACCGGGACGCTTACATGCATAATGTCGTCGTTACACAGGTGAGAAACGCGGCGGGTTTAGGTTTTGCGACGATCGTTGTGCCGAGATTATATATGAGTGCGCCTACCCGCAGGTTACCGGTTGCCCCATCATACCCCTCATTCCGATCGAGGTATGATAATGTTATTCATATTAGCTGTGAACTTGTAATGAGGATAAAGTCGTCGAGAAATTTAAAGGAGAGACATAAATAAAGCTCCAGAAACTGACTAATGTTGTATTGGGCACCTTGAATTCTGTGCAAAGTAAGCATTATGTTGGCAAGTGAAAAAAAAATGACAGTTTTTGAGTAATGAATTCGTATTATTTTTACAGAGTTTTCTCCGAAAACAAATCCTAAAGACAATTCATCAACGCACTTAGTTGTCAGACTTAGTCAGATTTAACATCTGTGCACAGATTCAGGTCCGTAGCGCAGTGGTCAACGTCACGGATATCACGTGTTTTCCAAACCTAGTACGAACAGCATTTTCCTTAACCCTATCTTTTTTATCAATACCATCCAAAGAAAAGAGGTTAAAAGACTTATAAACAATCAGTTCTTGTATAAAAAAATCTGTTGATTATCATTTATAATGACGTCATACGCTCCACATTGAGAGCAGACGTGAATTAGTTGTTGATAGGCATTGACGTATCACGTTTATATACCCTTTTGCCCTTCAATGGAATAGCAAGAGCAATTACCAAATCAATAGTTTTTATTATGTATTCTTCCATTATCAGCCACAACAATAAATAGAATTTCAATGAATAATAATGTCTTGTTCTCGTTAAATGTATTTAGAATGATTCATACAAAGTACAATTTAGTTTTAATATTTTTGAATTGAGCACCTTAATAGCTGTTGTTAAAAAAAAGAAGTAAATGAATTGATGAAAAAATTGCCGTTTTTCTCAGTAGATACATAAAAAACAGATAAATTAATTCCACACTTAAACAATAATCTTATAATATATGTAAAGAGTATTTATTATCATCTAAAGAACGATTGTAAATTTTCCATTGGACTATCAGACGAAAAATGGCAATGAAATCACCAAGGATGTGATTTCAACTACAATAAAACTGTCAGAATAAAGATAGCCCTCTACAATTTTAATGAGGTTACAAGGCCAATAAAGATTCGACCCTTTGATAACCCGCCAAACCTTTTAAACATTTACAGAAGATAGAGATTCGTCGATACGGTTTGATATTTGAAAATGATTTTCGATCAAGCGAAGCGGACGAAATTAACGTGGAGCCGTATCCAGGACCTCTTTTAATAGTTTTCGGATCAGGAGATTCGCAGAGAAACAGAAACGATCTAAAATAGTTCGAAACCACGTACCGGGTACGACCAACTCGAGTGCTCATTTTCAGCCTACTGGGTGATTTAAAACTAAGTTAATTACATATCGAATGATAAATGGCGTAAACTTTAAGTAAGATTGTGGAACTTTAAATAGATTTATTGCGTTCATTGGGAATCGGCGCGCCTTAATATCCAATTGTATTAGCCACTTAAAAATACATAAATTAAAACGGCCTTCTATTTTCCATTTCTTACAGCGAAAAGTTAACTACCATTTATTTTAAATCTCATTTGTTTACGAAGAAAAATAATAATACATACTTTATGATTTTATCTCTGCAGCCTTTTCGTAAAATTACTTTGATGAGGTCTTCCGCGGAAAATTATCGATGAAAATTATCAGATTTATTCAAATAACGACGTAATATAACTATTTTTTTCATCCATGTCCGCTCCCAATGTGTAGCATATGGTTTCTTAACCTCAACCGAACAACAACTTATTACTCAGTATTTCAACCTCTCTTTTTTTTAGACAGTAGGGATAGAAAAGATAGGGCTAGGAAAAACCAGTGATTGGCTGATCACTATCACTACACCCAGTCATTTTAGGATCGTAATGGTAGGAACATTATTTATATATCACAAACATGCTGAAAAAGTGCTGTTCGTACTGATATTCAAGCCCGTGATATCTGGAATGGAAGCCAACGATATTAACTACTGTGCCATGGGCCCGAAAAAAAATGTTGATAAAATTAAAAAAAAATATTTCGACTTTCTTAACAATACAAATCATAACAATTCGATCAAAATAAAAACTTAATATAAGTACAATGCTATCAGTGTCCAATTTAAAAATCGTTGAAACGAAATGAAAGGCTTTGAAGTGTACTGAAACGATTTCGTTTATAATTCGAAAATCACTTAATCATCTACAAGATATTATCAATAGACTTTGATATTACGTGATAGATATTTTAAGCATTTATATAAATAAAGCTAACTGTAACACGATCTATTTTTTATGAGAAACATTTAAATATTCCTGTCGCCATTTTTTGCACCCATTTCAGATCTTTTGATGAATTCAATGTAGGATTGGCCATATTTAATGGAAACATAACTTAAACCATGTTCGGATTTTACCAGTATCCATTATGAAATATACGCGGGTTATGTCTGGTCTCATCATCAGAAGGTTCTCTATTGAGACTTCCAGTTAACCCTCAATATTATTCCAAATCAAAACACTTTCACTTTAGTTAAGTGGGGCAGTAAATATTGTTTTATGGTGTCTAGACACTTAAAGCACACTAAGTTTTACTTTATAATTATTTTTTATGAAAGTTACTTACTTCATTATGTCCTTAAGTTAAAGTTTTTAAGTTCCCACAACTTTTAATTAAAATTTATACTTTGGAAATAATTATTAATTTTAAAACGTAATGAACAGACCAATAATTTTTTCGTATTTTTTTGTGTTACTTTACACACTTTAATGATATTAGTTCAAAATTTTTCCGTAAACGACGTATATAAGTAGAAGCAAACATTTATTTTGTGTATAACTAGTAAAATAGTATTATAGATGGCAGTGTCACTTATCAATATTGGTTCGAAATTACGCTGACAATTAAATACAATACTGTAGTTGACCCATCGTAAATCGTATTCAAACACAGTGTTTTGCTATGCATACTAAACACATAGATAAACTTTGAAGAAATTCATTAAAGATACTTATTGTGGAGAAGGTGTTGTAGAACTTGATAATGTTACTTTATTAATTTATTATCAAATATATTTATACTATTCTTATTATCAAAAACAAGTCCTTGTGTCAAGCACCAGGGTACCGACAGTTTTATATTTTTGGAATTGGGAGATAAGATAAGTATTTGCTCTTTGCCGGTCTAGCTGTAAAATCTAAAATTAAGAGGGGATGAAATTGGCTTGAGCTTTTTCCAAGGATGCCTCATGGGACCTTTACTTTATTTTGCTTCTCTTTTATTCTATAGAATGACCATACATAGGATACACATAGATCGTGACTAAGCAATACGAAAACAAATTGGTGAAAGGCAGAAAATTATTGAGGAACCGGGTGGTGATAACATGTCTCGATTTTTTGTATTTCTAGGCAATAAAGTGCATAAAAGCAAGAACAATATAAGATACAACTTGTGATGCAATGCAATGAAATACAACATGTGTGAAAGGTGTGAAGAAACGTATAGGTACCCTTGAAAGTATGAAATATGTACTGATGAGAGTTTACGAGGAAAAAGAAGAATTTATTTCATTCTTGTAATTCTGTACTATTTCATTAAATAACAGTTTTTCACCGTCGCTACGGTAATGAAATAGAATACTAATAAAAAAACAGTCAAATTGTTTTCCCAACACCACCCGTTGTATATATGTAACCAACGTTTTATGGCTGCCTTCTACAACGTAATCAAGAGAAAAAAAGGAGTTTACCCCTCACATTAATGGCACGAGCAGAACTGCACGGAACTGATTTGAAAAAATAATATAATAATATTAATCGAAGTGTAACTTGTTCAGCCACTTAAATCATTTTGATACTAAGTGTTTTGTATATAATCCGTATACTGAGAGCTCGTTGTTATGTTTATTGACTCTACTAATAAATCAGGCTTATAATGATCCCCAAATAAATTAGCAAACTTTTCAGATGCTGTGATGTTAGCTTTGGTTGAAATCAAGTCAGCGTGGCTTATTGAGCTTGTGTGAAGATGGACCACAGCAAACAGTTCACAGTTCGAATTCCATCTCAGAGGATTTCCACAGAACATGATTAACGTCCTGCTCGGCATACTCACAGGAACAGTCCGGCCTTAAAACCAACATGCCCAGCGCGAATAGTTTTGCATTGAACTTGCAACGGCCAAAATAAAGTCAAACCAACATTGAAGTTACAGTTACTAAATATTGGATAATATCATGTTTGAATATTTATTGATAAATCCACAAGCTCCACACAAACAGCAGACATGTTTTTAACTAGTCTGAATCAATTTTAATTAAACACGAACGTTAAATATCTTAGTTAATATTATTTAATTACATAAAAAAGAATGATTTCACTAGGGATTGATAAATTATTAATTTGACTATAATTTGAATTATAATATCAAACCACTCAGAAATTTTCGTTGGATTAAATAAAAAAAAAATAACGATCCGTTCGAAATGGCAGGTTTCGTAATTCTCAAATTTCCAGATGTATATTTTAAATTTATTAGGTAAAGATATAAAAGTATGAATAATAATTGATCAGTCACCCGTTAGCACTCCATTAGAGAAGATATCTCGGTGATTATTTGGGCGTGATCTGATGAACGGATGACCCGGAGTTTGAGACTTTCGGGGGCTAGGGAGAGAATTGCGAGATATAGCAGGGGGGATGTGGATCACAAGGTAGGTAACGAACAGTGGTGTAGTCGACAAAAATATTGTGTAAACACACACATTTACGCATTAAAAAAATGTTTTTTACTTTTTATTTCTTCACCTTGAAATTACATAAACTCTTAATTACTGAGCATTACAATAATTCAATTAGTCATTAACCTTATTAACCTCTCGTTTTTTTGTGTGTTGGTTCATAATGATGGCCTAAAGCAGTGAAAGGGAACCTGTAGCATTTTGACTTCATCAATACATTCACCTTATTAAAAAATATATACGCAAGCGTTTGGAAAAAGACCGTAATCAACTCATTATATTATGTTCGACAGTCAAAAAAAAGGGGGGGTGTATAGGTTTTATTTCCTGCGGCCATATGTTGAATCAGAAAAATGAATGTGGCATTTATAAATGAAAAGGTTCCCCACCCCAGGCCTAGAGCCATGTTTGCATATTTTTTTTAAATTCAAGTTTTTTTCTCGAATCCATAGTTCTGGTAACCATAGGATAATGGTAATAAAGCAATGCATACTGATCGCTTTTTAATTTTGAACAGTTCTACTTTGATGTGGTTGCTTAAAAAAATAATATATCTAAAATAAAAACAAATACTTTTGGTAAACTGGTGTAGTACCGGTTGATGAATTAGACAATTTTCAGTGCCGGTACTCCTGCAATCCTTTATATATCAACTTAACCACTGCAGGGGTATATAAAGCTGGGTTTGCGAGTTGTAGCAGTGCGGAAATCGCGGTGCGCCTCGCCTTGTAATACCCATTCAAAATCGTTCGGTGTGAACATAAGATACTGTTATAAATCCATAAGGAAGTCGAACTAATCGCGTTGATGGAACTAGAACAACGCTGATTTACGGCCGCTTATATATGAACCAACAATATGTGAGATATGGTTTCTATATAGAAAACGCGACTGGAAAATATTTGTATGCCTATATTTTTCAGAGTGTAAGATATTATCAGTGAAATATAATCGCTTATAAAGGACTATTACTTGCAAGCCCAGCTCATTCCAAAATTTTTGAAACATGAACCATGAATGTAATTTTTTATTTAATCCATGTCCGCTCCCAATCTGGAGCAATTGGCTTTCTAATGGAGGAATCTCAAAAGAAGTTTTCTAAGAAAACTGTATTTTACTCAGTCGCTCAACCTTTCTTTTTAAAGAGTATAGTAAGAAAAGGAGGAAAAAACTAGGACACGGCTAAAAGTTAGCTCATGGTTTTTGCTACGCCGTGTAATTTAAGGATATGTAGAAAATTCTTTAACATCAAAAAAACTCATGACTTTGAGGAGATAATCGATACATCGATTGAAAAAAATGCTGTTCGTACTGGGACTCGAACCCGTGAGAACTGTCAAAGAAGCCAACAGCGCTAACCGCTGCGCCACGATCCGACATTTAATGAGTGTAACTAAATTCTGTTACAAAAAACATTCTTCTTCTTCAGACTTATTTTCAAGAAATATGTTTATAGATAATGCACATAAAAATATTTTCAAATAATTCTACGCGTAATATTTTAAAAGCATTCTGGCGTATACCATGGATGGTCAAACTCTTGACGTCTGCGTTGGATTTCATACTGAAATTAACGGTCGTAACATAACTGACACCGTATGAGATAAGTTGTCATAAAAAGTGAAGTAAGTCAATCACAATATAATGTGTATGAAAAAGGGAAACTAAATTAATAGAATAATAGGGTAAAAAATATCAAAGTATTTCAGTTCTACAGTTTTTATATGTTATACGTTGATAGCTATTTCGGCTTTTGCCATCGTCAGAACTAAGTTAGAACATCGTCAGAAATAGTTCTGACTATGGCAAAAGCCGAAATAGCTATCAACGTATAACATATAAAAAACTGTAGAACTGAAATACTTTGATATTTTTAGCCTATTAAAATGGAGTTCTACCAAGTAAATGCCAAATCAATAAATAAATTAATAGACAATATAAAACACACTCCATTCTTGTTTCAAAACATCAAGTAGGCGACTTTTATTTGTTACCATAGCGGTTTCAAGTCAAATGTGAAACTTTGTATTTCAATAAAATAATACAAACATTCAATGTTTCTTCTAATCTAAAAAAAACAGATTACCAAATTGAAATTATCCAGCTTTTGAATGTCACAAATTTAACTAAAAACAAACTTCGAAAACAAACAGGCCGTCACAATAATATATGTACTCAACATCTATCTCCAGATTCATTGTAATTTATAAATAATCTATGAATTGTGTTTTTAACATTTCAGTCACGCTTTGACATTAATTATCTTTGACGAAAACTAACGCAGACAATGAGATTCTTAATCAAAAAGGAGACTAAATTTGAATTTTCAAACAAGAGTATTAATATATAATAATTAATTCAAAAACAAGGCTGTAATGTAAATTCTCGTTAAGTTATCATTTATTAACACACTTGTGGTTTGCGAAAGGATGTTTCACGTAACATTATAATAATAGTTTACAATTTTATATAAATGTCTTTTTATTTATATGTATAGATGACAAATTGTTTTAAGTAACGAAATTTAATTATGAATACTGTTAAATTCATAGTCGGGATCCATAAAACATTGATGAGAAGTAATACTTTTTATTAGAAACGCTAAAAAAAATCAAATTCGCCGTGTGTAAATACAATCTGGAAGACAGCTCAAAGTTAAAATTTTTGAGATACTAGTTTATAAATTTAATGTATGGATACATAGTTATATAACGTACGCATTTATGCGTACTGTAACTAAATAAAAATCACTTAAAACCTGTGACGCAGTGGTAAACGTCGTTGTTTTATTGATGAATCTCACGGGTTCTCATACTAGCACGAACAATATTTTTTTTCCATTTAATTTGTTGATTAATGTTTGGAGACATAGGTGAATGTGATTTCTCATATATCTCTCAAACTTTTCCAATCCTAGAACAACTGGAGTGTAACAAGAGCGAATTTATAACCACTTGTGTGGTTAAATACCTACTCTTTTCAATAAAATAGATGTTGAGCTACTGAATAACAAGCAGTTCTTGTAGATGTTTTTTTGTTGAAATATCATAAATAGAAATCCAGAATTTATATTCAATGATCATAATATATCGGTCAGAATAAATAGCCATAATTTAAATGAAAGAAAAAAAACCTAACCTATCCTAACCAAAATTGTTATAAAATATTCTGACCGTATAATATTTTTTTTCTGACCAGAAATTGATTTAAATTCTGACCATTTAATTTATTCGCCTTTTTAATTTAGACTATTATTTATCGGGGTTATATAAATAACTCAGATAGAGTTTAAAACGGTCAAGTAACTTGCGTGCTTCTGTTAAAAACTTCATTGTTTTGAAGTGTTTCCTTTCTTACACGCTACACCAAAAGTTATCATGCACTTTAAGTAAACGCAAAAAATACGTACAGTAATACAGCGGAATATTATCAAAGTCTGCTGGCAACGTTGGTTTATAAATTCTATACAGGTGGTGCAGGTAAATCAATCTAGTCTTGTCTAAGTACCACTAAGGCTTTTGGGCTTAATTATATTTTACTGGCCAGTTTACAAAGCCGTTATAAACTTTGTGAAACTGTCCCTAGAACATGTTTAACCCAATAGATGTCGAGGATGTGAAAGTTCACCTTATAAATTAACGGCTTAATAATTTATTACAAAATAGGATAAAAGATAAGTGTTTTTAAAACAAAAATCTGCATTTTATAGATTACGGTTGTCATGAGAAAGCGAAAAACTAAAAGCATTATTAAGTACCATATCTGACTCCAATAACGAATATATTGCACCTCTAGTTTTAAATATTGCAAATCAAAATGTTGAATATTCAATGGTTATTTATATTAATAGATTAATCTATAGACGGTCAAAATTAAGTGAATTCATAGTTATTATTAATTATTAAATTTATTTACAGGAGACAAATAATTTGCTTTGTTTTTTATGTCTTTTTTGTAGTGTCCATTTAAATATAAAGCGCATTTTCAATCAACTGTCATTTCAAATACTTTTTTTGGTAAAAAAAATATATTGATGTGACGAATCAATTACTATACACGAGTCGCCCATTTTAAAAATTCAAATTGTTCATTTTCATTTTTTCAAACATACCTACAAAAGAACGTGTAAGAAACCGTTATATTAAAATAAAGGTCATATTTTTTTATTCAAATTAAGGAATATATTATCTATTTCAATTTGATTCACTAAACTGTGGTTAATTATTGAATAAAGTGGGTTCTCAACACGTTTATTTGTAAGTGCTTCTAAAATTATGAAAATTGACACGGTTAATCTTGGAAATGAAGGACTCACATACATTTTTTTTTGAAGCGTATAGACACTTAAAATCAATATAATGGTTAAAGAAAACTTTAGTTTATTCGTTTATAATTATTTTTGGTAGAGAGTTGACGCGTTATTACAAACCACAAGTCTTAAATTCTCAATAAAACTGTAGCCATTTGTAAAATTTACAGCAAAAAAAGAACAATAGTTTATGTGACATATAAATCACGATGAGTGAATCAAGTTTTCGCACATTGGATAAATCCGTTCAATAAAATTAACTAATTACGTAAATCCTGAAAAAAACAGTACTTGCTTCTTTGACTTGTATTTTTATCGGCTCTTACACGTTGATCTGGATTCCTGATTGACGTGGGTCTACCATTTACTTGGCTGCCGATCCAAAGACCCCAATTGGCCGGTTAATTAACCGTTTGAAATCGTGTTGCCTTTATCGGGACGTTAATAGAGTTATCCAACACGCGCGGGAACTCTGTTGAGTTCACTGTTTACATGACAGTGGAAATAGCTTTTAACGGTGATGTATGTTTAGTAGGTAAAATTTAAGCCATTCTATTGTAAGTTGCATTCATTGCTTTAAAAAATAACATATAAATTTAATCCATATTCTCTCCCTATTCAAAACATAAAACCACTAAATGGCTCTTCTCAGATTCTCTTTCCTCCGCCGGCATCTTTGTTTTTTTTTCCTAGACCGTTCTTACTAAGAATAATGTAACGAGACCACCCGGAAATTGTCATTGATTGCCAGTCTCGCTTTACGGGAATTTGAATAAAACATCTTCTATGTTTGAAATTAAAAATGTAAATAAAAGATTTTGTTCATTAAATTCAAATATAGTTAAAGAATTTTTATAAATTCAGAACCTTAAAAAACTTCGAGGGTCAACAATAAAGTTATTAAACTTTCAAAATCTTTCGTTTTTTTAATAAAATACAATATTACCACTGTACGTTATTGCGAGTTGCGACATATGCTGGTAAAGTTTGTGCTAAAAACCATAAAGTTTCTTGTTCAATGTTTGTTTACATTATTTTCAGTACAATCAAACGAATCATTCGAATGATAGGTAATGAAAAGCAATATAAATATTTACAATTCAATATTGTCATCTTTTGCAATATTTAATCTATTTGTTTAATGAGTTTTAATTAACCAACAATGTTCAAGAATATAAATTGTCGTAATTGTGAGGCATTCGCAGCACATGTTGAAGCCATGCATATTGTCGCCTTTTTTTGACGTAATAAGACTCTGACTCTGATTGGTTCTCTTTATGTTTCCCAAATTCCTGGCAGAATTCCTTGTATTTGTTGCAAGCACCTTTTTTCAAAGCACAGTATACGGTTATTGTGTGCTTTCGTAAGGTGCCACGACTCCTAACTGTAAAACAGCACTGTCAAAATGCATGCGTTGACTAAAAATATATATGTTTATAAAATTCCTATATGGTACACGTAAGAAAAAATAGTCAATATTTTACAATAAATAAGTGTAGAATTTATTTACTGCTACCATTAGTGAAAAATGATTTGAAACGAAGCATACACTGGTCTTCCAATGAAATTATGTTTTATGTATTTTAAATATTATGATTAAGGTGCTTGGCGGAATTTCAAAATTATATTTGAATAGTTCAAATTTTGTTCATTCCTATATGTTTTAACTAATGAAGCGGGTTTCCCCTTTCGGCATTTTCAGGTGTATCCCAAGTTGACAGTAACAGAACATATGGGAATGTACATGCGTAAACTGCTTTATGGTATTTTTTTAAAATTTCAACTAAAACAAGAAATATATCTAAATAAAATTGAGCCAATCATAGAAAATATTGCGTTAATAATTTTATGACCAAAACATCACATTTTATTTTCAGCTGTTTACGAAAACTAAAAACTTCTAATAAAACCCTCAATATAAACATCGCAACCGTAAAGTTGTCGATAGTTAAATGGATCCAATGATTGGATTCAATCAAAACTTGCAAAAGGTCCAAGAAGATGCAATATGTTTAAAACTTAAATCAAAAGCGAGAAAGTTATTTCAGATGATTTCAAATTCAAAGTGACCCCAAATCAGGGTAAAGATTTAGTGACTCAAACCAGTGACGTCCTTATTTGGATATGCATATATTGAGATATAAACAATATAATGAACATTTTATTATTTATTCAGTAGCTAATATTTTTTTAAATTTTTTTGGTTAATTAGGCATTTTCAGTTAAGAATTGCAATTTTTATCGAATTTAAATAAAAAAATCTTGCAATAATAGATTTGTCATTTCAATTTCATTACCAGTTGTTTGTTTCACATTTTTTTTATTTTGTTTTGCATTACTAGTAATGTAATGTTGTATTCTTTTATCAGTTGATAATGCTCATCATAAGCAACACCGGTAATGATCTTTTCAAATAAAAGTGGAACTAGTTTAATTGAGTATTTTATTTTTGAATAAAAAAATATCAAAAAATTAAAAAAAGATCGATTCTTTTAAATAACTTCAAATTTATTTAATATTATTAATAGCACCTTAGTTGACATTCATGAACTTAGCACCATCACTGACAATAAGCAGGTCTAAAATCGAAATATTCACAAAGTAGTCGTTGTGTCCGTTGACAAACCGGGATCTTGCAATTAGAATAATCCCCGCAGGATTCGCCGCCTGAACCTTTCACACGGGAAGTGATTTGGCCGAATTTATACCGGCCGGGAGCTTTAAGTTTAGGGACCAAACTTTAAGTTGATGCTAAGTTATTTGTTCTAGAAGTAAGGGGTGCCACGTTACGGATCACTTAAGAGGACAAAGCGATCGGCGAACTATAAAATAATGTCGCCCCGTAAATGAATTCGAGGAAATACGTCAAAGGAAATCAGGTTGTATGTCATGTTATGATTATTACCACTAATATGCAGTTGATAAACTTGAAGAGGGATGCATTTATTTCAGCAGACCTGTTCCTGAACTTTGATTTTAGAATTAAAATAGTATTAGTATTTTTTCTTGTCCTGTTTTGTCTGTTGTATATTAATAAAAAGCAATTAGGAGTTTTAATAAAATTCATATGATTTTGATTGTCAACACATAAAAACGATCCAAATCTATGAAAACTTTGAATATTTGCTAATTGCATTAATCATTTGCTTAACCCTAAGTTAAGCAAATTTGTATTTTTAAAAGCTTTAATATGTTTGGCAAAATCAAAGATAAAAGTTAGCTCGATGGCTGCCACAGACGAGATGTCTCGTAAAATTTTTCGTGCTCAACACGTGCGAGACGAGGAACCTCATCAATAATTAATTAAAATAATAATTAAAAATTATAGCCGACGTGCTAGGTAAGGACGTACTTTTTTCTACTGCAGCCAAAACGCTGAGTCTTCAGTTCTAATACACGTGCAAAAGTACGCTATATGAATAATACTACGGAATAATTGATGCAGCTCTAGAAATTGTTGACAGATGGACTGATTATATTACTATTTATCGTCTCAAGCACACAATCGATCGAACACAATAAAAAATAATTTCAATTGGAAAATGTCAAAGATAACGTAACGTTAACAAAATTGCGAGAGCTTGGAAGTTCTACAATAAAAAAATGAAAATTGTTAGTGACAAAGCATTAATAAACTAAAATTGGTATTAAAATACGTCGAATATTATTAATCAATATCTTTAATTTAATTATAATATTATGAGCTGTCATTTTTCTTACTGTTATAATTTGATGGAATATTTTGTTAGAGCTATATAACTAACACACAATATATCTGTACAACACCCACCTTAAATATCGACTTTAGGAAAGAAAAAGGACGTAACCGGCATATGAATTTGTTTACATGAGACCAAAAACGTTTTTTGATGATTTTGGGCCAAAGGCAAATAATGAAATATACACAACCTTGAAATGTTTGGAGACTGATAAACTGGTTTTTAATTGACTTTATCTGATATTAATTCAATATTTTTTTCATAAAAAACCTTCTTTTTAGTCGTTTTTTCATCTCGGCCCTTCTTTTTTCAAACTTAAATTTTCATCTTTCGTTCTTTTGATAGAACTTGTATCAAGTTGTATAAAATGTGATGATCGCAAAAAGCTGTTTTCCTTTCCAGAGTTGATATAATATCTGATAAAATAAAGTCTACGTATATCCAATCACCTAAAGTTGTCACAGGAAAGACGTTAGCGACTATTAAAACTCGCGTACATATAACATACAATGTGACATAGTTTCATTCTTGTTTAGCTTTTGAGACGAGTTCAAGGCTTATACGGCAGTTCCACAAAAAATCACGTATCCTGCCTAACTTATTTGATCGAGTTTATTGCCATAGTCAAACAATAAAACATGACAAGGGTTAAACAATAGCTCTGACTCAAAGGCCCCAGATCCGGTTCCGATATTGCCAATACAAATATTATGCCATTTAGATTCTAACTTATTTATTACGGTCCGTCGGTAGGTATATGAATGCTCTGGTTACAAAAAAGCACCATAAACCAATTAGGCATAGAATCTTCGAATGGATTTAAGATATCCATTAAAGATACTGATTTGAATTATTGTTAATAAAAACATGGAACATTTTTTATTTGTTTGTAAAAATTATAAATTAAATCAGATTTTATGTAATAATATTTTATACTAGCGTTTTCTAAACTTTAATATTTCTCCTTCGTGACCCACTAAATTTGTTTTCGCTTATACTGCCGGCCTATAGGTAAATTAAAACTGTATATTTATGTCCATACAGTCTTTATATGCTATAATACAAAATAATTTACTTTGATAAACCTATATAGATATCAAATGTTCCAATAATTTATTAATGACAGTTATTATGAAATTATATAGGAAATATACAGATTTATTTAAGGAAATTGGCGACCCGGCACTTTGCTTTCTGCGAACCGGTTCTGGGTCGCGACCCATCATTTTGATAACGCTGCTATATACGATGACATTTCGGTAGCGTATAGTGACAAGGGAAAAACTACAAAACAATGTTTTGAAAAAAAAAACAAAAAGTAGTTTTGTATTTAAGACATATAATATTTAACGGCAAAAAACTTCAGTACAAAGGTACTAAAAAAGTATTAATATATAGTTTTAAATTAAATAAACAGTGGATGATAGATAACATATACAAAAAACCTAAATGATTTGTTTTCATTGTATTCTTGCCACCTTTAAACCTCTGAATTGATACTTTTTTTATTATTATATATAAATAACCTAATAGTCTCGAGTCTCGAAAATAGTTGTCTAAAACGAATATACATTTTATTTATTTGATAGTGTAATAAATTTGAATTTATATGTTGGTATATATGTATTCATATAAAATATATAACATAAGAATTCACTGAACAGTTAGATGAAAACAGTTTTTATTCTTCGTAGTGTAAAATGACCTGGAAGTTATAAACCCCGGTGTCTAGGTTGGAGGCAAATTTACTGACTTTTTACATCATCGATTAAGAGCGGCCTTTTCACTGTGAAATTCCGATAGATCTTTGCTGACCATTATGTCCCCACAATAGGACCATTACCACATTGTCTGCTGGCTGCTGGAGTCACCCGAATGGAGTTTCCAACAATTGAAAGGTAAAACGATTCGCAGGCTCAAAGAAAACGCTAATCGGCGGAATTCTCGAACAATGCTGATGCTGCGAAAGGGATCGGTTGAATGGCTCATTTTAGCGGAAAATTAACATCTCCTTCAATAGTTTTCTTCGGGTAATTTTTCAGATCAACTATTGATAAAGCTTATCTTATTAGTTGTATAAAAGCAATCCCTAGCAGAGGTTTCAATCAAATGAGAAATTTATTAAGAAAATGAAAACATATTTTTTTTGTAATAATTCCACATTTTTTATACAAAAATTGAGACCGGTTTCACTATTTAAAGTGAAGTTTCAATTAGTAACAAGTAAAAAACAGTCTTAGATATAAAAATAAATCATGGAACCAGTTGAAGAAGTAATTTTATATTTGTACATAACACAATTCTTTACCACCAAAAATGGACAGTTCACACCTTCAAAGACAACATTTTTTTTAATTATGCATGAACACACCCAACGTAAAACATGTAAACTCTTGATGGAGCGTATCCCAACGGCAAAAATTGTTACTCAGTTGCTTAATCCTTCCTTTTTTGAGAGAATAGAAGGTAAAAGTACAATGCTAAGACAGGACTAGTGGTAAGCAAATCAGTTTTGTTACGCCCTGTTTTTTTTTGATAGGATAACTTTAAGAAAATTTTAGACACCACAGTTATCCATGTCTTGAAAAGAACTTCATAAATATATTGATGAATCAATCTATAAAAAATCTTCTTACTAGGATTCAATTTCTTGAGTACCGTAACAGTTGCCAACAACGTTGACCCCTAGACCACGGCAAATTTATAAATTTTAAAAAGTCTCAAGTCAGCTTAAAAAAAGTTATCAGAAATGAATACGATATCTTTTTACATGTGCCAATCGCAATTGAAAGTGTTTTCCATCTTCATATTTTTTTCATTATTTTTAGGTGTCTGAAAAAATATTATTCCATAAATATTAACTTGCATGAATAAAGTGATACAAATTATGAAATATTTTACAGACTTATAATAAACAAAGCTTTTGAGTTTTAAGGCTCTTAAGAGCCCTTTAAAGTCAGTTTTAAACTGAGCATGTATAACAACACAACCTTCACTGATAAGAATTGACCTTTATTCTACTTATATCTTAAAATCAGTATTTGTAATGATGTTCTTTTTAATTTTCTTTAACAGAATTGAGATTAAAACACTACCAAGCCAGAACAGACGAGGGAAAATCATACAAAGACTAATGACTTATTTTCAGTTGATAGTGTAATATAGGTAAGATAACGTATAATTTTCTTCTGTATTGCATTAGACTTTTGATATTTTATTATATCTAGTCGTCTTACATTTAATATTTGAAAACTCAATCGCTGTAATTGTATGCGGAAAAAAATAACGAATAAAACTGAAAATTACGTAAGTGTTAACTTCAACTTCTTAGCTGTATTTTATATCGCACAGTATGAAGCACTTTTATTAATAATAAATACTTTATTATGAAGATAAAATTACTCACGTCGTGATACCAGGTGATTCTATGCTCTTTAGGGTTGGCTTTTATATTACACTCGAAGTAAACATCATCCCCTTCTTTGATATCGTCCGGGTTGAGAGTGCTTCCGAGGGATAACGTCACTAACGGTTGATCTGAAAATAAAAGAGAAAATAATTGATTACACATTTCACATGTGATACGAAACAATAATACATATAACGTTGTATGTTTATTCTTACGGCATTTATTACAATAAACTAAGAACATTGTTTCATACTACGACATTGTTTTTTCTCAGCGTTACTCGAAAGCAGAAAAACAACAAGTACCTCATATTTAAAATCGATGAATTTTGAAAAGTTTTAATCTCAAATAAATTTGACAGTACGCGTTTTCTGAGCTTATTAAAAGTATTTTTTTGATACATCCTAATAAAGTAACACTGGTTTTTTATTTGCAGAGCTTTGAATTTAAATTTCTTTAAAATACGCGTGTAAGAATCATCTAACAGTTACTTTTTTTGCATTTATTTATTAAATGTATTCAATTATAAAAAGCTCTGATTGAAAGTACTAAATTTTTATTTACAGTACAAAGAGTCAGTTATTTAAAAGTCTTTGTAAATGGTTGAAAAAAATCAGTAATAATAAAGGGGAAAAAATACAATTAAACTTATAAGCCCAAAAATTACTAATCTTATTGAAAAACAAAAATATACTGAACTATAGTATTAATATATTCTACGAGTCGTCTGATATCAAAAGCAGAACTGTTTCATACATCATGTATGAGACAGTTCTGTTTTTGATACCAGACGACTCAAATACAAATCATTACCTTACTAATTTTTAAGTGTTGATGAGGCAAATGTTTTTTCTTGATTGTTTTGATAAACATTAATTGAAGAACTTGGAAAGAAACATGACCAGATCAAGTTTTTTCTGAATTGAAAAAAACACACTGTTTGCATAAAAACTTGATTATAAAGTCATATTTTGACTCATAAAAACTATGAGATTTTTAACGCAAAGTTACAGCAATATCTCATTGTTTCTCAATACTAGATTTGGGCGTGATTGATCTCATGTTCCTCATATAATTTATACACAAAAATGTAGATGTTCTATTAAAAAATGATAACAGAATTTGAGAATTAAAAACCCCTTTACTTTATTTTTATTTTTAATCTGAAGTTTTATAAAAAACAAATCTAGGTTGTTAAACGTATAAGAAAATGTGATTTATTGTTATAAAAGTTTAACACCGGAATAGACTTTCTATGTTAAGCCATTCTTGTAAAATTTGTGCGAAGCAGTTTAAGGGATTATCCGTTTTTATTTTTAGTTCCGCAAAAATAAATGTTGACACTAGAAGTACAGCGCGGGGGTTTTAAAAAGGTATAATAAGTTTGCGTAGTCAGTGCTTTTTCCCTAATCCAAATCTACGGTAAAGTTTACATATAAATTAACTGCTTGTTGCGACAGTGAATAATATTTAAACCTCAATTTAAAAAGGCGCAGGTGAGTATCCGAAACCTAAGCCTATTTTGATTAATAATATATGTTATTTTTTCATACAAATTATCAGAACTTTTCCTCATGGAATAATTTCATCTATACAAACGATGCAAAAATGATATTTGTCGCCAAAAATAACGCACGAAAAACAATTCGTCTTTTTGCGGATTTAAATATTAATCAAAAAAACATTTAAATTTTAATTGAAATGATTCTTTGCTATATTTTAAATACCGGAGCGTTTTGTTACAAAAATAAATGATAAATATATTTATTTAATGACGTATTTTCTTGTCTTTGTCTGTACGGAAATTAATGATAACAGACGACACGATTCAAAAAATAGAAATAATTAACTTAAATAATTGTATGTCTGCTAGAAGGCTTTTGGTTTTATTAAAGTGTAATTATCAAATTGATTAATTCTAGAATAATGAATTCAATTAATTAAAGTGAATTTTCTTAAACCTATAAAGCACATTGCAAATAATGATAGAATGATGTTTTTTGATGTGTTTCTATTTGCCAATCATCTAATCGAAAACGAACATAATTTTAATCATAACAGTAACGTAGAAATACTCCATCGGGTAAATAAAAAAGGCTTAAAAATGAATAGTTTAGAATTTATAGAGATAAATAAAAGTATTAACAATAAAGAAATATTATGTAATAATATCTTGAATAAATCAAGTGGTTCGCCACTGTTAAATATATTTTCAATCAGTTTTACCCGTCCTAATTGATGCAACTCACTAGTTAATCATTTCTTAATGTAAATGTCATTTGCATAGGCATTATCGTTTGTTTGTTTTTCTATCATCCCCTCCTTGCCTCCCATTTTTATTTGTTTTTTATTATAATATATCAGAATAATAAAATTAAAATCATTCGTACTTAAGCAAGTATTTGCAAAAGTAGTTGTCTGAGGATGAGTATTTTGACATGAATGACCTTTACCAAAAGAAAAAAAAGGTAACATGTCATTTTGTTTCAAGGTGTGTATTTTTATTTCAAGAGGATAATTTGTACTACCGTAGCGCTTTTTCTTTTCATAAATTTGATTACAGCTCTACCAAAATAGTATAACTACAATGTAACAAACATTTTTTGACCAAGTATTCTAAAATTTCTTGTGAGATATTTTAAAAGATTGATTTAAAATCAGTTTTCGGAAGAAAAAAAACATGTTAGGATGAGACTTTTATTGCTTAAGTGATCAATCTTTTTATGGTGATTGACTCGATAGTTAAAGAAATGTATATTAAAGAATTTGCATCTTATTGCTTTCAAGAGAAAGACGACAACAAGATGGTGGCGGCTGTTAAAGTCGATAGAGGGAGTGACACACAAAGAAATGCGTCCGAGCAATAACTTACGCCTGATAAGAGAGATGTCTCGCCTCCCTAGTTCTTGCCTAACAACCTGTTTAAGGAATGACTTATTTAGCGCGGAAATGGAAACAGTGTTACTACACAAATGAAAGTATTTGCATATGGATGAGAATTCTTTTTTGAATAAACAATTTATGTTCAATTGTCAGCAAATACTATATAGTCAGTTAAAAATTAGTAGAAAGTAACGCCGAAAAACAATTCACGGACTAGGTAATTTAAATATTCGTACAACGTGAGTGCTGGGAAGGATGACGAAATAGATATTTCAATTTAAGAAATAATCAAAAATAGTTTTTTAACGAGTTTTTGGCTATATTACAAAAAAAAAGTTGCAAGTATGTATTTTTTTTTAAACAAAATATAAAATAGTCTCTCTTTTTCATTTGAAAATAATCACTTGTTGAACGATGATTTTTTTTATTGACTAAAAACTATTGTCATATTGGTTTTTAATTGATTTGTAAATTTCTGTTCGAAAGCATAAGTGTATCGTATTCTTTAAAAAAAACGATCTAAGCGAGAGCGATTAGCTAACATCTATCCTTTTATTCATACTCTCTTCTTAAAAAAGAGAGGTTGAGCAACTGAGTAACAAACAGTTCTCATAAAAACACTTTTGTTTTGATAAACTCCATTAATATTCTCCAAATTGGGAGCGAACATGCTTAAAAAAGAATTAAATACTTAGTATCTTATTTCTTTTAACCAAGATGTGTCATTATTTATTAATATAAATAAATAAAAAGGTAACAGCTTAATGAACGATGTACATATTACAATTACAAATGATATTATTATTAAATTATTTATTTAATATTAAAATTTACATGACGTAAATTTTACAAAATAAATAAAAAATAAACTTGAGGATTTTCTAAGTAGGAAACGTTATTTAAGAATAACCAATAAGAAAATATATTAAATTAAAAAGTATGTTGTAAAGGTCACACTGCCTATAAAATGAATATAACCTTTTCATTCAAACTTTCTTATCGTAGGTTCAACAAAAGAAAAGTTCAATATTAAATAATGCGCCACTACGGGGGTAATTATTTCATGATATTAATACAAAGCAGGGTTATTTTATTTAATAATTTAATCTATTATATTATATATTATTTTGTTTTATTTAAGATAGATTCAAAACACTTAATTTTATATCATCTCATGTATCTGTCGTGCTTGTGTTTTTATATTATTTTTTTGGTAAAAAAACAAAGAATTTTAATCATTTAGGAAATCGCTTAAAAATATGAATTAAATCGTAAAATTTTGATAAAAAATATTTTGTCAATTTTTTATTCGATTTATGAAATGTCTTCAAAAATTAATATCAGCAAATCTGCAATTTGTGTTTTCATCCATGTCCGTTCTCAGTGTGGAGAAACGGAAGTTTTTCTACAATAACTGTTTGTTACTCAGTCGTTCAACTTCTCTTTATTCTTAAAGAGTGTAGTAGGGTTAGAAAGATAAAGCAAGGACAGGACTAGTGGTTAACTAATCGCTCTCGTTACGCCCAGTTATTATATATGGATCGGAATAGTGGGAGGGAATTAGAACAGAAATTGAAAATCGATTGAACTTGAACCCGTGAGATCCGGCACGGAAGCCAATAACGCTAACCGCTGTGCCGTAGGACCTGACAAATATATACTAAATAATAATATATCAGTAATTTTCTAATCACTTAATGACATATTTTTTCTCTTTATAACAAAAGAGCATTTAACATAGTTATTGGCATTAAAGAATGATAAATTAATTTCAGGTAATAACTCAAGTCTAATTTGTAATTTAAAATATGTCTAGGGCATAGGTTCGCAAACTTTTTCGGGTGGCGAACCCTTTTTTTAAAAGCCATTTGACTAGGGGACCTCCGAGGAATTTGAAGTCCTCGATTTGCTATACTGTTTCCCCGGATTGTCTCCGAGACTCCTCTTTTTTTTTTAGCTCACCAAAGAATTTGAAATCCTCGATTTGCTATACTTTTCCCAGAGATTGTCTCCGAAATTCCTTTTGTTGTTCAAATCCAAAATCGAAAAAAGTTGGCGACCCCCAGGTTGGGAACCCGAGGTCTAGTGTATGTTTTTTTTAATTAGGCGTACCAAAAGAGTAACAAGTTAACGGAATATAAATTATTACAGGTGATTATTATCACATTACTTGTTAAATGTACAGTTGCTTTTATACTTAGATTCCCACAGCCCCAAGGGAAAGTTACACTTACCAATGACGTAAATGTAATATGTATTGACATACTTACAGAGTAATCGTATATTTTCCCTTCAGTTACTCTCGCATATATCACCATCCACCCCCCTATAATCGCGACGAACGAAAACCCGTTTTAAATATTTAATGCAAGGGTAGCGACCAGGCTTTGAGGCAGTGGTGTATTAAGCATTAAACAGTATCAAATAACAATACTATCATAAAAGCTTTTGCATTATATAATCATGAAATTTAATTGTCTATAAAAAACAATGATGTTTCGCTTCCAATAGATTCATCATATACAATAACATCTGATGTTGCTAAGAGAGAACTCATACTTTTCTTTCAGAAAGGTAATGAAAAAAAATGATATTGTCAAATTAAATTATTTGTTTATAATTTATATTAAATTGTTTATGCTTCGTATATTTACAGAAGCTCTTTAAGTCATTTCACGTTTATTCGTGTATTTTTTTCGCGTAGTTATTGAATTTGTTTTATCAACGTTTACGTTCCGGTATTTCAAATTTTACTCAGGGTAGAAGAAGAAAAAAGTCCTTAATTGTAGACTTTATAGTTTTGTGATTATCAGGCAAGAAAGGTTAGACTATGTGGTAAGGTTATGTTATTGTTGCCCATCGTCATATTTTTTATTAAAAAAGTAGCGATTTTTAAAATGATTTATTTATTTTTTACTTTTTAATACTTTTTGATAAACTTAAGCCAGTCATTAAATACATTTATGTTTTGTTGAAAATGTATTCTTACTAATTCCACCTGCGTGGTTCAGTGATTAACGTTATTGGCTTTGGTTACGGAGGTAAAGAAGTGTCATGAATATATGTTCGAAGGCTTGGGTGTATGTCTTAAATTTCATTCTCCCACCCACCCTATTCTAAAAACGAGGTGTAGTGAGAGCAATGAGTTTACTACTAGTCCTGTCCAAGCCCAATCCTTCTATTCCTGCTCTCTTTCAAAAAAAGAGAAGTTGAGAAAATGAGTAACACGCAGTTACTTGTTTGAAGCACTTCTGTTGATTAAACTCCATTAAAAGTTCATCTACTCTACATTGGGAAATTTTTAAATCATTTAAAAACAAAAAAACATGAAACATTTATAAAATCGTCAGATTTTTTAAAAATACGCACCTCCAAGAATAAATTATGGTTTTGAAAATCTTTAATAATAATAATAATAATAATTTATTTATACTAAATAATACAAAAATATTAATAAAACAGTGACGAAGGTTAAATAAGTAAAAGCATTATGATTTAAACCATGTTAAAGTCTGACACACGATTAACATTTAGTGAAAAAAAATCTAGTCTTCATAAATGGTTTCGTCGCTTTCCCCTTTTTTGTATCCACGCATTCTTGCCAGGGTTGAGGGAAGGTGGTCTGGGGGCTTTGTACGAAGGAAAGTCAAAGAAACAGTCGCACCTCTTGACAGACATAAATACCACTTAACAATAGATTCCCCCGCAGCTTTTTCCCTCTTTGAGGTAACTGGCAGGCTTTTCAAGATATTTTCTCGTTTCTGGTGCGGGCGATATAAGAACTGTTTGCGATGCTAATCTCTCTCTGCAGATATACGTATTGTGTACTTCTTCACGGAAGATAGCCTAGAAACCGATAGGCGTTTTAAGATTTCATTGACTGAACATTGATAAATAAGTGTATGACATCGATTAATTTGATAAATTATGGTCTACCATCACAACTTTTTTAGACTATATGCTTCTGCGTGAGGGATGTTGTCATATTAATATCCCTGTCATGAATGCTAAACAATTCACAACATTATTTGTTGTCCATGTCTGTTTATAATAAGGCCTCCTAATGGAGATATACCAACAGAAGTTTTTCTCAAACTTATTGGTTGAAAATTATCAATTCTTTCCAAGGCTTTTAGTCTTTAGTAACTGGAAAAAATATAACATGTTCATACGGAACAGAGGAAAAATAAATTCATTATGTCAATATTTTGTTGTATCCATATCGACTCTGGAAAGGAAAAAATACGTAAGCCACACATTTCAAATTTTACAGGAGGCGCTAAAAACGTGTTTTGATGATTTTGTGATATATGCAAATTATGAATTATATACAACCTTGAAGTGCACGTAGACTACTTAACTGGTGTTTAATTGCCATAATTTAATATTAATTAAATAAGTTGTCTAGGAAAAACTTTTACTTCAATCTTTTTTCTTGGTTTTAGTTTTTCACAAGTTCATCTTTTTCAAACTTAAAATCTAAATTTAGATACTAATTTGGCATATGCAGCTTGCATCCTTTTGATAGAACGTGTATCAAGTTTGATACATTGTGATTCTCGAAAAAAACCTGTTTTGAAGAAACTGGGGGTTACGTCCTTTTTCCTTTCCACAGTCGATATATAAATTGGATACATACACCAACAAACAATTAAAAAACACTCTTTAGTACTAATTACAAGTATATTTAGTATGATAAGGACCAGTTTCACTTATCACTAGCATATTAAACTAAAAATGCTTTTGATGAGTCGAAACAATCCTGATCGTACTTAATATATTAATGTTGAATTAGTTCCAACAGTAGATTGTTTTATGATTCGTTTCCACTAAGTTGCGACACGACTACAAAGCTATAAGTGAAATTTTTTGAAAAGCAAATGATACTTACTTTTGTCTAATCAAAATTTTTCACTTAGAACCTTGTAGTTCTCGGGTCACGAAATATTGAAATTGAACACATAAAAGTAATACACAACAAAGTTTAAATAAATTATAAAAATGCTAATTTTAACGTACGAAAATTTATGAAAATATGCATTCTTATATAATACAATATATAAAAATGAGACTTGGTCTTACTAAAAAATATAAATTTTCGGTATATGAATGTCAGCTCATCAACTATGACGACGTCTGGAGTCGAGATTTATACGAACCACGACGAGAGCAAAGAATTTCTCGCAAAATGATCCACACTTATAAAGAATACAAATCATAATACCTACCTACCCCTAAGATATGACTGAAAACATCCCACGCAGTCTTCTTTTATACGGTTATGAGAATTTTTCCTCTATACGATTTCTTAATGCCGGAATTTTATTATTGATGAGAGTTATTTTAAGTTATGTAGCACAACTGCTTAAATTGAATGTCTGTTATCAAACATAGCTGGAAGATGTTTTGAAATAATATATATATTTATTTTTTTATTTTTAAGTTTTTTTAAAAAAATATTTGACATTGCAGCTTACGCCAATGCGTCAAATATTTTGAAATTGAAAGATCATACGAGATGTACTCGATGAGAATTTTTGAAAGTCACATGAGATTAACTCAAGGATAATTGACTTCACAAACACCCATGTCTTAGATCTCTAATTAAAATTGAAAAAAATCCAATTTGACACTGACCTTAACGGGAATCGAACCCGGATCCACCTGATCGGTAGAGCAAGCTCTAACCAACTAGACCACAGCGGGCGACCATATTATCCATAAAGCTCGGGATATTTATTTAAATAATATGTCAGATCTAAAACATCATATTATAGCATATTGCCGGTGCTTTTTGTAATATCGTTTATACTACAGACAAATCACAATTTAAAACTACTGTGAAATATTTTTTTATTTTTTTAAATGCCACAGCGTGAAGGATAAGGTAGTCTTGAGAAACGTTTGATACGAATTCATTTTGAGCTTCTCAAACTTTACATGAAGACACTGAAAGTATAATCAGACGGAACTTATGTGAGGAATAAGAGTAGTTATCTATTTTCGATCTCTACATCCTATTTTTCAGCGTCGCATAATTTGGGTTGGTCGAGACGTACGCTTTAAAAACATCCATATATATAGTTGTTTTTTTTATAAAACAATTAAAAACAGAATGTATGGTAGTATTTTTTTTTTTTATTATTATAATCCAGGTCTGCGAATAAAACATACAAAAAGACTAACCGTTGCTTAAGAAGAATGACGCTGACACATCTGTACTAACAATAAGTTTTTATGAAGTGCTTATTAAATACCAAAAATATTGGAGGCAGAAAGTTTCAGATAGGCAATATTTCATGTAGATGTAATGAAAAACATGTTTGACATAATGTGTATGAGAAAGCTCTGGCAGTTTTTCGTCGACCCTTAAAAAAGGTAGGTGGGCGACATCAATGCATTAAACGTGATCTTGAGCGAGCTTAAACGAGTAATTTATTTATGTGTAATAGTAGATTTTGTTGAAATCTACTCAATGAACTACTTTGCCAATTTCAAATGTGTCAATTTCAATTAAAAAATAAGTAAATTTACAAATACATATTTTGTATGCGTTAATTTAGTATAAATAACTCAATAAATTAAAATAGTACAAAAAAGGAGCTCGCCATACGTTTAAGAATGGCTGGAGCCACATTCAACTCAATGCAGACTGTCTGGGACACACAGCTGTACTCGATTAAAATCAAATGCCACTTATTCAACGATTGAATTCTGTCAGTACTGCTAAACGGTTGCAAATCATGGCACCTGACGAAGACGCAGAAAAACCGTATACTGAGCTTCGGGAACAGATGCTTGCGTCGGATAATCGGGATTAGGTGGTTTGATTGTGTGAGGAATTCGGAGAAAAAAAGTTCAAGTGTCAGCTAACATAAATGAAATCATAGATATATATTTTTTTAAATCATGTCTGCATCCAAAAATTCAGTATATCGACTCTCAATAAAGCTAATATCAACAGAAAAACGAGAACTGCTTGTTACTAAGATAGGGCTAGGACAAGTCTTGTGTTTAGTTATTAGTTTTCACAATTCCCCATTTTTATTATTGGGTGGTTCAGAAAATGTTACAAAAATTCGAATTAAAAAAAATATATGCAAAAAGTTCGTGGGTACCTTAATCGTAACTAACGACGTTGACCACCCAAAAACGTATCGGTAAGTTAATACCTAAAAAGATACTAAAAGATTTTCACGTACGGAGAATAGTGGAGCAGGCATTGATATGCATTAAAAATACATACATCGCACGTTGATGGCATCTTGCCAAAAAATAATGGCAAACGTACCTTGCGCACGCGCCTGAAATAAAGTGACATGCCTCGCGCAGGTACGCCGCGGTAATAAAACCCGGTCGCCACGGACAAAAGACACGGTTGCCGCATCCGTACCGGGCTACCGCACGGAAAACCGTAAACTTGCGACTTTTCACGAGCCCCGCCGCGTCACTTGGACCGGGGAGGAAGCGAACCCCGCCCACCGGGAGCATAAATAACCCGCCGCCCATACAGCCAACTAACGTGCGGCGTTCTTTGCTGCTGAAAGAGATTCGGTAGTGTAGGAACCCTTGTGGCACTCATGGTAAATACAAGGAGTGTTTAAGCATCGTGGGACGATACTCTTCTTCTAAAGATGTAGTTAAAAAATTAAAATAAGCTATGTGAACTTTTACGTTGTCACTATCAATACTTGATGAAAAGGCACTATATTAAAAATAAATCAATTAATTCTAAACCGGAAACTGATGGAATTAGTACAAAGAGTGCTTTTTAAAAATCTAATATAAGTATTGTATAACTTTGTCTTAGTTACAAAATTAAAGCATTTCAAGATTTCAAACTAAGTATAAATTAATAAACACGCTTCATTTTAAAATAAATAACACTAACAGTTAAAAAAATACTTTAACACTTTCTTTCTAATTATACTTATATTCCGCGAAAATAAATTAAAACTGTACTCGAAGTTTGTTTGCAGAGCGAATTAAATTATCACGCTGTTTGTAGTGGTTTTAATTATAAATAAACGTTTTTCACAAAAAAATCACGCTTGTTAAAAATAAACACCATTTTAAGCGATAGTTATGTTTTTTAAAAATTCGCCAGTTTGGTTTTGATAAACTTTGACGGTTTGAGCGATATAAAATGAGATACATTTTGTTAAACAGTTTTCTGTAACAATTTAAACGAAGGCTACAAACATAGTTTTTCATAAAACGTAAACCCGTTGTTTGTTGACCTTTTGAAAAGTAAATAGAATGTATGGGCTTGACTGAGCATTTAAAGTATAAATCTATAGGTAAATGTTTTTTTATGTGCTGGAGAAAATACACCGAATTCATTGTATATTTTTTTTAAATAATTTTTATCCAGCAAATAATATTTTATCAAACACGACTACGAATCGTCAGAAAGAGAATCGCCAACGTCAGAAAGTATGTAATTAATAAATAATGTGCTTTAATACAAAGAGACATTTAGACAAATTAAAGAACAATATTAACAAACATTTTTTATTCCAGTTTGTGAAATGAACGTAAAAACATTTTATTGTGGGTCTTTGCAAATTAGATTTAAAACCATACGTAAATGAGATCAAATCAGTTTTATTACGCATCAATTTTTAATTCGTATGCCATAAAATATTTTATTCAGACCTTACTGTTCTTGATGATTGATTTAATATTTATTTTCCTCGAAATGAAAGTAACTCATGAGAAAAACAATCCTCAATTTGTGCGAAAATAATTAAAAAATTGTTTCTTTATTTTGCTTATATTATTATTTCTTGGATTAAAAAACAATATAACGGAATTATCCCATAAATAATTGGCAATTATATTTTTATCAGAATATTAAGCGCAAACATTTATTTGATAGCTGTTTATATTTAAATCATAAAAAAACACTTATTTAAGAGACAATACATTAAGAAAATATGGTGTATTTAAAAAAACGCATTACGAAAGATTTAAAGTAGTTTCTACAAAGTAAATCAAAAGCTTTCCTCTGAGAACATACATTCTACTATTTTAGAGAGATCAAAGATAAAACTTAGCTAGTACGATTTAATGCCGAACATAAATCAACTCTGCCGTCTTGATAATCATTATATCCACAAATAACTCCTACTTCCTGCTAACCCCATCCAAATGGCAATTAACGCAACATAATTCTGCGGTTGCTCCAGGGTTTAATCTATTGTGTACACTGGAACTTTATGTATTTTGTTGGCGCTCCTCGTACGTTGAGTGTGTGGCAACATTAACTTTGGCTCTCTGTTTGCATACAACGACTTGACTTTTAAATATTTATGATTTTGTTGCGCTGAAAGGTAAAACCTGCCACACATGTCTACTACCTTGATACTTGGAAGGTAAAGAAAAAGTTCGGTAAATGCCAACCAAACCTATTCCCGCGTATAAAATTATTTATTACATTTTCTTGTTAATGAAAACACACATTTTATTAACAAAATTTATAGCCACAGTTTTAATAGCATTTTTTAATAATGTCTGTTTTTATTGTACAACATAATTAAAGATTTTTTATCAAGTATGTAAAAAATTACTCTCAACGAAAATATATGAAAAACTTGCCGGACAGTCTTTGACTTTTGTTAGAAACAGAAAATCAACATTGCATTCGGTGAATGTAAATTATTTATAACATATCAGACACATTATTTTAGAAGCAAATTCATAAATCGGTTAAAGAATCAATATATGTCTGTCTTCTTTCAGTGAGTTAAGATCTTGATCATGTAACTTATAAAACTGGAGCCCCGAGGGTCGGTTATTTATTTATTGAATTCACATTTCATAAGGTTTACACATTAAAAATATAAAACTTTTACATTATAGAAAAAAACATAGTGCAATTTAATATTAAAAGTAATAGAAAAAAAATGGCAAGGAAGTCAACTAAGCTCGAACGAACTCAACATACTTTATTACATAAAAAATAGCATTCGTCGGAACTCACCCACGTCTACGTGGAATATGTCAACATTCGAAGCAATATTGTTAAATACTGTTAAAGCCCTCCCTAGTGGCATCCCCTTATGGTTATGGTTACACATACATAAAATGTATTATTTGTGAAAAAAAATGATAAAGACTACTGATAAATACTTTATTTCATCAATAAAAGTATTTACGCAATTCATCAAACGATGGATGCATACATATGTCAATACCATATACTCAACAAAGGATTGATGTAAAAACAATTTAAAAGTGTTATACCAAATATTTTATTGATAGCTGAGAAAATATTGGTGCACATATTGCATATTTAAACATCCACATAATTACTTCTTATTCAATATTGTTACATCAATATCAAAGTGCTCATAAAGTATTTATTACGTAAGCCAATTGAAAATTATTGGTCGTCTTTCATTGGAAAAAATCCTTACAAAGTTTTAGGAAAAAACATATCCAATACTAATTAAGATAGTGACAATTTTAAAGTTTAAATATTTAGCCGCTAGTGTTCATAAACATGTTTTTAATGATACAAATAAAAATACAAATCAAAACTTCATTGCATACTTTATTGTTATATTTAGCCCACCGAAGTTTGACGTAAACAATGCAAATGTATTTTATATAAAATTAACAAATATTAATGACGACTCTACATAAAACTATTATTTTTATGGTGAAAGCTCACTATGAGTTCATTAAAAATTTATTTCGTAAAAACATTTCCTCTAAAAGGTAATGAATATCACTCTTTTCTATAGAGAGTTGATAGCTAACGTTTTACGAGTCAAAAACCTGCATAAGTACTCTGTTTAGATTATAGAGTTTTTTTCATGACAGTGTTAAGAATTTTTTTATGCGAAAACTTGTGTCGTTCTTTTGCCGACAGACAGTCGGAAAACGTGACGGTATCAACACTCGAGACTGGCGCAACTTTAACAAAATGTCGCATTTGGGCTCAATAAAAACTTAGATCAGATTAAAAGGTTGAATATATACAATGAAAAAACCTGTTAATTTCTTGAATCGCTTTCTGCAAACTTTGTTTATGCTCTTTTTATATAGCGACGGCTTCGGCAGTTAAATTTTAACACAGGTTACGTTTGACGATATTACAGGATTTTAAATTAATTATTTTTATATGGCGACACTTAATTTTTTGATGTACAATTTAGGTAGTATGAATGAAACCATAAATCCTTGAACTTAACACCGATCGCAAAACAATTGTATGCTTCCATTTAATTAGAGAATCGGGTTATTCTATCAAAGGAATTTCATTGTTTTCGTGATCGTATTTTTATTGTTAGCATTTTTATATGGGCACATAAGAGGTGAAGTGAACCAACTGGTATTTAAGAAAAAAAAAGTGAATGTTGATTAGCAGAAATTAACAGAAGTAAGAGAGTGAAATACAACGATAGCTTGATAACAAACAAACCAATACAAAAAAAAAATAACATTAAATTCCAAATCACTTGAAAAGTAAAAAAAAAGTCAAGCTTAGAGGAAGAGAACCAAGTCGTCAAGAGCAGTATTTAAAATGAAAAATTCCATTTACAAATTGGTTGTAAAAAGTTTCTGAACTTTATTATATTATATTTTTGATAAACTTAAACTTGAGCTTGAAACGGTATCAAACGTCCAGCTAGACGTATTTTCATAAATACATTACATATTAGCCTTCTTTCATTTCAGTATATTTTTGACGTTTCATGATACGTTCACGACAGACAAATATTTCCGAGAGCTTATTATTATTACGTTGTAATACACTAGTTAAAATAACACAAAAAAATCAGAAGATCCCTAAAATAAATTTCAATATTTATGTCATCATCAGTATTTTTTCAACAGAGTTCTAACAAAATGTATAGAAACAACAAACTTTCTATTTAATTTATTTTTAAAACATCAATTAAACCAAAATAAGTTCACCATATTGTGTTTACAAGACTTATTCATGATTTCAGATTGTGAAATGGATACAAATGACTTTAAAAAACAAGATCTTTGGTCCTTAAAAAAATGAGTTGTGACATTTACTATTTTTATGCCAAAGTCTTAAAATAAAAATGTAAAACACCTCAACTACCCAATCCTATCATATAAGAAATGAAAACTATGTTGTTAGCCGGCAATAAGTACCAGTCAAATTTTAAGTGTCCGAAAGTATAGTGAAAAAATACTGTAAAACAAAATCATTGCTCTGACATTTGTTGAGTATGATGCAATTGTTTTACCGTAAAAATATTTCAACAAATGATATAATCACAGTCAGAAATATTTTTGAAAGCTATCAAATTCAAAAGCAAAACAGTGCTGCAGTGCTTTGGGCGATTCGTAAGAGTCAATATACTATTACGAAATCTATTGAAAAAAAAGCATATACATAAAAACCATAGATTTACATAGTCTAAATATACGAAATTTCTTTGGGCATGAAATAGACTTCCAACGTGAAAACACTCTCCATCACATGTTTTTCTTTTTTCAACGTTTTTTTTTCAGATCCCAACACTGGGAAAACATATAGCTAAAGAATCACGTCACAATTCTTTGATAAATGTTATTACGTCTCGAAAGGACCTTAAAAACCTTTTCTACATTCAATGGGAATCTTGGGTCAGACCTTCGACGAGTAAGCCATTGATTTCAACTATTGGAAAATAAGAACGTATTGTTTTCTATTCTGCTTTGAAGTAAAATACTAGGCTTTTGAGATACATTGGTAAGATTCCAACGAAAAATGTGTATTATTATATACATAGTGAATAAAAGGATTTTGCTAAGACTTATTCAATTCAAATTCTATAAGGATTTTAGCTTTTGTATATTAGAGATGATTGGCTATAATCCTTGAAATAAATGTATACTAGAGATGGCTTCTAAAATTTTATTTCACAAATGAAGTAATTGGATTTGATTTTTTTATATCCATAATACTATGTAAAAGTATTTGTATCGTCCTCATTATTTAGTTTAATATAACATTTTGAAAGCAACCTTCAAAGCTTTGTACAGTTTTTTTTTATATTATGATTATATTGTATTTTTTATAGAAAAAACTTACTATCATATGTAGGTATTATGATAATGATAAAAAAATATTTTGTATATTTGATACGAATTTGAAATGATTGAATCGCATATTTTTTTTTTTTTTTTAAATAAAAAAATATTTGACATTACAGCTTACACCAATGCGTCTAATATTTTGAAGTTGAAAGAGAATTTTTGAAAGTCACATGAGATTAACTCAAGGAGAATCGACTTCACAAACACCCATGTCTTAGATCTCAAATTAAAATTGAAAAAATCCAATTTTACATTGACCTTACCGGGAATCAAACTCGGACCCACCTGATCGGTAGAGCAAGCTCTTACCAACTAGACCAAAGCGGGCGAACAAACTAAAGCATTATTAGATTTGCTATGTTGTTCAATCATTAAATTATACATTTCAACCATCAATACTCGCTAACTTATTAAAAAGAGATACACATTTTGTCTATTTTTTTCAACACATAATTAATAAGTTTTTATTATATTAATAAAAACACAATAATTTTTTGTAGTTTATTTAAAAAGGTCAGGACTGGTTTCGCTCATGGCCAGCATTGTCAACTGATTATTATTTGATTATGATCAGTTGACAATGCTCGTAGAAATAAGTTCAAAGGAATATTGTGTTATTATTAATATAATGCTTTTCCACCAAGTATTTATTGAAAGTGAACAACCTACTAAGTTGTTATTGGTTTGTACACCGTATTTAGTCGGTTGATTTTTCTCGTGATGAGCAAAAGCGGTTCTGATCTTGATTAAAAAAAAGAAACTGATGTTGAATATCTTCAATAGGTATTATTTTCATTAATCTTCTATTCAATATTTCCATCAAGAATTGCAACAAATTAAATACATTTTCTAATTCTACGTATTTATTAGACTTCACTACATGCTAGTGCATACCATGTAATTATGTATAAGGAAAAGCTGCAGTTTTCCAATGGTAAGATTTCGTTGTTGTTTTATGGCTAACTAGTCACGTAAAACAAATATTTTACACTAGAGCCGCAGCCGGCGAGCAGAAAACGAAAAGTGTTTTTGTAAACATTTTTCCACTCGCTGTGGCTGCTCTTTTTTCGGTTCCACTGGTTAAAGCACACTGAAACATAAAGTATGAGTTTCGTTTGACCGGTTCTCTTGGGATGAATTTCGCTAGATACGAATACATCGCTTATTGTGTTGCTCGATTCTACGCAATATTCTAAAGAGGAAACGTAAGATTTTACTTTAATTAACCAAACCCCTCGATAGAACAGTTTTTTACATTTAATTTGCTTGGTGCTATCGATCGAACGATTTACCAATATTTTTTTTTTAACAATACAATAACCATGCACAGTAATTTTATTTTAAAGTAAAACAGGTAAAAAACTGTAATAATTCAAATACATCAATCCCTCGCTTAACACGAATGATAGATTCTCCTAGATCACCGTGTTTAATGAAATCATGTTAACCGAGACTAAAAAATGCATGGAAAATATTAATAAAATAAATATACTATTATAGTTAGAACAAAAGTACTATAGTGTTAAAAATTTATTGAAAAATATTTTGAAATATAAAAAAATATTATTCGATCACACTATCACTAGAAATTATCACGGGGCTTTTTTTTCTTTTTGGCTAAATGTCATCATCAGTCCTTTCATCAATGCCTTCGATTATATTTCCGTCATTTTTCGTTGGCCGTATCAAAACATCTGTCATCTTTGATTGTCTGTCAGTTTAGAGGTTCGTGTAAATTTTTTCATATCTAGCAATGCATTGTTGCATTTTTCGTTGACACTAAGAGTCGCAAGAAACTATGCAAGATTTAATAAAAAAAAACTCTAAAATGAAAACCGTGTTAAACCGAAGTCGTGTTAAGCGAAGAATTGGTGTATTTAAAAAAAAATCTTTATATAAATGATGCCCTATAACGTTATTTATATTCTCTATAAAACCACCTCTTTTTCTAAACGTGGAAAATATCTCAAACGCGACATCCAATTTATTCGATAGTTTTGTTAAAATGCTTTTCTATTTTTATGCAATGCATATAAATGACGTACCTCACACCAAGCGACGCAATTAAAGAATCGTAGCTATTAGTGACAAATTGTTATCATTTGCAAAGTGTCGCTTTGGTAAGGAGTAATCGCGAAGCTCCGAGTTCGAATCGGTATATCCTGACGACGCCGACGCCGGGTGGTATGGCGTCGCTTCGCACTTAACGAATAGACCGCCGTTTGTGGCGTCGCGTTTGTCGTTACCGTTCCGTTTAACACTGCGGGATCGAGATTCGATGGTCTTAAAACGTCGTCGCTGAACACAATTGTTGTAAGAAAAACACATGTTTTATTAACATAATTTTATTTCTATTTTTGATATAAAAATACAACTTATACTAGAATTATAACACACTTAAAATATAATTTAGAATTTCGACTGAAGGTGCTTGATGGAAATTTATGTTAACATTAGAACTATTTTCATAATGTACGTTCGAACTGACAGTTCGAGTGCATTCGCGCACTGGATAGCACCGGAAGATGCCGAGAGACGAAACCCTGGTCGTGTTCGGCCAAAATTATAATAGAAACGTGCATTATGAAAATAGTTCTAATCTACACTTAAAATGGTATGAATGTTTGAAAAAATGAGTAACAACTCTTAAATACAACCAAAATAGTAAAATTTAATTATAATTTGAAAAATATAAAATTGGTAAAATAGAAGTTTTATGAAAAAAAAATAACACAGGCATAGCTGTGAAGTTTTTAAAAATAAAATAAACATTTTTATAAAGCTGAGATTTATAAAAAAATTTTTTTTTTTTTAAACACTGTTTCTACTGATACTATTATTAAAGTAAGCAATGTATTACGTTTCAAAATATTTTTTTTTATGAATTTTATCTCTTCGCCAACGACGTGGTTTTTTTTATTTTGTACAAAGCAAACATACAAAAACCTGATTTAAGCGCTCAACGTTAAATTAAAAGAATATGCTTTTTTTAAAATCTACTAAATAGGGAAAAAAACATTTTTTTTCGTGCTTCTTATTGAAATATGTAATCACAAATGGTTATTTGATTTTTTTAATCTAGTTTTTAAAATGTAAACTTTGGAAGAAGAAAATAAAAGCTGTATTGCTAATTTATTAAAATCTTTAAGAAAATTAAAATATTCATGTTCAAATAAGGCGTAAGTTGAATTCAATTACGTATCTGATATAAAACACACATAATATGGTTAAATGAATTTATTGGGTACATTTGTGCGACCGTATTAATTTTTATTTGTTTATTGGTTTGCAATATGTTGAAGGTGCCTCTACTACCTTCAGTTGCCTGCACTCTGCGGCATCAATTCCCGCTCACCTTCAATTGATTGCTGCGGTATCTATTGTCTGTCTGATCGACAAACGTGCGCTTTGATACTCGTTCTGAAGTGATTGACGAGAAAAGAGCGTTGAAATTATAGCTGTGTTTATTTTTTAATACAGAGGTTAATTACGTTTTGAAAATACCAATTATAGTAAAGAAAACAAAAAATGTTGTTTGAATTTTTTCAATAATTACAATGTGAGTAAACTTATCTTCAAATGTACATGTTTTATCGAGACAAAAACACCCAAGAAATAATTACATAATTGGGCGAACTTATGAGTATATGTTCTAAAAGAAAACCTTCCAGGATACCTAAAGAAATTAAAAATGTTAAGCTTAAGCGAGGAAATGTAAAGTGGACAAACGTTACTGATACTATTAACCAATATGACGGTATTTTTTGTTGGTACTTTTTTACTATCAAACTTTTATACAGTCACACTCATATGAGCACATCACAATATCTTTAGATAGAGATAATGAAGTAAATATTTTATTTTTCATCATTTTTTGTGGTTCATTCATAATATATTTAGTGAAAAATACAGATACAAGTTATGTCTATGCATCGGTCACATTTATGCATTTATAGTAAAATTACCAAAATAGGCTTTTGAAAAAGTCATAAGACCTATCATTAGATATTTCATTGCGTATAAAGCTTCACAATGCTATCAACCATATTTAAAGTAAAAATAAATACTTAAATATTTGCAAATTAAACGATTCTATAATAATAAAAAAATGCGTGTAAGTGAAAGTTGTATTTGACAATAAGTTCTTAATATAATATATGTATTTAAAAAACGGTAAAAGTATAAAATTAAAGGAATCATTTTGTCTTGACAGTGATACGCAAGAAAATAATAGTAGTTTATTTAGTAAAATAAATCAGACCACTCTGAACAAGTCATGGCATATTAAATGTATACGTTGGTTAATTTTTATAATTATTGCTCAAGTATATACATATATGACTGTTATATTGATAAAAGTATTTGTTTCTTTAGTCGCAATCAAAAATATTTTTAATATAATTTTCACTGTAAAATATAAATATTTCAATCTCGCGTAAGAATAAAATAAATGCGTAAGTAATATTTTCTTCTATCCGTATTTAATCAAAATAAAATTTGGAATTATAAGTCGAAATCATTACTTATTTCCTTTCAAAAGCATTTAACGATGAACTTAATTATTAATAGTAATAATAGTTTCGATTTGACGTAGATATTAAAAAAAACACTATCTTGTTCTTATTACACATTTATTTATCAATATCAAGACCGGCATTTCAACTAATCCGTTCTTAAACGAAAGAGTTTTTTATTGTTTGATATATAATGGCATTTCCAAAAAAATGGAAAACGATGTATACAAACTGTTTTTTCTTGAAAGAAATCTTAACTTATAGTTAAAAGTTGTTTTGTTTTATTATTTATTTTCAGATGAAAAATCTTAGCCTCAATGAAATATTTGGAAAATATATTGTATGATATTTTACAAAATCTTTATAAATAACCAAACCGGATTATGATAAAAATTACTACGTGGCGAGGGTATAAAACTCTCCTCTTGTGGACGAAATCACGCCGCAGCTGGCCACGCTTCTCCACCAAATGATGGTTTCGCGATTCTATTCGACACATATTGATCGAAACACTATGTAACTGTAACCCTATTTTAAATCAACAACCATTGTTTGATTACTTCACAAACATAGCGTGTTCCTACATATGTCCAACCAGTGTTTTTAATACGAAATAAAATTGATCTTCTGAAGATTTTGTAGCGCACAAAGTCATGAATGATGAAATTTGTATTGAATATATGATTTCGAACGCTGGTCTAAGAAATAATTATTAATATACAATACAAGAAACTTTACCTAATTTTGATAATCAAGATCGCACCACTGCATCACCTCAGATCTCATTCCAAAATCAACACAAATTATGTGAGAATGAAATATTAATATTAATCAGAGTGTTATTAAACAAGCAATTTATGGAATGAAAATAATCAAAAAATGAAGTTAAAAAATATGAATAAGTATACTGACTGTAATTAAAATGCTTTTGAACTATCTCACATAAACGTTACTAATTATCAAACGCATTAACAAAAAATTGAGAATATTTGTAATATTACGTATTCTTATCAGTTGAAAATGCTCGTGCTGAGTGAAACCAGTCATGATCCTAGTAAATATATATGGTATTAGAACAAAATAGTGTTTTATGTTTTGAATATAAATTAACGTGGCTTTGTTTTTGGTAACTTTAATACTAACCTATTATTAAGATTTAACAGCTTAAAATATGTGTATGGTAAATAATATATTTTTCTGGATACAATTCAAAATGTGTGTTGAATTTTTTCATACATGATTTTAACAGTATTGGACATGGTTTTTAACGAATTTGGCAAAAGTAATTTCACTAACCGAAAGGCAATTGCAAAATATTATTTTACCGCCCTAACCCTTATAAAGGCTGGCACTTCACTGCCGTAGGGTTAGTGACAAGTGAAACCGGGGTTTTGTAAGCGAAGAAAAATGTTCTCCGGAAAATGTTTTCATTAGTCGAAGTGGAAATCCTGGTCATCCTTTCGCATCAAGGCAGATGGATTATTTTCAAAACGACGCAGCAGACGATTGAGGAAATGATATCAATATAAGGGCTGCAAAATTAAATGAAACCACCCCTACAGGAAAGTGTTATAATAAATAGTAAGTGGTTATTTGTATTTTGAAAACGTTCGCAATTCATATTATGTAAATAAGAAAAACCTTTTAGGCTTTTAAAGTATAAGTTTTTTCGTAACAAAATATTTTACAAATCAAAACAGCTTTTTAGAAATATGTTTACTAAAAAAAATAGAAATTTAATTTAAGTTATAAATTTATACAAAAAATGTTTTATTATGATAAATTTCATATTAGACATATTATCAAAAAACCTTGTATTGTATGTTTAAAACCCGTTATTAAAAATATAGGTGTAGTATCAGGAAGTTTAAGACATTACTCACATTCATGTCTTAAAACATAAATATAATTGTCGATTAAAAAAATGAATCGGCCTGTACTGGGATTTGAACCCATGAGTACCGCGACTGAACCCAACGACGCTAATCTTTCGACCACGTACCCGATATGGAAAAATAGTACCACTACTGATATGCACGTTTATAAATGTAAGGATTTTTACTTAAGCACTCATTATCAAATATTGAACATATTTGTAAGTATTGTTACGTTTAAATAACAATTTAGAAATAAAACTTATTTATTATTAAAGGCTGGGTACCAAAAAAAAAACTTTGTTTGTTTAATAAAAATTAATCTCTTCATTAATATTAAAAATAAAGAGACTCATACTCCACTCATAGCTACAATTGTGAATATGTTATACAAATTTCGAGTAAAAAGCATGAGAATTTAGTTTGTTATTTAACTTTTCCGGTTCTAAGCTCAAGAAATGCGACCCCAATACCCACATTATCTTAAATATCTATTTTAATATGGGTGATTTTTTGGATATCAAATTTATGGAGCTTCAAGTACCAGGACGCACCAAGGTTTTTCCAGTCTCCTTCGTCGATAAAGTTTTTGAAAAATTGTAAATTGCATTCCCTTACCGTCGTTTGCAGACGGAAGGGCGCGATTACTACAGAGATAAGAAGTTCGCGGGAATTCCATATGCATTATTTTGCAAATCACATTCCATATGCTTCCTCCATACTATATCCGTACATGTACACACACATGCGCATACATACATACACACATACAGTACACAAATTGTTTTTAAACAAAGAGAGTCATTTTCGTGATGCTAAGTTCGTTCTAAAATTGACAATTTTAGACGACATAAGATCTATGGAGGGTCGTCGAGCAGGACTGCTCTGGGTCTAAAACGATTCTCAGGCAGTGTCTCGTCATAGTTGTGGAGATCAGAGATCGTTGGGTTAAAATGTTTTCCTACCTTGCTGTGAAACTTTTGTGAAATTTCACGAACGAACTCGCGGATGGTAGGTATTTTCAAGTATCTGTGAAGCAGCGAGTTACCCATTACAATGTTTATAATTAATTTATTCTGATATCATATTTTTTTGGACCTTCTGTAGAAGAAAAAAAAATATTCGATCGCTAGTTCCGTCTCTATTAAATAAATCAGAAAAGAAAAAAATCACTTAAATAAAAAAGATCCTCAAAGTAGAACAAAAAACGGTTTAATGTGTACGAAGTTAAAGATAATAATTTATGTATCCTCGAATACTATTCTCAAAAAAAACACAATATCTTACTTCCATCGATGCCTAGTTTTATATAAGTTCTGGCAACATGAAAAGTCGCGATAAGCATTACAGATAACAAAGAGATAAACGGTCGCTCGTAAAATAGCATTTGCTGAATCTCGTCAGTTGCGATTTCATATGTGTGTTGGGATGACGTATTTTTACGCGCAACTTAAAATATGATTATTTATTAAAAAAACACGTATTTTTATAAAAAAAAATGTATGAGGAATGATGCAGAGAGACATTTTAAGGCCCTTAGACTATTTATTTTTGAATTTCATAAGAATAAGGCCAATAATGAGGAAACCACTGGGGTCCCTAGAGGTATTTTTCTTGTCTCCAAGCCGCGAGTGTTAACAAATAATGTACGACTATTTGTGCGTGATTTTTTGTCAAAGCTTTTCAATGAGCTCTTTTATTGAAAAAAATAATATTTTGTAGAAATAATTTTGCTATTTTTTTTTACAAAAATTTAACCTGTTGTATTTTTCACATGCATGATAATATCATTTACAGTCATCGTTAAATACAAATATTTTTTCCAGCCAGTTTAATAGTTCTTTAACCATATCCGCTCCGATAAATTGAAATCGATAAAATGAAAAAATGATATTTGTAATTGGTATTGAACTTGTAAGATCCGTCATGGAAAGCCAATGAAGTTGACCACTTTACTACGGACATAACATTTCAATAACACCCATCATTTAAAAATCAGTAGACATTCCCAATTTACCTACAACATTTTAACAATCTTTCTAATACTTACTGTAATTTTCATTGGTCATGTGAATAGTTTTCAATTGTGATGCTACGTCATTAAAGTCAAATTATCTAGATCACCATTGATTTAAATTTTTTGATGGTTTATCCCATTATTATATAAACAAGTTAAAACTACTAACAAAGCATCAGTTAAAATTAATTCATTCACTTGTATACTTGTAAAAATAAGAGCAAAGTAATTTATCTAGATACAAAATCATTCAATACTTACTTCCTGTGACGATACGTGTTCGTTTAAAAATTCATGAAGATGAGAATCTTTTCCTAGTAAAGCAATCTAGGACAGAGCTTCTTCGCAGATGGACAGAAATATATGTATCGTATTTTCCGCTTTTAATATAATCCTCGTCTCAGCCGTAAGATTTCCAATATCGCTAATCCCAAGTGAAAACATCTGAGAATGATATGAATAAATTGCCTTTTGCCGATCAAAAATGTTTACGTATTCATTGCTGTAAAAATAAGAGGATTTGCTGATAATATTTCCAACCACGAAAACACTATTCAAAAGTGTCCGATAGAAGTGAAGATATATTTAGAACTTAATCTTTTTTTTCTGTACAATAAAAAATAAACCGTTAACTACCCAATGATAAAAAATCGGAATGACATTTTTTTTTCAAATTAAACTGGGTAAAAATAAATATTTTATTTGATTATTAAAAAGTAATATGACATATTGATGAATAAACTTCGATTTGGTGGTAAATTTGTAGATGTTCATTTAACGCAGTTTATTCTTAAACGTTACGATTGTCTGATGATAATTCTCCAAAAAACGAAACACATGTCACAGTCTGTAACATAAATAAAGTAAGAATGTTTTAAAATTTATTATTATATTTTTATTTCTTTATTAATTTTCTTTATTAATCGTTTTTCAGTTACACTAGAAAATTTGAATGCATTATTTCAGTGACTTTTTGTGATGAAAAATCTATCCGATTAGAAGAAAATAAGTTTCTTTGAATACGTCTGAGTCAGTTTTATCGACGTTTTGAAATTTACAATGCACTGCATATTTTGTTATCTTATTCGTGATACAACTCAATTACTTATACACAATTCCACAGATAATAACATTAAACGCATTTAAGCTCTGAACAAGTATTTTTAATTATTCATTTGCACAAATAATTCAATAAAACAAATAATTGTAACGATAAAAACAGTTGCATTGCTCTTAAAGATTCATATTCTAAATATGTTGTGATATATTTTAAAAAAAATCATGTCCGCTCCCAATGTGAAGCAAATGGCCTCCTAATGAAAGTGTCTCAACAGAAGTTTTTACTACGATAACTGTTTGTTATAGAGTCGCTTAATCTTTCTTTTTTAAAAGAGAGTAGAGGGATTAAAAAGATACGGCTAGGACAGAACTAATCGCTCTCATTACGCCCAGTTATTGAGAGATCGGGAGAGTGGGAGGGAATTTTTACACATCAAAAACACCCATGAAAATTAAAAAAATGCTGTTTGTTCGGCACTGAAGCCAACAACGCTAACCGCTTACCCGTATACTCTCAATATTCATTGATGATACTTCATTCTTTAAAAAATATTTGACAGTAAATTTAATATTGTACTTTGTTCTCTATCATATGATTTTATTGTACCACATAAAAAGTCTCATTTTGAAAATTCACCACACTTAAAATAAATGCTTCACTGTTCGGGATCCGTTATGTGGCCTCAGCACCGCAATTTTAATTGAATAGTCAAGCGATCAAATCTTTCGTATAGCCAGAATCTACCCCAAATGCGATAAAATACCAAACGTACAATACACGCTGCTCTGCAATGTATCCCCGCACGTGAATATTACTATAGAACTGCTGTATGCATCTTAGCGTTTTTATATCCTTATGCCAGGATTCTTATCGGGCAAGTTGGGGTAGCAATGTGTTGTCGAAAGAGGGCTTTCTTAGCTGTGGGAAATTGAAATGCCACCCTGCGGAAAATTAAGTGGGCACAAAGCCTGCAGACACGTATTATAACCGTGTGCATGTGAATGTATTCAATGTATGTGTGAGTTTTTATTCAAATGAAAAGTATACATAAATGAATGTTAAGTGTTATAAATATAAAATATGTCCTATTTCTGATATATAAAATTCAAAATAGGTAACTTTTAAAAGAAAATACACTAGTAATATTTTCACTATTATCAGATTTAGATTTTCAATATTTATTTGCTTAGGATATCGTTGTATTCAAATGTATACATGTATGCATAGCTATAAAATACATAAATCGTTGAAACCATGAAAGTTGATTGATTCCTTATAAAATATACGTTTGATTTGTTACTGCAATTACGCAACTATTCGATTATAGTTTAAATGGTATGCTAATAGATCATTCTAAATGGATGATTGGTAAATTGGTAAAAAAAAGAATGATTGGTAAATGACAAGGAATTTTATCTCGCCTCTTTTTACTTATTCCTGTATTGTATACATATATTAGAAGGTATATATATACTATAATATTTATATAAACGCATTTGATGTCCACGTAAACTAGTTTCACTGTGGATTGCTCACCTCTGCAGCGATTACGTCCTTCTGTTGGCAACGATGGAATGTAATTCAAATGAAGAAGACTCGGGAAACGCAAACTATCTCTTCAACTAAACGTCTGCCAATTCGATAACTAAATAATAGTAAGTAAATAACTTGTGACATACTTCCAGATTAAGTTATAATATGTATAATTAAATTTTACTACTAAATTAATAGTTAAGATAAACTTTTTTAATAACTAGATATTTGGTTGGTCAATATTTAAAAATTAACTTGAGAAATCAAAAGCTTGTCTGTGTATATACAATTAATGAATACTTTACTACAGGGGGCGGCAACCTGCGGCCCGCAAGATTCTCGCCACAACAAGATGCCGACTCTTGCCTTACTGGATTTCATTTTATTCGTGTATTGTTATGATGTGTGTATCCTGACGCGAAAAAAGTCTGTTGCTTACTAAATTTAACGTTTTTAAATGCAATAAGCTTTTAAAGGTAGAGGATCGGTAAAAGTATAAGACATATGGTAAGGAAGAAGAAGGCCTAGTTTTTAACGTTTTATGTTATCTATACAATCTTTAAGCTGCTTCAAAATAATTATTAGCTTACCTATTTAAGTGGAAATACTTAAATTCTTCACTTATTGATTGTTGTTAAATCTATCACGGCCTTTTTATATTGTATGTCACGTATTGTAAATTTTCCAATACGAGAATTATTTTCACGTGTTTGCATGTATAAGAATGCGCGAGAGTATGAGAAGAAAAGCTTTGGCAAGCCTTCAATCGGACACAGCCTGACGCGAAGGCTTTGCGGGCTGAAAAATTATGTAAAGCGGATTTGTCAGCGGCGTCTCCACACATTCATCTCTTTCCTCACTGTATAGAATGGCTCAATGAATTGATTACTTTCTTTTATTGTGTATTCTTTCTTTTTGATATCAAACGGAAAAAAACGAATATCGCGTATTCATTTTAAGGCAGTTTCAACCCAAACCAATAAACAATTTCGGTAAATTTAAATATTTTTTGTATTGTTATTTTTAATACTGTATTTTTGAACCAACTGCTTTTGTTCAATATACTAAAAATCGCGATGTTGTAGTTTTGAATAGATTTTTTATAACTGGTAATTCTTTCGGTGAAAATTTTTGCAAAACTAATTTAAATCATGTGTTACGTTGAAGTCAGTAATCTGACGTCAACGATTTTTTTTATGTGTTGTTTTAAATAAATTTGTAATAAATGTATTTATGCTGGCAAATTATTAGTTTGTAGATTTGGGAAGCTTTATAAAACATTTTGCTTAATGAAAGACAAAATCTTTTTTTTTTTTTTATGTAATTTTATCCATTGATTTCTTTTATTATATACAATTTCTTCGAAAGTATTATTTATCTGAAAATATTTAAAACAAAAGGTAATTTAGAACATGTCAATAATAGAAACAATAAAATAAGGGGAAATAAAAACTAACGTTATGCTAATGTTAGTAAATCTAAAACATCTGCGAAGTAAAATGTGCTAGAGCACCTTGTACGTCCTCTCTTTTGCTGTAATTTCTGCGAGAGTCGAACATAAATACGGTGAGAAAATTTGATTAGTTTTACATCACCACTCGCTCCAAGAGGATTCCAGATTGGATATTTTGGATGGAAACTACTTTCATTTGCTCCGCGCTAGAAGCGGATAGCGCCGTAGTTTTAATGCTTATTTACTCAAATGTATTTTTGATTTCGATAGAAAAATTTCAACGCGTCTTCGAAAAATTGTTTTTTGAATATGAATACACAGTTCCAACTAAGATATCCAATCCCGGACCTTTTTCGTGATCCTGGGATTTCGGAATTGAACATTTTTCACCATTAAATCATATAGTTTTAAAATTGTGTATTTGGGTCCAAATCGGATCCAAAATCACAGGAATTTACCAATTTGCTCAAATGATCAGCGTGAGGCTTTTTTTTCGCAATCACAAAATTGAACGGGATCTTGGGATTAAAAACTCAACATAAATTGTATAAATTGGGTTTCGGGATTGAGAACATCTTTGCTCGGCGATTTTGAAATCCTAGTCGCCAACCTAGAAATTTGCGGATATCCAAAAATTACCAGCACGACACCATTTTTTAGCTCTTCCAAGAATTTTGAAATCTAAACACACACAATATCGGGATGTGTTGTTACAATGTATAAATTTGTATAAATCTCAAGAAAATATTATTCGTGGAAAATTTTTGGAACTTTATTGAAAAAAAAACTCTCAATTAAGCTAGCGTAGTAATAAACAGCACGGCTTATATTATTATATAAAATTTGACATTTTAAAAACAACGCAACAGCAAAACGTAATTTTGAATAAACAGTAAAGCAAACCATTGTTTCAATTATTTTTTACGCAAAGAAAAAAAAAATACCAAAAATCTATTGTAGCCCACAATTCTAAAAACAATGAAATGAATTGATTGAATTATTTATTGACATTTTGTTATAAGAGGGTTACGTCTGTAATCGAAATCGTTGTGATTACAGACGTTGCTAATTATTGTGCACAGCATAATTATATTGTATTAAAAAATATATAGATTTTAGAAATATTCTGTAGTAGCAGTAAGTTTTCAAACTTAACAAAAGAACCGACAAATTAATTTAAAAATCGTATACGGCTTGTTATAAACCGTTTTTTAATTGATTTTTTTTCATTTAGCAAGTATATTTAAAAAATAATATTGAAGTAAGTATAGTATAGTATAAAATATTGATTAGAACTGTAAGGAGTTTCAATTTCTTTGCGAAAAGAATCGTGATTTATCTGGTATCTAATGATGAAAGCACCTTGAAAACCCTTCAAGTGCCTCCGCCGAAGCTCATTGTTGTAATGAAGAATGGTAATAGCGTAGAAGTATGGTCACAAGAGGCAAAAAAGCTTCCCCGCTTAACGAAGTCACGTGTCGTATCAGAACGGCCCGAGACTGATCTTATATCGGCTTGGAGAAGGCCATTCAAACTGTTAATATATTGTGGAATTACTGAGGTCTTTGTCAGACTTAAAAGCGGCAAGTGAATGAAAGAATATTGTATGTATGTTCCTAATATAGAGGTTTTGAAATACATATTACTGAATTATAAATTATTGATAAAATAGTATTTTGTGACAGTTTTTTATGAACATTCATCATGATCAATACTAATGCGTACCAAATTATGTGATATATGCTTATTTATCTAACATTTATTTAAACAAAAAAAAATTAAAAATACTATTCAATTTAATGATGCCTCACTTAAAAAGTTTCGTTTATAAGACTATCTTGAAAAAAATAAATTTACTTTGCATTCTCAAACCGAAAGAAAAATTATGATTTCTTATCGCTATGGTAGCACGCAAGTTTGTTGCAGCATCACTTAGAATTTTTCTGACAGAAAGAGTTCAAAAATAAAATAAAAAAATAAGGTCTGAATGAGTGAATCATTCGTCAAGACTTGAATTAGAATAATATACTATTTTGCGTTACGGGTAAAATAATATAGAATGATATGATTTCCAGAGTGATATTTTTTCTTAAAAGCCTACAGATTTCAATTTTTCTCCATAATAAAAAAAAAGTGTCAGATTTTTTGCTACTGCACTTAATTTACTATCTTTCATTAAAAAAGATATTTTTCATCGGTTTTTAAATATATATTTTTTAGTAACTTAATAAAGATTTTTTAGTAAAATGAAATCTCTATCATTTTCGTAAGCCAATTAACCTTTATAAATTAAGACTTGTTTTTGCTTTTATAAATTTTTCATTTAGTTCACATTTAATGTTTTTCATAATTTCTTCAAGCTGAAAATTCCCTTAGCATTTATTACGCGCGATAAAATATTTTTTGTTTAGAACGCAAAGTTAACACTTTTATTTGCCGATCCATTATTTGATTTATGGTTCTTCGTTCAAAGACACGGTCCGAATCAAATCGATGTGAAACAAAATCAATATCACCAATACTATTTTTATTTATATCAAGAATAAAATGGACACACACACATAATCGTAACAGTTAAAACTGAAAAATCTAAATTTGAATTGACCTTTCCATGACATGAACCAACTGTCTAATAGGTAAGGTAAATTTCTTACCATTAAGCTAAAAAAGGCGAATATTAACAAAAGTTTTTAATAAAATTGTACACTTTGAGTCTATCATGCATCTTTGGTATGGTTGGAAAAATGTGAACAAAATATTATTAAAAATTATGCACAATAAAAAATACATATCATGTTCATATTATGTTTGCAATATTTCGAATTATTTTTACAAAGTAAAAATTTACGCACATAATAAATAAAAAGTATAACGTAGAATGTCTGAGGTAAACTGCGTTATGGAGCATGCTTTTCAAAAATGATCATTTCTTCAAACACCATAAAATCTTCATGGTTTTGTTTGTTCTTTGAGATGCCTTAAAGCACATACATTTTGAAACAGACTTTTTACCCTAAAAAAAATGCTTTCGTACTGAACTATTCATTTTTAGTGTAAATTGCAGTCACTGCATAAAATGTAAAATAGATTATGTATATTGAAAAATACTTTGCTTCGAGTAGAAGCATACAAAAGTGACATCAATGGCAGTGATCAAACAGTTGTAATGCATTTAAATATCACTTGTATATTAATGATGTAATTACTAGAATGTGTGTAATTTTTATGTCACGTTTTACTAAATATAATATGTTTATAAACATACAATGTAAAAATGAATGACGCATTTAGACAGAAAATATATTGCATTGTATGTTTAAAAAAAATTTAGCCTAAAAAATATTCGATAGGTATATTGAAAATAAATTATTTAGGATATCGATCGATTGAAGGTGCTTAGTGGAATTTCAAAATAAAATTTTAATATTTGTACATTCGCACCTTTTTGTCAGTTATGACCAGAGTTTCGCTTTTTAACATCTTCAGGCGTCGAAATGCACCTGTTTTATTTCTAAATTTATTTATTATATAAACATACGCGATACAGTTATTTACCACGTGCCAGTTCATGTTCATCCATGTACTTGAATGCTTGAAGATGCCGAAAGGCGAATTCCAGGTCGTTAGTGACAAAACTTGGGATAATGTACAATATTTAAACGAATAATTTATTTAAAAGAACGCTTTGTCATTGCTTATGTTTCAAACAAAAAAAAGAAGACAAAAAAATAAAAAAAAACTTTTATTTCGGCTACCGAAAATTGAATCAAATATTTCAGTGTTTAAATATTTATAAAACGTAAAAAAGTTTTGCTCACTGTGAAATAATTTATGATTAAAATGTCTCTCGATTTCAAATTAAAATACTAAAATAAAGGTTTTTAGCAATAAGTAAATAAAATGATGAAATTAAATATTCTACTGCTTTGTATTTAAAAGGTACTCAGATGAACACATAGAAACGACTAAAAAATTAACATTTATTAAATTAACGACAAAATATGCTCATTTAATAATTAAAATATATTTTTATAATTATTACACCATCCCTACTTTTGGAAAGAAATAATTTGATATGTTAAAATATCCAACATTTTAACAAGTATCGTAAAATAGCTTTGAATAGCAGTTAATATCCACTGCAATAGTGCTATCTCCCTAAATTAAAAATATGCAATCAACCAAGACACTAAGATAGTAAAGTCGTGATTGTACTTAAAAGTCTAATAGTTTTACAATTTTACTATTTGGCTCACTTCACCTCATGAGGGTCCATATACAATGAAATGAAAAACTTTATTGTAAACACTAAAAAGTCACCATTTTAAAATTAAAGTATCGAATTATTCCTTCAGATGGCAAAATAATTTGTCATCAATTTAATTTTTACTTTAAGAAAAAAGTTAATTATAGTTGCACATAATTCCTGAAAGCAAAAAGCGATATGGTTAATCGAGTAAAATAATTACCTTCTTGTATGGTTATCTCTAAAATTTATCTTTTTTTCTAGTAATATAGTGCTGTGAGAAAAGGGAATAAAAACCAATTGAAGAAAGAGACAATTGGAGTTGTCATCCTGAGGACTTTATGCTCGAAAAAACGTCGTAGGAAAAGAAGAATGAATAAATTTATAAAAATATTTTGTCAAAATTGTCCAATTTTAATTTTTAGTGTCATGGGCTTTTAAATGTTGGAACGATTAAGTATTCCTCAACAGAGAGTCCCTAGATGGAATTTCGCAAGTTTTTTTTAAAGATACATACATATTAGGTATTCCCTGAATTACTGTCGTTTTTTCAATAGGCAACATTGGCTCAGTGTGTTTGAGTCTGTTGACCAGCAAAAAGAAGGTATCTGGATTTCTTACGCGCTAACTGATTGCAACAAAGCTCAAGGCCTCAGTATACGCAAAATAGTGCAAGAAAAGTAACGGTCTACCCCGTTTCTCCATGACCTTATCACCGGAGACAAAAAATGGGTCCTTTATCATGATATTAAAGTCCCAATTCCACCCCCAAAACCAGGACTACATCCTCGGAAAGCATTATTGTGAGTGTGGTGGGATTCAAAAGGTGTTATAAAGTTTTAAAACAAAGCCAAACTGTTACCGCAGTCCTCTTATAGATAGACTGAATAGATTAACAAGTTAAATGCAAGGTTTCAATAAATTAAACCTGCTCTCGTGAATAGAAGGAATTTCATTCTTCAACATGATAACGCTCGGCCGCAGATATTACCCGAAAAAAATTACAGGACCTTGGCTGGGATGTTTTATTGCATCCACTCTATTCTCCGGACTTGGCACCGAGCGACTTTCACTTATTTTGCTTTTTAGAAACGCAGTTAAAAAACAAAAAGTTCGATAATATCGAAGAACTGAAATCTCTCGGAATTCTTCGAATCTAAGCAAAAAGCCTTTTATGAGAGAGAAATTTTAGATCTAGCAAATATATTGCAAAGAGTCGTAGATAACACTAGAAATTAAGCTGTTTTTTAAAAAATATTAAATAATTTTAAAAAATCAAGTTTGATTTTTACTATAAAAACGACATTAATTCCGGGAATAACAATATATTTGATATAAGTTAACGATATGTAAAATATGTCAGTGATGATTTCCACTTGTATTATAATAGATAACGAGCTTTTGATTTGTTTCACTTATTAGTAAGTAAGGTTGTGAGCTTATCGTTAATCGATTTTAATGCACCTAGCTATTATATTTAGTTTACATATCAAAAAATATCACAGATACTCACTTAGACCAGTATCAAGATTATCTTTGTATCAAAGATATTAATCTTCCTTTTCAATTCAAATACTTTTTTGTAAAATATGTTTAGCTCCTATTTATGATAGTATGTCTATTTACATGTCAGTTTTTTCACCACAAAGGATTGACCTAGCAATGTTTTGTCAATAATAAATTTAATTACATACAACATAATTTCTCTCAAACCCCTAAATAATATACATAATAATAATATGTTCTTACCTATTGACTTTAAAGTAATGACTTGAAATGTATGATAAAAATGACTTATTTAACATAATAACTCACATAAAATCGTTATTGTAAATATCAAAAAAGATTTTGAATTAATTGTGTGATCTAAATAATAAAAAAACACGAAGAAACAATATAACTTTGATTAAAAAAATGTGTTATGCGTATGTCATATTTTTGTGACAATATGAATAATAGTAATTTGTTTTTGAATAGTGTTGTAGTCAACGACTTAACGTGTAAAAAAAAAATATTTCAAATTTAAAGTTTTTTTATAAAAAAATGTCATCTATGTTATAATGTTCTATTAATATCGCTTTGACCAAAAACTGTGGTGGCTTAATAAAGATATACTAGACGAGTAAAAAGACTAAATGGATTAAGTGAAGGTTTATTTTGTTGATTTTTACAAAGAACAATAATATGAAAAAGTAAAAGCATAGACATTGACTATGGTTGGCGCAGATAGGTTGATTGACTAATAAATAGAATAAATATAATTAATTCTAATATTAAAATTTGTACCATAGAGCTATTTTTCAATATTGAAGATAAAAAATTCATAACGCACACGTTAATAAAATATTTAATATTCTGCGGTACTATTCCAATAAGTTTTAATTAAAAAATGGTACAAAGTGACAAAAATATTCAACTTTTTTAAGTCAGTTTATGCACAAAACTATGCAAACAAAAATGTGCAAGCAAATAGAGGCAGAGAATGTGTAAATAAATACTGACGTTACCATTTCTCATCATAATTAATAATAAAGACTTAAACTGGTTTAAAAAAACGATATTTCTGATAAAAGCCTGTCTTAACATAAACTATTAAGATCTCATTGTAAGCACGTTATTGAGCTTGGAAATATGAAATAATAAGAATTAAAGATTTTCTTAAAATCATTATTATGTTTAGCGCAATAACTTATTGTGGGCTTCTTACCAAGAATCTTAATCGATTTTAATTTTCAGATTGGTTTCTCTCCAATTAAACTGTAAGTCAACAGATAATTTGAAAATCGTTGTTTTGAATGAGCAATTATTAAGCGACTCAAATTCAAAGGCTTTGACAAGAAATCATTCATTCATTCATAGGAAAACACATAATAAGAATAATTTCAAAATTTAAAAAAGTACTATCATCGTGGTCACCGAATTGATTGAATACGACAGCAAAAGAAAAAAAAAACTATAAATCGTCGGTATTCAGTCAAAAAACTTTAAGTTTTTTACACCTCAAAAACGTTTAGCTGTCTTATCGTATTTTTCACTTTTAGGGTGTTCACTGTCAATACTTGGTGGAAAGGCATTATATTAGTAAAAACACAATATTCCTTTGTACTTCATTCCACTTTATTTAATATGTCAGGACCGATTTCGCTCATTACGAGCATCGTCAACTGATAAGAAATATAATTTAACAGTGCTATTTATACAAAAATGAACAGTTATAAACAACAATTGGCATTGAAAAGAAAATACCAATTACATTAAAAGTGATTCTAAAATAGCACAAAATTAAAATGTTTAACACATCTAACATATAATTAAAAAGTCATCTCAGATTAATAAATTTAGAATGAGGATTGAAAGTAATTAGGTTTCTACTAGTAATAACAAATTATATTATACTAAGTTCGTATTACTTTTTTAAATATCGAAACAAATCAATATAATATGAGTCAGCGTGTTTTTGAGACTATATAGCGTGTTTAATTCTATCGATCTGCATTTATAACTCAAAACACTTGAAATATAAGTAAATTAAAGTACCTTTTTTTGTAAAATTATCAGCAAAATACTGTTTGATTTTCTAGATTTTATTATAATTTTGATGATTCAGATGCAATTCACAATAATTTAATCAGATAATTTGTTTATTTAAACGAATTGATATTCGAGTTAAGTTTATAAGGTAAAACGACATTCAGCCATTATTATTTGCAAGAATTTGTTCATCGTAGATCTCAAAAGAGATTTTGGTGTAAATTCAATTTCCGATGGTATTACGACCCAATTTGCTAGCCATATTGTAGGAAATCTTATCAAGTAACTTAATTCCTATGTCGTAATACGATTTCAGCTGAAAAGCAAGACAGTATTGAATGGGAAACATATAACATATTATACAATATAATAATTCTCGACACTATTAAGGGTAGATTTAAACGCGTTGTTATTTAAATAATTCTTGTTAGGGTTCCTTGTTATGACAAGATAAAAAAAATGAAATATAATGTGTGCTCAATACAATCAGGTTTACAGAAAACTTTTATTACCTAAATTATCAAACTTTATGTTAAAATCTTAACAAAAACATATTTATTTATGTAATTTATGGCAGTTTTTGAGAATACTCGTTTATGTTATCATTTTAAATATGAAAGAATTTGCCATTTCGATTGTCTCTAATTATGCTCTGCACTTTTTTAGAGTGAATTATCTCTCATACTTAATAGTATATCGACTGTGGAAAGGAATAAGGACGTAACCCACCGTTTTTTCAAACAGCTTTTTTTCGATAATCACAATGTATACAACTTGATACACGTTCTATTAAAAGAATGTAAGCTGAGAATGCCAAACTTATATCTAAATATAGCTTTTAAGTTTAAAAAAGAAGGATTTGTATTAATTGCGATCAGGAAAAAAGACTGAAAAAAAAGGTTTTTTTGATAAAAATAATATACTATCAGACAGAGTCAATAAAAACCTGTTTATCAGTCTTCATGCAATTCAAGTTGTGTTTATTTCATAATTTGCATTTAGCCCAAAATCATAACAAAAAAAATTTTTTGTGTCTACTGTAAACTTTGTTATGTGTGGGTTTCGTCCTATTGCCTTTCCACAGTCGATATGTACTAAAACTGCATTAAAAAATAACATGGAAATAGTTATTCTTGCTTAATAATGTCGTACAAATTTTGTGTCAAGAAATTATTTCTAGACGAATTTGTTTATTATGAACATTGCAAATTGAAATTGCGCTACGTTTCTTTGAATAATTAAAAATTAAAGTTTTAAAATAACTTGCTAAAAATCTTTTTGAAGAGACAAAAGATTTTTCTTGGAAAGCCGTTATAGTTGAAAAAATAAACGATATTGAAATCAACTCAAGAAAGATTTTATGTTAGTGTAAAATAAAACCTAATATTTAAAAGTTGGAGCCAACCCTGATGTCACTACTGGCCCGTGGGAGTTTTTTTTTTAAAGTATATTTACCATACAACATACTCAAGCAGCTTAAAGCTGACATTTTCTTTTGGCTTGTAGACCCCTTGGGCGTCTACACTGCTGAAAAATTAGAAGTCCGAGTGGAAAAGTTCACGGAAACATTTCTCAGCGGTGTTTTCAATATTTACCCGAAGCTTGAAAAACTTGCTTTGATGCGGTTCGATATCGTTCGTTTGAAAATGTAAATAAATTGCCAGAAAATGACAAGGTTTTTGTAACATAAACCAAATTTTATCGACAGTGAAAGTTAAAATTGATACTAGCGATTTATGCGGAAAAGAACCTGGTACAAATTATTCTGAAGATAACATTTTGTGGAATTGATTTTGAAAAGTGTGGTGAAATAAGGATATAAACTTCGAACGGCGATTTGTAAAAAGAGTACAAAAGTCTCTCAGAATAGTTGCATTTATTTCCGATTAATAAGTAAGATAATTTACTTTTGAGAAATAAATCTGAGCATTAGACAGTCGGAATTTCAATGAATAAGTATTGATCCCATGGTGTGTAAGTTCTAAGAATATCTAATTTAAGTGAGCTGAAGAGTTTTCATTTATTTTTTAAAAAGCTTGTAGTTCAATTGATATAATATAAACGATGCACGTTATATTAAAATGCGGTAAAAAATAGCCAATTGGACTGTGAGTTGAAAAATCTAGAAAAATAACTATTTTTTGTACATTTATATTTTTCGGAAAAGCGATTCATAAAGACGCATAGACGTTGCTTTAAGGAATTTGGGAATTAATAGATTTTTTGATACTGAAAATACAATGAAACTGGAAGAAAACAGGTAAGTTTTTTAGCTGAATCAATTAAACTATCTGGAGAACATCTAAAGAATATCAAAATATGAATAAATATGGAAAAATTGTTACTTATAACAACTCTGAAAAATATATTTTAAAAAGAATAGTTTACTATAAAACCGACACCTATAAAACAAACAAAAAAACTTTGCAGTACTTTGAAGAGTTGTAAGATGAAGTTTTTAATGTATACATGGACAAGTCAATACCATTTTCAATGGCAACCAAAGCATGACAGTTAACTGCAGATGTGAAATTAATATTTTTGAATGGGTGTGTTATCCATGAGCTAGCGTTCGAAGGAGAAAATATAAAAAAAATCTCTCAAATAATGATGGTTGAAGATTACTTACCGGCCAAAATAAAGCTACTAATACTGCTTTTACCTTTTGACTTAACCAAGCCAAACAAAACTTAACTGGATTTATCGGACTCGGAAGAATTCGGTCACGCTTATTATTCGGAATTGCTTTACGTAGAAACCTATTGGGTGCTCCCTGAAGTCCACAGACTCACTAAACCTCTCGAGTAAGTATTAAAGATAGCGTATTGTGGTGTTCTCATAAAATAAATCTTAATATGCTATTGAAGCTTTGTGGTTTTTCATAGTACTAATAATTATAACTTATACTGCGTCAAACCTTTTGTAATAAACCAAAACAACAATGTTGAACTGTCGGTCTTCAGCTATACCAATTTTAAATTGCAATAAAATTTTAGTACCACAGAAGCTTATCGACTTTAAATAAGAAGACTCTAGGAGAATCCTAATTTCCCTATTTGCACAAAATTATAAGAGAATAAGACGGCTATAAAAAGTAATGCAATTTAGATACATTAGTGTTTCGCAGTGAATACAGTCTGCCAACTAGCTGCTTGCTTTCGCAGCATTTTTTTTCCTAACGGAACCAATTTTTACCCATACAAATTTCAGCAAAAGCAGTTACTGTAGCGAGTAAACGGTCGCAATTTGGCTCTGGGGTGAAATAAAAAATGCCGTTTGGTAGGCCGGATTCGGTTCACTGCAAGTCAATTGCTCAAAGAGAATACAATCAAACTGCAGTTTCATCGGAAATGTTTAGCAGTTTATCTAAACCGTATCATATCTTTCATTCAAGGGAAACTTATGACTACATTATACAAAACATTAAATTAAATCTCAAATAAAATACACGTGATTATTACACATTTAAGATCATAAAACGAAATAGGTCTCGCGCACGAAAAGTTATCTATAATTACAGTAATAATATGTGTCAAAAAGAAATAAATTTAACAAATGGTGAGCCGCATATCCTAGATAAAATTTGAAATATGATAATCACAACGATTATCAAATGAGCGAATCTCGTCATGGTTTTTTTTTTTAAAATATTACGTTTTTTTACTGAGAATTGACAGTGAACATCTTAAAAGTGATTTGAAATGATGGCGACATTACATGATAATATTCGTGTTTCAGATTGTACGGTTTACGAAGTTGTAAGAAAATTTTGATTATAATCATAAAATTTCTTCTCATTATTTGCTTTCCTTAAACTTTATTTGATAGTTATTAATTATACTTTGTACAATCTTCATTCAGATGTATCTCTGACCAAGATAGTTTTGAGAGAAACAACGCCATTGCTTGGACTAAATTGTTACTCAAAGTGAATTCTGCCAAGCAGGGAATGTAGTTTATAAGTTTTATAACGAATGTCTTGCGATGACCGTATTGTAGTGCTCGGTATAATTGATACAGTCTACTCTAATTGCCTTTATTTGCGCAGAGTCTAGTACGGGATGTCAATGAGTATACCTGAAAATAGAAATCAAAAATAATATAAATGCAATGAGGAAGGTGCTTGAATATAAAATCTCAACTCAAGAATAATTAGATAAAGGTTATATTGTATCAGAAAAATGACTATAGTATTTCAATCGAGAATTAAGTAAATATTTTTTTTAAATAAGAAAAAAAAAGCTTAACAATTTTCATTTCAATACGTTAAGCTACGGCTACGATAAGCTCTAAAAATAATCAAATGAAAAGATGAAATTTTTATTATCTTAAGATAAAAAAAATACCAATGTTTTAAGTTCTGTTTTTTTTAAGTTGATAGTTATTTCGGTTTATGCCTTTATCAGAACTATAGCCGAAATAGCTATCAACTATTTTTTTTTAAATGTGAATCTAAATACTTTGCTATTTTTTGCTTTATAACAATGGAGTTATACCAAGTAAATGTTAATTCAATCAATAATAATTATCTGTTTTTTTGTATATAATCACGGAAAAATAAAATAAATATGCTCTATTCAAAGGCTTTAATTTTTCTCTGGGAAGAAATACTTATTGCTGTTTTTTATATAGTTTTTTTTTGAAATGGACTTTGGTAATAAAACACACATTTATATGAAGAAAAATGATAAATTTCTAATAAATTTAACGTATTGTTTTGGTTTAAATGAAAATAAATCAAAGTTTTACTTTTATACAATCTTGTTTTACCTTTATAATCAAAAAATTCCTAGTTTGTTATTTAGTACATATTGTCGAACGATACTTGAAGAAACATTATTAAATTCATGGAATGATTAAGAATGAATAATTTAAATCAAAGATATAAATTTTACGTTGCCATTTTAAGTGTGAATAAATTTATCTGCCATGTTCCATTTGATGGAACCTTTCCTTCTCATTCATTCTCACTGTCTCCCATCAAACGTCAATCGCTTTTTTTTTTCATTTTGATACAGAGGAATAAAAAAATATTATCATATAACTCACTCGCCTCCCGAATTTATCGCGTCGTGTCAAGATCGATGGCAATAATAATAATATGACTTGTGTACGAGTGTGCGCGCCTTACTGTGTGTGCGCGCTCTGCTCCGTCGCCGACTTGATTCGGAGACATTCAAAATTTATGGCAAAATTACGGTTATAGGCAATCGAGATGTTTTCAATCAGAGTTTAGCGACGATTCCGCCATTCGCCGATAAATTCGAGCCTCGGGCTGATTCCCAGCGTATAAAACTTTACTGCTGTATAAATAAAATGCGGTTAAGGATTGACAACTTTGAGGTTAGAGTGTGATTTAAATTTATTTGATATTCCGATAATGGCATCAATGACAACCAGCGACTTATACGCACGAAGATTTGAGAACGTAAATTATAATTTAAAAATGATGTGACAGCTTTGACACATTTATACAAATGTTTATCAGCGCCCTGTTATTCGTGAATGTTCATATTACAATAAAATTTTAACTGTTATGTTATTTCACATACGATTATGGTGGCTGTATTTGCATAAGACGTTTTTTAAAGCTGTGCGCGGTTAATAAAAAACTTTAGAAAAATTGGGTAGTAAGAATAGTAATGTTGGGTTCGCAGTGCAGTGGTCAATATCGTTTGCTTCCATTACAGATCTCAAGAGTTTAAAGTCCCAGTATGAACAGCATTTTTTCAATCAATTTGTCCATTTGAAAGCATATAAGTTTTGCGAAGACTTCAATTTTCCTTCCACCCTTCCAATTCTAAAACAGTGCGTATCGAGATTGATTAGCATACCACTCGTTTGTTCTAGTTATATCTTTTCAATCCCTACACTCTTCGAAAAAAGAACGGTCGAGCAACTGAGTAACAAGCTATTCTCGTAGAAAAACTTCTGTGGTGATACTTACATTAGAAGGTTGTATGATCTACATAATGATTAGACATCGATTTTATTTTTTTAAAGCCAAAAAAAATTGTCCACTTTTATGTATTTTAAAATTGATAAATCTTACGCATTAAACTCGTTGAGAATATTTAAGTCATTGAAAAACACTTGAATAGAAAGTACATCGCAAATATTCATATCTATGATATCCAAATTAACAAGTGCCTCGAGTGACCAGAGAGTGTTTAACATGGACACTGTAAAAGCACTGCCACGCCATACAGAAGCTGTCCACTGTGGTCTTATACATACAATAACTATTGATGTTTATTTTCAACAATTGTATTCGTGACTATTTTTTCTTGAAACTCATAATATTCTCACAGAAATAAATTATAGTATGTAATGTTAAAAAGATATTTTATATAAATATTTGCATTATTCACTTGATCTAACTACCATGACATAAGTTCGTGTTATAAATGATAAGAAAATAGTATGATATATTGAAGCCTATTGCGTTACTTCACCTAACCAATTGAAAAATTGACTTAAATATATAAAAAAAACAAACTAAAACAACTCCTGGTTGAACACGATTTTAGATTTATCATCAGGCTTATTACCTTAAATACAACTGACTTATTAAGGAAGTGGCTTATTTAAAATGGAGTTCCTCGAGAAAAAAAAACCGTTGGCTTAAATGTATTGAAATTAATTCATTAAGTACGTAGCAATTTAATAAAGTCTGTACAGAAGAGTGTTTTTGTATACAAGGTGTTACAAAATAAGAACAACCTTCCATTATTACCGAGTCCTTTTCAGAAAAAAAGTATTTACATTTTAATTGTGCTGAAAGTTTTTCCAGGACGATTCCCTCGGTCAGTGTTTCTTATATTAAAGAATAAACTCATATTTATTAGTGTTTTTTTTTAATATTAATCTTGTGAAAGGATTTTGTTTTTCTTTTTATTTATTAGTCGGAATTGTATTATAAAAGGTAAACTAAATATTATATTTACAAGTATCTTCTAAAGTTAAGTGTTAAACGTTGAAAAAGATTTTAAAATTATTGTAAAAAGACGTTTATAATTTAAGATCAACTTAAGGTGGTAGGTGGAATTTAAATATTAAATTTGAATCGTTCAAAATATTTATATTCACACAAGTTTTGTCAGTTCATGTATATCCATTGATTTTAACGCTTGATGATGCTGAAAGGCGAAACCCAGGCCGTTAAAGATTCAAATTTAAAGACTTTTATGGTTGAATTTAACAAATGTATATATAGGGCTAAAAAGCTTTAAAGATAAATAATAACATAATCAGAAATTTAATTACTACAGGTCAGTCTTCTATGTGGCTTAAGTTGTTTCTGAATGCAGATCTTCTATAGAATCACAAAAAGCAAGTGTATCTGCATATAATCGTTTGTGGTTTGATGCAAAGCTGCGCAAAACTAAAAATCTATTAGCTTACTTTTATTTTTTATTTTTCGTGTAAGCAATATAAACACTTTACAAATCTACTGTTTGTGTAGTTGTGACAAGTGTTTTACCTCTCAAAAAAGCACCTTTGGATAATAAACTTCTTTACTATTATTCAAAAAGCAGTAAAATATCTACTCATCGATCAGAAAGTTGACGATTTCTGGTAAGGTTATTATATATTATTATTTGATAATTGCTAATTTCAAAAACCGCAGTGTTTATATCGTCTGTATTAGGACCTCTAATTTCATGATCGTCTTAGTGATAATCCCAGGATTTCGGGATTCACTACAGTAGGTAAAAATCCATAAGTAGAGCTAAAAAAACATTTAAAAATGGTTTAATCCATCAATTCATAGCTTTTTTAGAGGAAGGAGGTAAAAAATGCTACACTAACTTTTCAATAACTGTAGAATCTGTCAAATCATCACATGTAGTTAACAAAATTTCTGAAATCTCTTAACTACCCAATTTTTTCGGCAATAGTTTAAAGCAATTGTGGCATGATATTATGGTGCATGATCAATCCCGGGATCACAACAAGGATCCGGGATTAGATGCCCTAGTGTGTACTTATAAAGTTGATCTGCTTAAAAAAACGTTCAATTATCTTAGATACTCAGAATAAACATAACGATTTGTATGAAACAATTATGTGCCTACCTAAAAAATATATTTGTTATAATGTAAAAGTTATCAAAAAACATAGATTTAATACGAATTACTTTAATAAACCTCTAAAAATTGAGTGAGTTTTCTGCAAGAGCTTCCTTTTAGCAGTTTTTTTACCGTCCAACAATGCTTAAAAGTTTGGAAGCGTCTGGTCTAATTTATCCTGCGGATAATTCAGTTTGTCTCTTTTAGTGCAGAGTGGTAGAGTTAAACATCTTTTTCTTTCATTAATTATGCACGCTCCTTCTTTGCAAGTGGCTGCCTCTAACGCTTGAGAAGCACAATTTAATAATGGCATTTTAACTTTTCATGAGATGCAAAGACACTACCCTGATGATGAGCATTGTTCCAAGGAAAGTTATAACTTTGACTAACACAAAGGAAACGCGTACACAAAAAATATCCGTAAAATACTGTCACTCTATTTTATAAACAAACTTTTGCGCATTTAAAAATATTATCAGCAATAATGCATTGAAATTTTGTATAACGCAAAATATTTTATGTTTAGCTATCTCATTTTAGCGCTGAAGTTTATGACTAATCAATGAAGATGTATCACTTTTATTTATGGTACCTCCTCTCTAAATCTAAAATGTTGACAAATCATTTAAAATGTTTTTTTTCTTCTATAGATAAAACGTCTGAAAAAGTTATGATAAATATTCTTGCTATTTTAATATTATTTACGTTGATTTATGACTAGGCGAAAGTAATAATACAAAAATGTTTTTAATTCTTCAAAAATGTACATTTTAGTTGTCAGTTTTACACGATGGGATATCTTACTCACATTTACTTTTTATCATATTTAAATTATATGCGAAAGCCGCAATAAAATAAATTTCTCTGTGACGTAATATTCCTCTGACATCTGTGAGAAATAAATGCAATTATATCTTTCATCGCACACAAAAATGATCATGCAATTTGCCCTTTGCCGATTCATTTATATGCTACAAAAATATCGATTGACCATTATGGGACTTTCGCGGTATTTTTCCCTCAATTAAACGTCAGTCAATTGTTGCGTACGGGTCGAATGACGACACAAAATGCTGAAAACGGGCGCGAATAATCGTCGGTGCGAATGACATGGCGTCAGTGGATACATCTAGTTCGTGTAAAAGGTTTTAATTGGAAACAGCATCACGTGTTGTAATTGCAATTCAGTGGGTAGTATCTGAAATTAATTTTGACTACATTGATTGTACGTATGCATATTTCGATCGGCTTCATATTTCTCAAAAATACATTTTTAAGCAAGGGTGTTATTTTTTCTGGGTGTTCTGTTTTAAAGATTTTGCGTTACAGTTCAAGGTAAACCTTGACACCTTTAATTAGTCTTCTTCACTACATTCGCCTTTCCACCTTTCTACGCTAACCACTAACCTTCAACACCGTTAGTCTTCTGACTCCCCATCTACCTAGCAAAGTCATATTTAGTCAAAGTCTTTCACTTAATCTTTAGATAAGTATGGACGTACATTACGTTGGCGCCATTTTTCTAAAAATGAGTACAGACGTACTTTTAACTCAACACAGAATTGTCTTTATGTAAGCATATATATGCTTGAAGTATGAACTACATATATTCATTGAAAAAAAGTCACAGTGTTGTCATGTTAAGAAAAGCCAGTAAATTAAAGTAAGGTCAGTGTAGATCTATTCACCCTCACTTTGTGTACAAGTCTCAAAGCAATACGACAAAAGTTTTCTAAAAATTAACTATTGAAATGGTTTGAATTGTTAATGCGATACATACAATCATCTTTGGATGACTAAAATTATTCGCGTTAATCATTCCAGTGAACTAATTTTATTGTATGCCTTTTCTATTCCTCAAATGATATGAGTTTGCAGCTTAAAAATCAAAGCTCATTGTTATGTTTTTGTATTCAATACTTTGAATATTACTCCGAACAGAGAATGGTCAATGATGATACTTGGGATGGCCAAGTATCACCATGGACTATTGAGCCAGAAAAAAAATAACTAATAGACTTAAACAAGCCACAAAATGATTATTTTACTCTTTTAGTTTTTACATAATACATAAATAAAGAGAACTTTAATAAATACAAAAAAAAACCGTTTAGAATACATATAACCTAAAAGACGACCAGAAATAGTTTTTTAAATCTTTATTACATATATCGGTCCAAAAAAAACCAGTCTTGATCACGTGTTAATATTGTAAAGTTATTCCATTAAAAAAATACCTAACCACGAAACATATTGAGAGTTGACATTATAAAAATGATTTTTCTTTTGTTTGTACGTAATATAAAACAATAATTTTCCTTAGCTAACATCTGATTAATGCAAATATGTGGCTGTGATTCTACCGCAAAGTATTCTGTTTTGTACCAGGTCACACGGTTTCGTTGGACCTTTAAGCTCTGTTGATAGAATTTAACTACCAAGGTGGCGTGGAATCCCATCCGTTTGACGAATATGCAAGTGGGTTGAGAGGTCATCCGATGCAACCAGAGCAAGTACCATGGTCACTTCTGACGCTGTTTTATGTTATTGAGCAAAACAGGTAGTGAATGAGTACGTTTTTAAACCTGACTTTGTGTGTTTTTTAAACTAAAAAAAATATTACGAAATGAAACACGAGTATTTTCTAATCATGAAACATATTTTTATACAAGCTTTGTATTGAATATACGGATTTATTTATTAATACAGTAAAAAAGAAAAGCGTTAATATAAATAAATAACTGATTAAAAATATTGTTTACGCTTACATATTATTAAAATTATAATAGTATTTTGCGAAACAAAAGACTTCTACTCATTTTATAAAACATTATTTAAATAAAAAAAATAGTAAATCTTAGAAGATATTAAAATAAAGAAAATACTGCAAACTAGTATCAGAGTCAAATATTGACTATTTGTTAGTACCGAAGTTGAAGTCACAGATTTTTTCTCGGCTAAGAAGCCTGCGTTGCTATTCCCGCGAGCATACACTTATTTTGTTCAGTCTGAAATACTCAACACGTTATTGTGTTGGACGGTATGTTTACTAAAAACGTGATTATTTTGAGTATTTCTGACCTTTCAAAAAATGTGTATATACGCGCCACACGGGAATAGTACAGCTGGCATATTAATTATTTTTTCCATATCCGTTTCTTATACGAAAAATATGTTCCCCATATGATTCCTCCAAGATTTTCTCACCCCCGCCAGTCTCTTTGCTTCCTTCCAAGTCATCTCAGCGTTCCTTAGCTCTGCTGAGTACATCCTGTGAATAGTTATAAGTGGACATTCACGATATCGGGATTTATTTGGATGGTAGAAGGACAGGCAGGTTTCAGACTCTTTTGGGGCATCCTCACCACATGTCCAAGCCAGGTCCATCGTCGTTTTTGATTAAAATACAAAGTATGAATAATGTACAAGTTTTTCTTCTTGTCGACGTGATTGTTTTTTTTTTATTGATCATTTATTTGTTTTAAATTAGTTGATAGATATTTATGTGTTGCATTTTTTTAAATTGAAAGAATACTTCTACAAAAACACCTATTAAACACAAAATCGAGTAGCTTGTACAAACAACAAAGTTTACAAAAACGACAATTGCATTTGCAGCCAATGGCAATTATGCAAATGTTCCGTCAAACGTATCCAATCAGTGGCCAGTACAATGCGCCAATCTGCCGCCTGTTTTGTTTGCAAATAATATGTTTGATAATGTCACATCTGCTTCGTAGAGCCCTCCACGAATAGGTCTACGAACGACTGCGAGAATTGTCACACAATGAAATGTGATATGGGCGATGCTACGGAATGCGTAGCTGTAAAGTTTATTAATTGCTACTGTGCAATTGAACGATCAATCGGAAATTTTTGCGAAACTATTACTTATATTTAAAATTATATATTATGAATTAGGGCTATCCAGTTGAGATAATATATCACACTGGAGAAATAAAAACAACATTATTCTTTTAATGATTATTGATGTATATATTAAAACATCATCCAATACTACAGACAAGTACTACTATACTATATAAAGGCATTTATTGATTCGGTATTGTAAGAAATAAGTTAAAATCTTTGAAATATATCTAAATGCAAACATTTTTAAAACGTTTTAAATGTTATTAGACTGAAAATTATTTAGAATGTGTCAAAGATAAAGAAAACTTTGCTTTACTCTCACTTAAAAATCTAATATAGTTCATTTATAAACAATGGGTTGGTATTAATAACTGTTTTATATTTAATAACAGATCAAAAATCAATTATTAAATGCATCAAAAAACTACAAAATTGTCTTCTCTGTTTTTCTTTATTCGATTTGTAATAAAAGTTATTTTACTACAAAACTGCTATAATTGTATTCTTTGGGTGTTTTATTGAAGAGGTTTCATCTGCCATCTGCCATTTCGTGTGTTGCCTTAAACGGTTTGCTGATAAATCTTAAATCACCTTTTGTATATATAAATCGATAATGAGATTTAGTATTTCGGTATTAAGTTGAGTCAGGTTTCTGTAAAGCTTTTCTCGCGTAAAAAATCTCAAATCATGTTTATCGTGAAACATATATGACAGGCGCTCTAGGATGAGTCGAGGGGTAATAATAGCAACCCCTATTGTTGTTTTTATGAATTAAGGTAGAGCTGCGGTGCAAAGCGTGATGATAAATAGATACTTGGAATTATGAAGAACAAACATGGCGACACTAACAAACACCTTGCGATTGCGGCAAGGCTTAACTTGTTTTCGCGGATCAAGGTAAATAGTTATTAATTCACAGAGCTTACACTTCCGTTTTGAGCGACGGAAAAGCTGATAAAGTTTGAATTATGGTTTAATTTATGAGCCGGCGTGTTGTTGATTTATGTTTGCACATTTTTAAACGGCTAAAGTTTTGCGGGATAGAAATTAGAATATTTAAGACTTGGGGAAATTTGGTTTAATGATATGATAAATTTAATGCTGTTCGGCAAACATTCATCAAGAAATCTTTGTCTTAATTTTTTCATGTCATCCTTAGTATAATAATAATAAATATTGTGTCAAGTAATCAACGACCTCAACATAAAATTTAAAACAATCGTCTCGAAGGATTAATATTGAAAATATAATTGATATACTTTCCAAAAAATGTAAGCTTTGGAAAAAATGACGACAGTTTCCATGTTTCCATATCGAGAATGAGAAAGATATCTCACTGTGTATAGCTATCAATTCTTAATACAGCAGTAAGCTTAGTTTAAAAGAAAATATTCTTAAATGTTTAATAAATTAAAACCTAATTTGTAGTAACAAAAGCAGCAGTTTACATAGTCCTGTAAAAAAACACAGTAGTTTTTTTTTAATTTGATCAAATTGTAAATATGTAATTCAATTTTTAATTTGATTAAATTGATAAAATTGTTTTTTTTTAATTTGATTAAATTGTGAATACTTTAATTGTATTTACATACCAAGATTACTAAACATTACTTTTTCAAACGTTTTACTAATGAGAATTTTTTTTTTTTAACTGTTTGTCAATATTTAAAGGTAATAAAAACTGTTGATTTTGTTTCCCGAGCCTTCAAATTTTACTTTATAATTTAAATAATTTATCAACAATTCAAACATCCGAATATCAAAAAGAGACATTTTTAGAATATTATATGATTAATCGACATTACTAGATGTGATTTTAATAATAATAATCATGTTGGAATAATTAGCTATCCTAGCACATTAATCCGTAAAATTATTAATTGAATGGTTCCTTATTAAATTTAAATGCAATCGAAGACAAGTGGCTTTGAAAATAGTTGATAGGCTTACAAGTTAATCCAGCTGTCGTCGATAGAAGTGAATATAGGCAACGCCATTGCGCTTTTAATCTTGTGCCTACAGCAAAGCTCACGGTGCAAGACGTGCTAATCCTACCCTGGTTGTTTGATGTCTACTGGTTATTTGCTCCAGAGACCAAAGGTAATGTTTATACCAGAATGTTTTGCACAAACTGCCGTATTCTATATGTCACGGGAGCTTTTCAACCACAGACTTTTAGATATAATCATTACGGTAATAAATAACAATTTTAAATGAAGTTAAAAAATTGCAATGTTTATAGTTGACCACTAAGCACATTTTTTATCAAATATTCAATAAAACATAGTTATAATTTAACTAAAACATTGTTATCTATATATTGGGTATTGTAACCATATTCACTTCTGTAAAGAATTTGGCGTCGTTATGGAGTTAACCGTAACAGAAGCTTGGCCTCAAAAGTAAAACCCTCTATGGCTCTGTGTGTTAAAATTTTATGGGCCAGGTTGAGATTTATTTTTTAAAATTTAAGATCTTATACATGGATGTTTGTGATGTCTTCTCGAGTGACTTGTAAAATTTACATGGAGCTTATTAGATGGTAAAAATACTTTTATTTTTTATCTATCGACCGGACTTTCTGCAAAATAGATCTTTCAATACCGGTATTACCGAAATCATCCCAAATCCTGGTATCCACGGTAAAAAAAATCAACTTTACCGATTTGAAAATAAACTGAAATTGATTTGATGTATTTATTATGTATAAATTTTTGACGATTTTTTAATCTTAATATTTTAAATGTGCTAAGACTTGTACCAATATTGACAGATTCCAGAATTGATTACCTTTTCAACAATGTACTATTATTTATGAAAATCACCTGGTTATGAGTATGATGTATTTTGAGGGTATAATGCATGAAACATCGAAAACACGATTTCGATTTATTCAACGGTATTGAAATCCAATATGTCGCCCTTTTTGCTTTTTATAAATTTTTTGTAGCACAGGTTTTAATATATTCTTCTTATATGTATAGCAATATTTACTCCAGACCATGACCACTTATGACCACTTATGAACCAAGCGACGATTTACACATGTTTATTTAAATTGAATTTTGTTATAATTATCATTTAACTGAACCTGATCATCATATTATACACACAAAATAAAATAAACGTGTCCTTCTCTGAACGTCCACATGAAAAACTATCGTACCCTGACAATCAATAAGGGAAAAGGAATGTCACTTTTATTGGCAGCTTAGGCTGAAAACTTTTTGAGTGAAATAAAATTTTCATAATAAATCACTTATACTCTCTACTTCAGGCGAATAGTTTATTGAACAAAATTTTCATTTCAGTGAAAATAGAAAATTTCGAAATCAATTATGATCATTAAATTTATATTCAATGTTTAAATTGTGATAGCAAAATGAATACAAAAATCTTCTAAATATATCTTCCTAAATAATAATATAAAACTTTCATGGAACAACTTTGTGAGGGTATTATTTGCAAACACTTCTCATTCCAAAAATGGTTAAAAAAAAAACTCGAATTTTATTTTGAAAAATAATATACATTTTAAAAGAATTTTTACTTAACATTTCTTTGGAATGATATTTTGTATGTTATAAAGCCATGTTTAAGACTTTTTTTAAAAAATACTGTCAACATATTTTCATGCAATCTATCAACGATTTTTTTTTAATAACTTTTGGTTTACTATATTTAAATTATTTTTTTCAAACGTTTAGTTTTGCAAAATATACTACTATAAATAAAAAATAGAGTTGAATATTTCCGTAAATCAACAATCTTGTTCTCCGTTTAGCTATAATATTATGTATATTAATATTAATAATGGCAATCCAATACCAAAGGATGCATCCACTTGAAACGTCATCAAACGTTTCTTGGTTGGACAATGCGTGCATAATTAGTGACTTACAAGTATGACCTGAATTACAATAGTGTTTGCCAAGTGGCACTATACATAATAAAACAGATATACATACATATATCTAATAAAGTCATCAAATTTATAACCGCTTTGTCTCTATTCCGTATCTTTAATATGCTGTGTATTGTGAATATCATTTTAAACTTAATATCTTTATAATAACAAATATATGTAAACTATTTGACCTCTGTGTCGTTAAAAGAACATCTTAATGATAAGCATGTTTTGAATCTACATACATCCTGGTAAACTTAAAATCATTTTTTTTATTTAAACATAAGAAATAATCAGAATGAGAGTTTGTGATATTTATTTTATTGATCTTTAGTGCAGCTCGTATTATATTGATATGTTTCCGTTTTGATAGCTGGTTCATTAAAATAATATTTTAAAAACAAATAGATAAACGGCACTTTTATTTGATTTTTGTTTCTTTTACACACATTGGAGGTTGTGTAACAAATTAAATACGTCAAATGTAATGGAAATACAATACCTTCTTTTCCGGAGCAATTTTTAAGTGACATTTAATTGGCCCTTAAAATTCGATCATCCATATATTTTTCAAAAAAATATGTTTATAATAAATACATGCAAAAAAAAAATATTGTATCAAAAATGGTCCTGTTTTATATTTACGATAAACATCATAATATGGTGGGATTCTGAAGATATTTTTATTTTCACTTAAGATAAATAAATAAGTACATTTCACAACTAATAGAAGTTGATAGCTTAGTAATATTTCCGATGAGAAAAATTGATTTTTATCCTTTTAAAAATGTATGTGGAATATTTTATTTTTAACTCATTACAATCCCTTCCCACCAAGTATCGAAGTAAACAGCTTAAAAAATATTCTAAATAGTGCATCGCGTACGAATAAATTCTTGTGTTTGTTCACGTTAGAAGTATTTTGAGCAGTATTTTAATGACGTGTAAAATTAATATGAATATAATTGTATGATGATGTCATTCACGAGGGCAGAATTGCTGTTAAAATTTTATTAACGATCCGTTAACTCAAAATAAGCCCAGTGTCCTCTCAACCAATTTGCGGAAATCCAATTGAATATTCGGCTATATTTGCCCAATTAAACCTTTCATTGAGTGAAATCGTACACCATTACGCGACCACTATCAGATAGGCCTTACTTCTACACGCTGCTATAGCACAATAATAGTATGGCATGGCATACACTTCTACCCCGTTCAAGTTGTCTATTTTCACCAACCAGTTAATTGTAGTATCCGAATAGAGACATTACTACAAATCGCTGTTTGTTCATGTATGAGCTGATATCCGGATTCTGTCATTTGGAATTTAATATTGATCCCAACTATGTAAATTTTCAAAACAATTGATGACGTCAAGGCAAATACATATTAACTGACACGTTTGCCAAAAATTAGTTCTCGTATGTCCTGGGATAACTCTTGTATGCTCTTTCCGGTTAAGTAACTCTTATTAATACATGTTAACTTCAGCTTAAATCTATAAATATCGTCATGAATATGTTTAATGTGTAGTTAAAATGTTTAGGCACAGACATGTTAACGACTTAATTAAACAATATTTAAAGTGGTTTTTTTAACTAACAAAAAGCCATGACTCATCTTTTGGATGTCATTCTACTTGGGAGCGTAATGAGATAATGTTGCTTTGTTCAATTGGCACAAGAGCTGTACCAAAAACATTGCCGTACTTCTGTTTTTTTTTTAAAAATACCTTTTTATATGGTTCGTCATACGAAAGACATTCGCGGTATTTATTTTTTAATTTTTATTTTAGGGTGTTCACTGTCAATACTTGGTGAAAAGGCATTATATTAGTAAAAACACAATATTTCTGTGTACTTTTTACCAGTTTACAATTTATTTTTGTATAAATAGCACTCTTAACATATTTTTCTTATCAGTTGACAATGCTCGCAATGAGCAAAACCGGTCCTGACTTTTTAAATAAAGTGGAATAAAGTACAAAAGAGTATTGTGTTTTTTTTTAAACCATGTCCGCTCCCAATGTGGAGCATATGGACTCCATATGGAGTTTATCTCAACAGAAGTGTTTCTACGAGAACTGCTTGTTACTCAGTTGCTCAACCTCTCTTTTAAGAAACAGGGTATGGATAGACGGATAGGGCTAGGACAGGATTAGTGGTAAGCTAATCGCTCTCGATACGCCCCGTTCATAGGATAGGATGGGTGAGAGGGGGGAATTCAAGACACACATACATCACATACATCCATGCCTTTGAACAGAAATTCATAAATCGATTGAAAAATAAATTTATAAAACTGTCCGTACCGTATTGTGTTTTTATCAGTATTTATTTTTGCCAAATTCTTCAACTCTTATCCAAAATATCTTTTGCTAAGATAAGAAATTGTCAAAACATAGTAATCTAGCATTTTTTATTTTGATTCACAAGAAAACTAAATGAATTTGAAGTAGTAAAAAGAATGTATATTTAAGCTCCAAAGATTAAAAATAGCTTTTGCCATAGTTTTTGCATTATTTAACTACAGTTTACCCACCACAAAGACTAAAAAAACGAACACCACTAATGAAATTAAAAACCACTCAGCCCCTTGACTACATGACCAGCGTGGCTACTTAAGATTTTATTTTTATCTACTAAAAAGTAAACTGTTGGACGAAAATTGATCACTTTATTACTGAAATAAATATATGATTTTTTTAAAAAATAGTATATGAAAAATAATGTCGCTGTATGTAACTATTATGCTTAACACCAACATAAATTGTGATTGAAAGTCATCAATACAATTTTGAATTTGTTGAGTCCATTTAAAAAATTAACAATTTTAGGAATGATGAGGAATAATGATTTTTTCAATTAACATGCCTCTCAAGTACTTGTATATAAAATTGTACATAAACATGTATGTAATTATGGTATTTGCCACAAAAATCAACACGAATTGTTTCAATATATTCCAAAACATCGTCATCATATTAATAATTAATTCTCTTTAAACAAAAAATCTACCGAATTTCATCTCATTATACAAATAACAAACTCCTAAATCAGCTTAAAGGGCTCAAATGAAAAACGTATTTTCCGATTAACGAACTCGCCCTAACTCGCAAACACTGTAAAATTTAATGCTTTTTTTCCGTGAAATAAAATCGAATAAATTTATCTATGTTTTTATTTCCTTCCGTGCTACATCTCCCAACCAACTTTCTGAGAGATTTCCAATGAATATATTTGCCAGAGTTGAACTTTTCAGAAAACCTTAAAAAGGCAATAGTTTTCAAGACTTATATTTCACCTGGCAGAGCATTGCGTCTTATTCTTATGCTGAGAATTCAAATAAACATAGTTTTGGTATATTTAAATTCTGTTTATTCATTTCATATCTTATATTGTTAATATTAGTGTGACAAATAAAGTATCTTTTTTTATTTCAAACGTTCTTTTGTTAGTTGGTATATATTTGTATTTACTATGTTAGATTTCAATATAGAGCTTTGTGAAATTCTAATAGAGACTATTTCGACAGATTTTTTTTTCGACAACTTTTTTGACTCAGTTAGCACTATCTTTTATTATTGAATGTACGAGTGTAAGAAAAGGGTTGGGAGAGAATCTTTGTACCACAGACAACCATGGATTTTTATAAAATACATAAGTCGATAAAAAATCAATTGACGAAGCTGTCCATACTTGTATTTGTGCATGTATCCTCCGTAACCAAAGTAAACGAGGTTGATCTCTCAGTCATAGATCTGACATTGAAAATAAGTGTCATTTCATTATGATGGTTAGTACTTTTTTATTTTAACCAGTGTCAATGTATTTTAATTTATCTATTATAATAGTGATCAAAAATTCATTCATATTTAGTAAGAAATTGCCGTTTAAGCATTCGTATTCTGACAATAGCTACATATTCAAACACCTAATTTTTATATAATAAGTAAATATACCTTTAAATTATTAATAAATATCAAAATTTTAATCAACACCTTTGAGTATAACTTTTTAATATGTATTGATGTCAATGTGCTTCATTACCAATATGCTAGCAAATTGATCCTTAAACGTCATAATTGTATTCAATTTAATATTTATAAAAAAAAACAATTCAGTCTATGCAATATGTTGTATTCATTTTTGTATTTCCTATCGTGAAAAATTGATAAAAAATAAAACAACAATAAATTTTCCTTTGATTTCAGTGAATCGAGAATTTTTAACAAGGATCGGTAAACTTCTGTTCATAATAATAGGCTATTTATAAATTTTGTTTCCTTTTTTATAAGAAGGTTCATTAATTTATTTAAAAGGAGTTGGTAACATGATTACTTTTAGTCAGTTTGTTTCTGTGAAAAAACAAGTGTTTACTTATTGAGAAAAAATCGCTTTCCTAGTTAATTAAAACATTTTAAATTTTGAAAACTTTTAATTGGGGAAAATACGGATAAAAAATGTTGAAGGTAAAATGGAGACAGAGAAACAAATCAAACAATAATGAATACCTTATATAATATATGTATAAAAAGTAACATTGTATAGGTATATTAAATGACCCTGTAATCAGAGTTTTAAATATTTGACTGCATTTTTTTCTGCGTAACGCATTATGATATATAGGGTTCCCGGTAAATTGCTCGAATGGAAATTGCTCGAATAACAAGATAATCAATTTGTTTCCGTTTGTTCTGTCCGTTTGTTCTGTCTTAGCCCTAGTCTTCTATGTGTTCTGGAAATATATAGAAACAGTTTGAGTAACTAATTAATAAGCAGTTCTCGTAGAAACACTTCTTTTGAGATAAACTCCATTAAAAGATTATATGTTCCGCATTTGGAGCAAACACGGTTAAAATAAATACTTACGAAAATTATTTATATATTTCACTCTCTAAACAAGTATCGCATAAGATAAAAATGAAATTCGTAGAAAAAGTCGTGAAAAATCTTTTAAATAACCAAGCAGTTCGAATGATTTGTAATTCGAGCAATTTCCATTCGAGCAATTTACCGGCTACCGATATATAGTTATACAATTTTTGTAAGAGTGACATGGTATTTTCAAAAATGGTATTTAAAAAAAAAACAAATTTAAGTATTATAGCATTTAAGCGTTGACCACTATAACTATGACGGCCATTTTTTAAAGACTGAAAAGAGTTTTATGAACTAGTGAATGCGTTCAGAATTATTGAACCTTTGAATGATGTAAAAATGAGAAACTGTTATTTGTTAAAATCATCCGTTTATGACTATGATATATTTTTTTCGCCCGGTATTGCGATTCTTCTTGGTCGTATATTTTGCTGTTGCTTTATTAAAACATTTTTTATAATACCTGAATTAGTATTTGAAAAACCGGTTCTTAATATAAAATATTGAAATACTAGTATCGATATATTCGTTTAGTATTGCATTCCCTAGAACTAACACATGTTAAAATAAGAATAACTGAACAAAATAACCGCAGTTTACTTGAAAATCAATAAAAAAAACTAACACATGTCATCGGGTCAGTACTACTAAAAAATATACGGTTAAGTCGTTTTAGATACTATGGTGTGTATCAGTGTCAATCGATGATTTTACATGTACCTAAACATATTGCTTCTAAGCTCGTATAAATACATTGTATAGACACAGTGTTTTTCTAGAGACTCTCACCGTATATGGTACGGACACATGTGAAAATAGATATAATAAAACAAAATAACCACAGCGCAGTTTAAAAAATCAACAAAAAGTCACTCGCACATCCCACCAAGTCAGTACTATTACGAAATTTGTACGGCTTTGTCGTTTAATGTGCCTTAGCGTGTATTGACGTATGTCGATGTAAAAGTTATTATAAGAATATAAGTCAGAACTTCTAAGCGCTGATTCAATGTTGGCTTATTTTAATTCACAATCAATGTGTTAATAATGATTTGTATTTTAATATGACTTTTTTATGCGGTAAAAAATGCACATACAAATATTTTATTACGACCACACACAACGAAATCCATCATAAAGATATAAATTTTTCAATTGGACAGTATGTTTGAATTTTTATTATCAATTTATTAGATCATTACATGTTGGAAAAGTAAAATTAATGTTTGAATAAAAAAATACCTTAATAAATTCATATTGTTATATAAAAAATGTTAAAAATATCAAATAAATAAATACTAAATTGTACTACTCACAGACAACGTTCAACTTGAAAGAATCATCAAGTGGGGTGGATGGAATCCGAGGATTATCAGCCTGGCATCGGAGCTTGGTTCCATCATCCTCAGGAGTTGGTGAAAATGTCAAGGAACTCACTACAACTGTCTCGTTGGTCGCCTCAGTCAACTGTAATTTAAAAAATACAAGATTAAAGTTTTTGTATCTACAGACATGTATCAATTATCAGGAAGATTACACAGTCTTAGATCTTAGCAAGATTATTTTGGAGTTGATATTAATTTGAGATTAATGACGTGGGATTTCAGGCCGTGTTTATTATGGTCTCCAATCCTGGGATCAGAGATCCCGAACAAAAATGTAATCACGTGATCTTGGGATCGTCTTAGTACTAATTCCGGGATTCACTATAACACGTAAAAATCTCTATGATAGGCTAAAAAAGGTTAACAGCGCTGGACTGACTGGCAGACGCTACTTTTAAAAAGGATAATGCTTTTTTTTTGAATAATTGTAGAATCTGTCAATTTTTAATTGTTTCAGAGGATGAAGCTAAAAAAAAGGTCTCATCCTTTTGGATAATTGTGGAATCGGTCAAACCGTCACTTCGAGTTGATAAAAATCTGGAATCTCTTATGTGGATAAAAACCCACTTTTTTCGGTAATGGTCTGAGGCAATTGTGGTATGATATTATAGTGAATGATCAATCCCGTAATCCCGAGATTCTGGGGTGAAAATATTATGAATTCTGAAATCCCGGGATCACAAAAAGGGTCCAGGGTCGGATGTTTTAGTTTTTATCTATAAATGTTGATTTAATCGACTTCACAATATACTTAAATATATTTAGCGTTATGTGTTTTTTTAAATTCATTATGAGTTGGTTCAATATTATTTCAGTGCTAAAATATGTTAGTAAACGTATCTTTTATTATTAACAAGAATAAATAATACATCCATTAATATTGACAACACACTATGCTTAACCAATACAAAGCGTATTTATTGTAGGTTTTTTTTTCATCTTACTTGCACAAGCTAAGCTTTTTAAGTCCAAAACATATATTTATGTCAAGTTGTTAAAACGCTTAGGTTAGATCGGTCCTTCAATTAATGCCTAAGATACATATATGTGCATTTTGTAATATTTACGACAAAGGTTCAATTTGGTTGTCGTAATTTCAGGATTGTCTTAATTAATACCAATCCTGGAATTTTAAACAAAAAATAAATCTTTAAAGTGAATATTTATCCCGATTTACTACCATTTTTTAATAGTAAAAAGATTCTCGATAGTGTACCTACATACCTACAAGGGTAGACCAGAGCCTTTTTGTGATCCCGGGATTTCGGGATTGATAAATGTTCAATCAAGGATTGGGCACTCAATGTGAAATAGTGTACAATAAGAGAAAAAAAAATTCTCTTCAAAATCCAAATTTCTATAATTTTTCGGGATTTGCTAAAAAATTCTCAACCTCAAAATTGAACGGGATCCCGAGATTGGAGACCCTTATACCTACCTACATAATAAATACATGTATTGTGTTCTCACTCCGTCTCATATTTTCTTACAGTCGTACAAAGGAGCAGGCAGTTTTATCGTTTTTTTTATGATATTATACAAAATATAGTTCCAGTCAATTCTTTTTTAGGGTTGAATCAATAGAATTTTGGCAGTGAAACTTTTGTCATTTGATTGACGATTGTTTTTATTATTAACAAATTAAAACTCTTCTTGAAAAAGCTTAATTATTCTGAATCTAAAACGCGTATTTATGTTTGTTTAAATATTTTTTCTTCTTTAGCTGATTCATGATAAATGAAAAAAAAAACATTTCAAATATCCACTGAACTCATTGGTATCAGCATCTGCGTTCCTAAAAAAATAGTTTCCTTGGCTGAAATGCCAGATTTTTTTTGTATGAAAATTGAGGATTTATAAAATAATTATTACAAGAAATAGCGGTAAATGATAAATCCTGGGATTGCAAAATTGTGAAACCAGAATTCTAGTGATTATATAGGTAGTTTTAAGTAATGCAATCTAAACATAATTTGTATTATTTGCCAATCAGCAATCTTTATCAATTAACTAAGTCACGACAATCTAAAAATCAACACTAATAGAACAGATTCATTATTAAACAATTGAAAAAAAACACTGGATTAAAAAAATAAAATTATTTTTAGTTTAAAAACAGAATGAAATCTGTCTCTGCGGATACGTTAAATTGAAACTAAAAGCTCACCAAACGAAAACAGCCATTGTGGAATTGTGCAGTAGGGCTCAAAACGGCAGCTGGTTTTAGTAGCACAATCTAAAATTCAATCAGCCGAGGTCTACATTAATTATCTGCTATAATTTTAAACGCATCGCAGCTGACGAAAAACCGCGGTAATTGTTTCAAATGCGCTTGGAATTTAATTAGATACGGGGTTTTGCATGCCCATAATGGGAAATGTAGTGTTTTTAAAACGAAATAACGACGTGCACAAAAGAATAATGTGTGTTACAATACATTTGTTTATTTTATATTAAAATAATAATATGATGAGAAGGGATACATAACGTGTTTTTATTTATATGCGACCAATAAATGCATTGTCTTAAGAAGTGATGATTTTTTCAGTGGTAAGCTTTTTTTAAACGGTTTTAAAGAATACATATTTTTTACATATATAGTCGTTTTACAATAACATTTATAAAATTTTAAAATTTTGATTTTTATAATACGTTTTATATTGAAATTTAGTGACAATATTTATTCAGTCTTACCAGTTTTTAGATACAATTCATGCTTTTACTTTTTCACTTTATATTATAGAACATAAATAAGAAAATTTGTTATTATTATATAATACAATATATTGTAAAAATGTTCTTTGTATTCCTTGCATACAATAACCGACATATTGTACAGAATTTTATGCTTGAATTAGCATACAGCTTAATTTGGTCTTAAGAATCATAACAAAGTAAGGGCCCATGAAAACAGTTTGGGAACGTATTTCAAAATGTTGAATATGATTAATTTTGATGAAATTCCATGTTTTACGGTTAAATTTTATGCGGTACTTAAGCAGTTTTATTTGGATACTCATAATAATTTAAGTAACAGGACTCAAAATGTTTTTATTTTTTTTAATAAAAATTTCTTATTAAAATAATAATTTTAGTGTTTGTTTAATAAAACAATTAAAAGGTACGGCTGTATGTCATTTATATTTTTCGAGACATTAATTTGCTCCAAATTTGAAGAATGTCGTCTCCTAACGGAACATTTAAACAGTTGATCATATAATTTAAGATTTCCACTGAAGGTGCTCGGTGGAATTTCAATATAAAATTTAAATCGTTCAAATTATGTACATTCACACAAGTTTTATCACTAACGACCCAGGTTTTGCATTTCGGTATCTTCAGGCGTTCAAGTGCACTTATGAACTTGAACTGACTATATGAATAAATAATTGATGATATAATTTATATATAACTGATTATGTTATTTGAATTGTAACCGAATGCCTTCCGAGACATTGTGTAATTCAATTAATTCGGCCAAGTTATCTTTTTGTTATAATAAAACGAATCTCTCGAATATTCTCATAAAGAAAAATATTTTTAAAAAATTGACTGGATTAACAGAATTGTTAGTTTTTTCACTACTTTGTTTTAAGGGACTATTATCTACCGAAAAAAAATAAAATTCACAAAGAAAAATAAGTTTAAAAACACATTTTTTATTATATTTCTCAAAATCTGCTGTTAATCCTTAACACTGTTTTTTCTATTTTATTTAAAATGACAAATACAAGAAAAGTTTTCGTTTACAGAAAAAAATTGTTTATTTTTAAGAAAAGGGAAATTTTACAACGTTTAGCGTTTTAAGTCATTTCCTATAAATAAAGTTTATACTCAATTTTTAATTGAAATTAAATTAAGCTATTTTATTATTATTTTACAAATTTTAATTTTTTCTTGAAAAAGTTACTCAGTTAATAAGTTATATTATATTTTTTTCACGGAATTTCACGATTCTTAAAATAAATATTTGCATCAAATAAAATTTATAATATAATTAAGGGGGTCAAAAGCAAATATAGGTTTGTCAAAATGAGGTACACTCTGATATATGAATGCAGAATCATAGAGATAAATATTCTATCATTATCTTTTTTATTTTATTGAATAACGTTTTTAAAAATACAATTTAGAAGCAAACCTAGCTATCTGCATTCAAAGTGTTACTGCGTCACAAAAAGACTAGCGATAATATCGCCATTTGCCACGCAAGACGTGTAATGACATCGGTTCGTATCAAAATTGTCTAATGTTAGATATAAACACACATAAATAAAATTAATTTTGTAATGTTTTTTATCAATTTTTGACGTTTTTTTGTAGTAGAAATTTATTTGCCTTTGCTTTCCTACACCTTAATCGTAGCATTGAAACACTTATATCTCTCTAAAAATACAAAACATTTGAACGCGACTTGGTGCACGGGATTTGGCCGAGCGATCCGACGAGTGATTTTAAGTGAGCGAGTGAATAGAAAGCGTTCCTATTTTCTCAGTCGAGTGGATGGATACCCCCACCACCTGCAACAAGACTTCGCTTACGTTTTCGGCGTATCCAAACAGGCGTTATGGAATCGAACGAAACGCTCGTAAAAATTAACCAATTCTGAACTGAACTTATATTACTCAGACTGTATAAAGAAGTCCAAGAATTCAGATCTCCTCTATGTTTAAATTTTTAATCATTTATTTGAAGTTTTACAAGTGAATCGATCAGTTTATCAATACTTTATTATTTGATATATTTTAATATTTTGTTGCTAGTTTCGTAATAATTAATTTCTAAAATAAAATCAGATATTGGTATTTGATATCTACAATACCGCAAGAAGTGTCATCAAATCGAAATAGGGCTAGAAGTCTTGTATACATAAACGTAGATGTAATTTATTTATATCGCAAACAAATCACGACTTTATTTGATTTGTAACAGGTTGTTCCATCAATTCTGCTTGGACCGACTTGAAAACGGTCATAAAACAGGATGAGAGTGCAGATTTATGAATGTCGTTCCCAGAGATTTAAAATTCGGCATTCTGCAACAGCGCCATAAATCGGTTGGACGTGAATTTTTAACACTTTTTCTCGGAAATGTACGGCAGATATTGGCTCCAATGAAAGTTATTAATGATCAATTACACGTATTTATGCAGAAAAGATCCTAAACTCATTTTGTCTTTTTTATAGTATTCAATACTATTTTAGATTAAGAGTATCACAGCCTGCAAATCTATATATTAATAGTCGATAATGTCCATCCGTCCGTCCGTCTGTATGATAGTCCCTGATTTCTGCTACTACGAAAAATGATTGTTAGGAAACTTAATCATTATTCCAAAAATTAAATAATTTACAATTTAAGTACTGCATGGCTGTCGATATATGCCCCGACTTCTATTTCTTCTACTACAAAAAATAATTGTTAGCAAACTTAAACATTATTCCAAAAAATATATTATTCACATTTTAAATACTGCAGGGCAGGACTGTCGATATATTCCCCGAGGTATATTTCTTTTAATTTTAGAATTTCTGGCTTATTCAATAAATAGGTTTGTAATTTATTTTTCACGCCAGTAAATTTTCTGACTGCTTAAAAATGCAACAAAAATCCTCCCGTTGAGGTCAACGGGCTTACAGCTAGTACATTTCTAATGCTGCAATTCAAAACCTCTATTTTATATTTTGTAAAAGGATAACAATGATATTATTTGGTATTGATTGAAGTTAAAAACATTTATGTGTAATATATTCACGTGTCTTTGGATCTTTCTTGAACTGATCTTTCGCTATGACGATATTTAGTCTATGGAATTGTATTACTAATGTAGAGTGTGCAATAAGCATGACATAAAACTGATGAATCTGAAATAAGTATGACCAATAAAAAATTAAGCAAATGATCGTGGCAGAAATCGATTTTAAATGTCTGATTACACTTGGGCAACCGTCAAAACCTATATCGACTACCAACCTTAATGATAGTCAGTAATGCATATAATACCCGCGGATGATCAATCATTTAAAATATAATTTTTGCTTGAAGAATTTATTAATGCGTCAACAAAAAATTACAATCAGACACCACTATTGTATAAGCACCTAAAGACAGACTCATAAGAAACGACACCATATAAACAATTTTTTTATCTCATATTATACAGAGAGAAAAGAGAAACAATTTATGGTTATGTTATGTACAAAAGTGACTTTTTTAGCCAACCTTTTATCCAAATTCTACACTGTATAATATGTGTGTTTTAATAAATTTCGTATTTTTTCTTAGTACTAGCTGTTATAAGTTTGGTTAAACATTCTTTTTACATGACAATAAAGTAAAGAGAATATTCCATTTGCATTGTATGAGTAGGGAAAATAAACACATTATATCTATTCGGTCAGGATGGTAAGTATACAAGTCAAGTAAATTGCTGTAAATTATTGCCCATCAAAACTTGTCAATGATTTAACAAAAATGAATTTAATACAGCACTGGGAAAAAATAAATCGAAGGATAATATTATGCATATTATATAATAATTTGTTGCAACTAAAATGATGAAATATTTGGATTAATTCAAACGAAAATAATGCTTTGTTTTCTAGCTTATGTTTTTAAAAGCATTAATTAGAATATTCGAAAAATTTCGTCATGATAAAAAAATATCTATGAAATCTATAACGTTATATTTTAACGGAATACTGCCGACTCAATTAGTGGACTTTGAAACGCATTTTCAATGGAAATGTCAACATACTTTATGGAAAATGTTTGTTATTTTTGACGTAAAATACACAAAAAATAATTAAAACTTTGTCGCCGGAATCGAAAATATTTTTTCGTTTTAACTAAATATTGAAACATTATAATGACGAAGTATTTGTTAATATTTTTGACGGTTATTTGATGGAAATTTAATAAACCACTTTGTCATAACAAAAGTGAAATATTCTTTAGTTTATTATTCACTATTGTGCTATACAATGTAAATTATTTGATATCAAAATATCAATGCGAGTTATCTTATACTATTTGAATTCTTTTTTTATCAAATACATCAGAATTTGTGAGGGTTTTTCCTAAATTTATTTTCCATTAACAAATAAAATTTTATTTTAAATCTTTAAAGATTTCGTTATATAGCAATAAGATAATTCTATTTTTTAATCATTAAAAACTGCTCTTACAAAATAAAACTGTTGACAGAATTCAATCTCGATAAAAAATTGATTCTTCTTGCTCAACCGAATGAATGTACAGAAATAAATAAAGAAAATATTGTTAACAAATTAAAAATAAATTATTATTACATGGTGAATTAATGTAAATATATTGTTAGAGATACGTACGAACATACAAATAAAATACCTCTGTTCAGTGTACGCAAAGATTCACAGCGCTTTCTTTCTAAGTAAGCTAATTTTAAAGAAACCGCAGGTGGTGAGGATATAAAAGTTTCACAGTTTTATGAAAATGTAGACGCTCATCCTTTGTTTTACGACTAATCCAGCAATGTGTCCAAAGTTCATGGCTCGTTCTCGTCCGCTCACCCCTAACTAGAAAGCTCCGTAAAGTTAACGTCAATGTGACATGTAGCCCTTGAGATTGGTTGTCGTTGCTTAACCCTTAAACAGCTTGACGGATAATGATTGCGTACAAATTGGGCTACGAATAATCACCTTACCGTCAAGCCATGTTGTAAGATGCCTTTGTTGAAAAATATGTAGTGTAAGTGTTGTTTCATTGCCACCGTCGTATGAAGGTACTATAACAATACTACGGAGGCATATTTTTCTGATTTAATAAGTTCATTAGATTTCATAATAAATAATTATGAAATAGCAATAAAAATACTTTAATGCAGAGAGCAAGTAGTATCTATTTTTTTTAATTCCTGGGGCCTAGGGTACTCAACGTTGTACCCACCACCATCCGCTAGGGCTTCACAACGTTGGACGTTTTCAAAACATTCGGAAAGAATTTAAAAGTTTTCCTCCCCTTAGAAGATTTATCCTATCGAGTAGTATCCGTTGTATAAAATGTATATATAAGCTTTTTCAATAGGGACGTTCGATCGTGCAGAATGTCCATCGTGGCATGTGCTGTGTGGCACGTAGCGCCGCCCTGTTGGAACCACATGTTATCGGTATTCATATAATAGTTTGGGCCACAAGAAGTTGCTTATCATCGATCTGCAGCGCTAGCCGTTGACGGTTATGGCAATGCCAATTTCGTTTTGGAAGAAGTACGGACCGATGAATCCGCCAATCCAACATCCACGCTAAGCAATGACATGTCTGAATGCATTTGGTGCTGGTGTATGTCGGATGGATTGGTATCGCCCTAAATCCGACAATTTTGCTTATTTACATATCCATTCATCCAAAATGGACCCCGTCGCTAAAGATGATTTTTTTGTTGAATGTGCCTCGGACGGTGTGGTGACTTTGATAATAAAATTTGATGATTTGCAGACTTTGCTCAATGATTCAACCTTACATGGTGATTTGTCGTACTCTACCAAACAATTGACAACAAATTTGACAGATGTCACTTTAACAACATGGTTGCTATAACGTAACACATTTAGAGCATAACTATTGGAAGACTTGTTACTTTACGCAACTTATTTTTTTGGTTCAATTTTAAATATTAATCAGCCTGGTTGCTATGCAAAAAAATACAATTAATGGATCAAAAAAATATCACAGTTTAGCAAATATGTGGAATAGTTATAGCTATAGACTAATACAGATAGAAACTCTGTCATTTATTAAGCCAAATAAATTCAACACACTGAAGTGCAAGCCGTTGAGTATTGGGCACTACTCTTGATACAATTTCAGTACTAAAAACTGAACATACGCATAACGTTGTTATGCCACGGGAAACTTCTGCTAGTATCAAACCTATGGTCGTTAAAGGGGGTGTGTTATATTTCAAAGGTGATATAATGATAAAAAATATTTCAAATATTTGAGTTATTTACATATATAAATACTGTAATATTATTGATTATTATCGACATTGATGGCTTTATAATTTTGATGTTTTTCACACAACGAAATCCCATAAAGAAAGTCCCCGGGGTTGTGAAAAGGAGTGAAGTCTTGTGCGCAAATAAAAATAATAATTCATCATATTTACATGAGAGTTTATACCTCAAGTTGCCCAGGGGCTATGAGACGAGAATGATTGATCGAAAAATTGAAATGAATTCCTGCCGAGCTAAATTTATTGGAGTTTGAATGCATTATAAAATGGAAGTTTGTATACCGGAGGGAAAGTTTCCGAAGGAATTTGCCAAAACGCATTATGGACACATTGAAAACACAAGTTTATTCCTAAAATATTATCGTAAAATATATTACTTACGTAGACACTTCTATTGATTGTATTACTACAATTACTTTCGATGAATAATGATCACCAACACTTTAAATTTAAATTTTCAAAACTAATCGAGGTTTTGTCTTATTTAAGCCAACCGAGTACTCGTCCGAGAGAATGAACTCGGCCGCATACAAAACCATCTGAACGCACAGGATTTGGTCGAGTGATCTGACGAGTAATTCGAGTGAGCGAGTGAATATAAACCGTTTCTGTTTCTTCGACCGAGAGGATACATATACCCATTGACTTGTGTTGTTGACTCGAACGAAAAATATGTAAAATGTACTGATCAATAAAAAATCTTATATGCCTGTAGACGCTTACTCGGTCAAAATTATTGCTCGGTATAATAGTAAAAAAAAATATTACATTTATTATAATTTTACTGTGTTTTTTATTACACGATACGACCACACTACTTATCATTTGATTTTAAAATTCATCAACATAAAAATAAATTACAAAAATTTCCTTACTATAATATTCAAATGTAATTAAACCGTTTTGCGAGATGTCTGTTTGATCAATTAATTTTGTTAGTGTTAGCAGATGCCGAATAAAATGAAATAATTAAAAAATAATACTCATTGCGTTTTATTGACATTGCCCACACGAACAAAACTGTACAATTAAATAATTGAAATAATATTGAATATATCGTAACATGCCAAGTCCTATGGCGCAGTGGTTAGCGTTGTGGGTTTACGGGTTCAAGTCCTAGTACGAACAGCATTTTTTCAATTGATTCATCGATTGTCTAAAAGCATGGGTGTTTGTGATGTCTAAAAAATCCTTTGTACCATTCCAGTTCTAAAATAACGTGGCGTAGAGCGACAAGGTAACCGCTAGTCCTGTTTAAGTCCTATTCTTATATCCCTACTCTCTTTGAAAAAAAATGGATAAGCAACTGAATAACAAACTTCCAAAGAGATTCTATATAATGTGACACCTTTATTAGGACGATAGTTTTACACGTTAGGAGCGGACATGGATTATAAATATATATATATAAAGATAGTTTTTGCTGGAAAATACGGTACTTTAAACTAAACATATCAATTTATCATGTTCATTAAGCTAATTATTGTTTTATATTGCTGTGGAAAAAACAGAATATCGTAAACATTTTCTTGCATTTAAAAACATTCATGAAAGTGGCATTGTGTTTAAAAAGAAAATACGCAGACGAGATCACGCTGTTGGAAATTTTACATAAAAAGGATGATTCACGTACGACCTAAGGAAGGAGAGACCATACGTACTGAAAGACATTTGTCGGTATATAGTGGCCCATCAAACGTGAAAGGGTATTATATTTTAATAGATCTCGTAGAAATAGGAGGGGTGAAATAAGGTTTTATTGGGTCGTATGCCTTACACTTAAAACGTCAAGGTAGACGTACGTCGGGGAAATTCTGTAGTGGGAAATACTATTGTGCATAAGAGCATTGAGTGAAAATAAAGATGCGAACGTATGGGACAAAATATTCTCTGCGTAAAACCCCGGAAGTAAATGTATTAGTTCACTTTCATCGTTTCAATTGAGAGTCTTATATTTTGAAAAGGCGAGAGTATTGATGAAAAAGCTACAAACGTTGATTTACTTTTTTTATAATACTATGAAAGAAGAAAAATCATAATAAAAAAGTTATCAAGTTATTGGAATAACTTAAAATTTCAAATACTGAAGAGGATAAAAAAATATTAAAAAAATTAATTGCACGATATTTGAACACAATAATTTTTGTCTAAATTTGTTTAAGAGCTTTTAGTAAAAGTGCTAGTTTTCAAAAAAAAAAATTAATACAATTATGAAAGCATTTATTTAACTGTTGCGAATGTAAAATAATGGGTTTTGAGCGCCGCCTTAAATCGCAATATTTTTGTTAATTAAAAAATTAACTTCCATAAAGTTATTGCCGAATCAATCAAAGATACAAATTGATTTAGTTTAATTTAAATCAAAATAACAATTTCGTTTTAAAATCAGGAAGCATTTAAAGATTATTACCGTAGATCGGTTGTGTTTTCATTTTAAAGTAAGTATTATACTCTTGGTTGTAATATTTTAATTAATTATTAACATTTTCGAAATATTCATAAATTAATTATAGTATTTACGTTCTACAGATGTCAGTGATATCTTGATTTCCTTTAATTTATTCGATCATAAAAATATAGCGTAGCTAGAATGATTTTCATACCACTGGTTTTATTTTGACCCTATTCGTATATCTTTAATTTCTTTCCAAAATAAATATTGAGCACTTGAGTAACTAGCACTTTTCGTTTAATACTTTCAGTCAAGATAAACTTCTTAGATCACAGATGTTCCATTTTAGGAACAGGCATTAAAATAAATACGTTTGCCGTGACGTTAGTCAACTAATAACATAAGACAGTGCAGGTTTTTTCTTTCTTATTTTAACTTATTTTAATCGTGAATATTTAAGACTAATCCGCATTTTTTTCTAATACTTTGAATCCATAATTAACCCAAATGTAAAAAAAGCTATAATCGAGATGAATATATAGAAAAACTACTTTTACTTTATAAATAACTCAAAGCGAATGAACAAGAATTATTATTTTATTTCAGTTCTTAAGCATTCTTGAAAACTGTAGGTGTGCTTTCAAATGAGTACTACAGCCTTAAGTTATTGAGAACAATAGTAATATAATATGTAACAAAGATATAAATAATACATTTTTTGAACTGGAATATTATTTCATATAAATTATATTTGACAACTTTGTGACACGTACATATGTTGTTTTAAATCTGTAAGAAGCATTTTTAGATAAACCATTTACGAATAAACTCATAAATTACAAATTTCAACTTGAGATTTTTTCATTTATTCTGGAAGCAGGAAAAGGAGATACAAACACTCATGGTACTTAAAAAAATAATTACTGAAAATACGTAAATTCTAAGCTAAATCAATTTAACAATGGTCAACCGCCAGTCATATTTCAAATGTTATATACTAATGTTTCATTTCTTTTATGATTCTCTTAGTTGAAAATATTTTCCACAACCTGTGGAATAACAAAGTTACCAAATTAAATTTAAAATATCTTAAATTATTTCAATAGTTCTTTATTCAATCTTATAAATATGTATTACAATAGCTCTTATTTAAAGTTTGAATATACCAAGAATCCTATGCTTTTAATGTGTCATTTGAATACATTGAAAAATATAATGTTATCTTTGAAAATATTAAAGGAACATTATATTGGGTAATTGTAACTTCAAATAAGTAACATAAAGCTCAAAAGGTTTCACGATTATTGCGAGGGAATCATTTTTAATTAGATAAAACGATGGAGAGTGGTGTATAAATTGATATAACAATTTATTTATTTAATAATTCTCAAAATTTCTGTAGGAATATAGAAAACTTTACGTCGGTTTACCCCCCTTGTTGAAGTATAACCCTAACAAAGGGTTAAGAAACCTTTCCGAAAACTCTCCCTTTTAATGACTTTAAATCTCTTTCAAAAGGAATTCTTCAACTTCTCTTTGTTTACTGAAGTAAAAAGCACTCTCTACAGTCTTAACTACAAGGTGTTATTACTACAAGGTGAAATTAAAATTATTTTTACATACCTACCTGTTATGTACTAAATATTCTTTTACCGATGGCTTCCACTAACTGATATTTTTTTAAGAAAATGCACAATAAAGATTTAAGACACACGCATACATAATTATTTTATACATAACATTTTTTTGTAAATATTAAACATTATAAATTTTTGTTTCTTTTTAATTTCAAATATAATCGCTCCCAACATTGAAAATTTTATCGACTACTGGTTGACAGTAATGACAGAAACTATTCTGATCACATTTTTTTAAACGAGTAAAAATAAACAATGTATTAGGGGAAGTAGATAGCTAATTTTTTTACCTTCGTCTTACTTTACCGCTTTGCTAGCATGCGATTGGATGGGTAAGATGAAAAGTAAATGACATGCATTCCTTTTTACACGAATCTTTATTAATCAATTGAAAAATAAATTCATGAAAATATAGCTACTGGGATTCTAACCCATGTTTGCCGAAATAAGAAAAAGCAAACGTCCAAAACAGTTGATCAAAAGACTATTTTGTAGATTTTGGACCGTATGCAAACATATTTTTCAATAAGGATAGCAAACTTAATATGTATGTCAATTTTACTATGTTTTAAAACGAGTGTTATAAAACATTGAAAATGAAATTCTATAAAATAATTGCCAAATATATTCAGAAAAGTACATTTTTCAACTAGTCCATGTCTCAAATGTTGATGACCGTAGATCAACGGCCACCTTTTTCTAAGTGGCATCACCATTAGAAACATACAATAAAATGATTCACATTAAATTTGTTGGTATTAATTTCACATTATTTATTGAATAACATAACCGCTTACGCTCGTCATTAATCAAAACAGTTATTTATACAATTTAAGATTTCGGCTGAAGGTGCTTGATGGAATTTCAATGTTAAATTCGAATCTTTCAAATTATGTACATTCACACAAATTTTCTCAATAACAACCCGGGTTTCGCCTTTCGGCATTCTTCAGGCGTTCAAGTGAACAGATGAACTTGAAATGACGCTTAGTAAATGAATGTATCGGGTTTATATAAAGAATACATGTAATAATAGTTAAAACTTTTGGGACCTCTTAAAAATAAAAACTATCAATTTGTAATTGAAGCCAAATGTTCATATTTTATAATTTATTATATCACTTTTAAGGTGTTCACTGTCAATACTTGGTGGAATGGCATTATAATAAAAATAATAAAATATTTTTAGTACTTTTTCCACATAAGATTTATTTGATCAGGACCGGTTTCACTCATCGCGAGCATTATCAACTGGTGATAATGCTCGCGATGAGCAGAACCGGTCCTGATCAAAAAAAAAATATGTGGAAAAAGCACTAAAAACCTTTTATTATTTTTATTATAATTTATTATATATTGTGCGTTTGTATTGTTTATGTTGGTGCTAAAATTTTTAGTCTTAAAAAATTTTAAGCAAGGGCAACTTTATCTAGTTAACGTTAAACTTGACTGCTAATTTAGGAAGAAAATTAAAAAGATTTACATAACGCTGTTTGAATATCATATAGCCGAGAGTAAAAAATACATTTTCAACAAACTTGTTTTAGATAAGGTTGTTTAACTTTAATCCCTCTTAAATAATCTTTTTATTTTGCCTCAAAACATGTAAAGATGATTAAAATAAAAACAGTTTTTCTTAAAATGTTGAGTCAGCGCTGTAATAATATGCCAAGTAATGTAGAAAACGAAGAAATGTTTACAAAACACCCAGTGTTTTGACTTTAAATCTTGTTTCATCATTCATCATCCGGTAAAAAGAATTACGGAAACAAATGTTGAAAAATCTCGAGTTTTTTCATTGAACGCTGTGAAATTAATTAGCACCCCTTTTGGGTTTATTCTCTCCCGTTGTACCTCTAATGAAATCTTTCCCGGGCTGAATTCTTAAACTGTCACAGGCACACGAAAGGCGCTTTCAAAAATGTTTCTGAAACAATAATTACACACAGAAGTGCTGGCGCTAAATTTGATTACACAGAATTCAATTGAAATTTTAAGTTACTTTCGCCGTGTCACAGAATGTTAACGTAAATTTTACTCGCAAAAGATTTGCTTTATTTCTACAGTATATAGCACAAGCAGTTTTACCTGTATGCACGTATATATTACAGAAATTCGGAACGCTTTGTAAACCTGTAAAGCAAACCCTTAAAAACAAAGATGGTCTCATTTTAAGGCGCATGAGATGAATTATACTGAAAGCAATAATGACGGTCTATTTTACAACATTAACATACAAAAAACGGCAAAGGACAAAATTAATAGAATTTTCGAATTGTTTATATCACACGAGATCAACTCACAGACCCGATCTCTAAGATATTGTATACCTTGCGTTAGCTTGTTATTGATGTTCACATGACTTAAATCTAGACTAATTTAATAAAAATAATAAAACTTTTTTAGTACTTTTTCCACATAAAATTTATTGGATCAGGACAGGTTTCGCTCATCGCTAGCATTATCAACTAACAGTTCAGTTGATAATTCTCGCGATGATCGAAACTAGTCCTGATCCAATACATTTTATGTGGGAAAAAGTACTAAAAATGTTTTATTATTTTTATTATAATGCCATACCACCAAGTATTGACAGTGAACACCTTAAAAGTGATATAGAATAATTTATTTTATACTGTACAATATTAAGCAGTCGTAGACGATCACAATGACTAACAATATAAATTCCATACCTAACAATCCAATACTTTAGACTTGTCGTAGAAAAAAAATCAGAAAAAAGTAAAGAAAAGATTAATGCACTTTTAAATTTATGATAAATGTAATCAACGCTGCCTGTAAATGACATTTTTTCGATTATATAAACGTTACTCTTACTTTGATATGTGTATATGTATTAAATAGATTTTAAAAAATAGCCAGAAACGCGAATTCAAACCATTTTAGAATTTAAAAATGATCTGAACTTCCCTTAAGTTAAACATAAAGTTTGTCATTACCTAATGTTACAGAGAATAACGTTAAATCGTAAATATTTCATAGTTGAGAAGATCAGATACACACAATAATTGTGTATCTCTTCTAAACCAGTATGTAGAAGTCAATAAAAGTTTTTAAATTATTCTGACAAGAGCATAGAGCTAAAATAGCTATCAACTACACATATATAAAAAAATAAAATAATTCAAGAACTAAAATACTAATGCTCATCAACTAATTTTAATTTTTCTTAAATCTGGTTGCGATATACCACAAAAATGGTTACTTTGGCGCCCGTCAAAGTTTTTGCCATGCATGTGAGACTTTTATCCAATCTTCATACCTAATTTAAAGTATAAAATATGCAAAATATGTCATCATTTGAGTGGATTATTTAAACATTTTACATGTATAACAAATTATTTATAACAAGTAACATAAGGATTTAAATATGAAGAGTATCATATTTATAGCATAAGGAACGTTTCAAAAAAAAAATAGTTTTAAAAAATTTGTAATAAATAAATTTACATATGTACATAAAAACTTACAGTACCTAGTCATCAATTAGTCTTTTAACAATTTTTAAAAAAATCAATTTATTGCGAACAACTTTCATTAAATTAAAATACGATGGCTTGTTTCAATACCTAAATAGCAGTATTCTTTTCTCTTGTAACGTGTAATCACTTAAACTTTATATTAGATTAAAAAAGGATTTTTTCAACTATGTTCCTTTCCAATATGTTTCATTTCAGCTTGTCAATAGACGTATGTAACTAGAAAACAGCTAGTAGGAAGCTACTTTATTTCACCAATTCTTGGTATTACGATCAGATGGGTGGAATGAATAATACAAAAGAACCTTAAAAATCAAGTTTTAAGGGAAAAAATGTATCGTGAAGCATACAGCACCCTATGTGTCCAATGCAACATGCGTTATGCTTCAATACAATACATTATGGAATCAGACTCTACGCAGAAAACGGGCAGGCCCGGTTGCTTGCTCTCAGAGTAATTTTTCCACGAGAACGAATACACATCATACAAAGTTCGGTCGAACAAACAAAAATTCACTTTGTTGTTGGCTTATACTTAATAGGCGTTCTGCGCCATTTACACGTGTCAGTGATAGATACTTAAATTTTTGTATATTTTTTTAGCAACACAACATACAATATTAATAATCTTTAACTTTTATGTTATGTGTGTAGCGGAAAACTGTAAAAACATATTTTGAAGATAGCTCATGTTTTCAGGTCATATATTAAAGTCATTTCACTTTGCAACCTTTTAAACTATTACTTGGCTTTTAAAAACCCTTCAATATTGTTAAGCATCATAGTAAGACCTTTCAAAATGAGTGCCTTCAAATGTGCATTTGATGTATCTTAAAATTAAGTGATTTCTTGAATCTAAAAACGTAAACATTGAATGCAGACTTATTTCTGTTCAAATAATACAAAGTAAAAATTCTCGTTTATCTTGAAAGTAAATTTGAATCTTTAATAAACAATAGCTTTTAATCATTTCCACAAGCAAGAGTTTTAATTATGTCCTTTTTGTGATTTTTGATAGTATTATTTTATAAATCCGGATGTATCAAGTAAAATAAACCGGCTAACCAGTTTTGGTTTTGATTTGCTTGGAAACCTAAACAATTTTCCTTAAAATTTCGTCGGTTTTCGTCGGTGGCTGCATTGCTATTGGATGTACACAGTGTCACAGTAAATCTGTGATATAAAAAAATCGATAACATGCGACATGTTTAAAAACTCTTATTAAGTTTAAAAAGTTATTTTGGCTTGTTAGCGCTATCATTAAACGATCATTAGTGCTGCTACATGTAATCGCTTATTTGCTGCGCGGTAACTTTGAAAAGTTCGTGAGGGCGAGTGGCGGGGGTTGGGCCGGGGTGGGGGCGCGGTGGTGGGTAAATATTGCCCTGCCGGTCTTTGCCCGTTTGAAAAATGTTCAAGTAAATGAATATTTCACACGCATCGAAGCGTTAATAATGGAGAAACGCTGATACAGTGCCAGAGGCGCAGCGGGATTTCCACAGAGGGGGCGCATTTTATTAAAGGAAATATCGAAAGCAAGTACACGTCTGACACACATAAACAAGATCTCACCTTTTTTCCAAGTATCAACAAAGGCATTCCTGAAATTTCACTGTTTTGTGAGTAATTAAATATACATCTCAAATTCTGACAAAAAAAAACATGTCTTTCTTAAATGTGGAGCACAGTTATTAATTTTATACAGTGTATTTAAAACTGGATCGAAAATGGACGGATATATTAAAACGGAAAAGAAATGACAGTTTTTGTTATTGTGACAAGAAATTTAATTTAAAAAAAAAATAAATACAATATATGTCGGTATATAATTCACCCTCGTTGTCTATAATCGTCCTCCATAAAAAGAGGCAACTTTTTGATACCCTTTTCGTAAACTCTGGTGACTTACTCGGCAACATACGAATCCAGGTGATTTTTCACCTGGTTAGCGTCGTAATTTTTTTTCACAAGTAATCTCTATCACTTGAAAGATAATGAATCCCGAAGGGTGCTATTCCGGTGAATATGAGATTGTAGGCAGAAGTTCAAATCAAGGTTTCTCTTATTTTTTGCTGATATTTATGCCGCATGAAGTCTCGCATTGTCATTTTGTACAATCCCCTATATTTTATTGACCAAAACAGATCGTTTTTTTTAATAACTCTTGCTTGTAATCGTTCTAGTTGACACAGTAACTCTGCCGTAACTGTTTGACCAATTTCAACAATTCAAAATGTATAATCCCCGAAACTTCCACCAAACACCCAACAAAAACTTTTTTAAGGTCAATGTTTGCCGAGAGAAGACACCGGTACTTGATTTGGTGATAGCCATTGTTTTTTTTCTCCCTGATATAGTGTAAAGGACCCTTTTTCGTCCCGGTAATTTACTTCTGAAAATGGATCCGTTTCGGCCTGGACAATAGAAACACAATGTCACCTGCTGCTCCAAGCCGTTGAAAAATCAGTGTACCCAAATTCCTTGCCCGTTTTTGTTTCCCAACCTTTCAGATGCTACTTCACATAGTTATTGGACAAGCAATGTCGTGTTTACAATTCCTTCACTGTTTTACGAGATCACTTCACCAATGATTTTAGGAGCGTCATCGTCGATTTTGAGGTCACCTGTTTGATGTCCTTTAACTTCCTAACGACCACTTTAACTTTTGAAACCATCTAAAGCACGTCAAAGTTTCATAAGACGTCACCGTAAATGTCCACAATGGTCTGCGTAGCCCTTATTTTAGTTTTTAATCCATTATATCGAAATAAAAACAGCAAAACAACAGGCAAATGTGTTTCTTCAATCTCAGGCTTCTCCATTTTTCCACAACGCAAAAAAAATATAAAACCTGTTGAAATGGAAAGAGTACACACAGACTTTAAAATGATACCACCCACGATGTGTTTAGCTCAACGGCAAACCGTTGAAAAATCAATTTTAAGTGACAGCGCCAGAAAAACTGTCATTTCTTTTCCGTTTTTTACCTAATATATATAAAAACATCACAGCCATCGTAAGTGAAATTCATTTAATAACAGTCGTTTCGTGATTCCAAGATTCCGTAATTCCGTAACCACTTGGACAAAACCCCCAATACTTTAACCACTTGGTTACAGGATTGACATGAAAAACCAGCTCACAGCGTCAGTACTCAGTTGCGGGATCCAGATTAAAAATCCAAGGACGGTGGGTCATTAAATTAGCAGCTATTTAAAAAATTTAATCAAATGTTTGGCAGTGTTTTACGTACTAAAGAACACGTCGACTGTCACAAGGCTGTAGACTCATCCGAGTAAAAGTTAAAGTAAAAATGCTTAAAATAAAATGTGCCATAATGTCTCCACGATCAGTATGCTGACATTTGGTACGCCTTTTATTTACATAAAAAACATTCATAACGATTAAATTTAATTATCACTAGACGTAATTAAGTAAATTTCTTGTATTAGATTCATTAATGATGATTATATCAGCTTACTTTTAATTTTCTTGGGTAATTTATTCGCAGTCCTTTACATAAATGCACTCGCGTACTAAATTAGAATAAATTATTCTGGTTTGTGAGTTGGACATTTATTTGTATTACTTTGACTATTAATTATATTGAATAAGTTCTTTAAATCTAGTTTAAGTAACTTTCTTTCAACAAATTAATGTCAATCCAACTAAACCAATTGATAAATGTGTGTATATATATATATATATATGTATATATACATATATAATACTATAAACTAAACGATTTCCGGACTGTTGATATGAATTAAAAAAATTCGTTTCATGCACTTTACCTTTTAGTAGCCGTAGATAATTAATAGTTATTTTACCTAGCAGGCCGGCTATAATTTGCAACTATTAATTTAATTAGTTATTGACGAGATAACTCGTCTTTGGCCTGTTGAGCACGAAAAAAATTACGAGATATCTCAATATGTCTGTGGCAACGATCGAGCTAACCGCATGAAGATGCTAAAGAAGTAACCCGGTTCGTAAGGAACAAAACGTGTGGTTGTTAGCAACATTTGGACTATTCATATTTTATATTTAAATTCCACCAATAAAAATTAAAAAATATATTTATTTTGATACTTTATGGTCGTCAATTTAAGTAAAAAAAAATATTAGTTAAATACTTTTATTTGAAGGAGTTAGTAGCTTATTAAGGGCACTGCGTATTAAAAGAGCTTTCTAAAAGTTTCCCTTTATCTCAAGCTTGTGGCAAATACCAGATGTTGATTGATAATCGGAAGGTTGTTTTGATCGGCAATCCAATTCGATTATTCTGATGGACAAGCGAAATAAAGCGAAGCGTCCCTTTGTTGTTTGTGTTTAATAAAAAAATAAATACGCAACCACGAAAATAGGGTTAGAAAGAGTGAAATGTTAATTTTGACTAATGGTCGATGGAAGGGTTAAAGGCTGATGCGGAAAATGGTAGAGGTTGTATATTTGTAATAAAACAATTAGGTTAATTGATATTATTGATCGGAGCCCTTCCAGAGAATTCGGGGTTGAAAATATTTGCCAATCGTATTACACTTACATATAAAATCACATACGTACGTCAATTCGAATTGCTCGCTTAAAGCACTGAAACGATACTCTACTTATCAATTAAATTTAAAAATTGTCATACCTATATTGATTGAAAAAAGGCAATCAAATAGAAGAAACTCTTTACTAATGCAGCATATGTTGGAAAATAAGAAAATTACAGAAGAATATTTAATTTAACTTTAATCGTATGAATTAAAATCTCGCATGCAGATTTAAGTACTTATTTTAAAATCACGAACGGTTTTTCGCTAAAAAGAAATATTTCCATATAATTGTGAATGTATAATGAATTCTTAAATACATTTCTTACTCTAGAAAATTTTAAAGGCTGCAAACAGTATTTAACAATCATTTGGGAACCAAAATGTATCCAGTTGAATCTTTTGGTACAACCAACTGTTGTACCGGGTAAATTATGATTTAGTTGGATCAACAGTTCTAGATTTATTTATTTATTTAATTGACATTGCATTAAATTGTCAAATTATAAATTTAAGACTTTTAAAACGAAGAAAAAAAAGCATAATACAATTTAATATTGAAAGCAGTTGAAAAAAAATTGGCAAAGAACAACTTTAATAGATAAAAAATAGCATACGTCGGAACTGACCCACGTCCACGTGGAATATGTTGACATCTGAATGAACGTCAGATGTCATCGTAAGCTTTCATGTAGAACATTAATAAATAAACCGATATTTATATATATATGTCAGAGATCTACTAAAACCCTGTAAGTCAGATTTTTTGTAAAAAATAAGTTTTTCTGGAAAATATACAGCAAACATCATTTTAATTTGTATCAAAACCTTGCTATTCTAGACCAAGAGCTCTCAACCGTATTTGGTCCATTCCCCCTTTCACTATTTTTCAGAATATATAAGTAAGGTGACGGATCTATATGTACATATATAAATATAGATTTATGAACATCTGTTCAATTGGATAGATGTATGAGGTGCTTAAAATTTCACCCTACGCCTGCGATTCTAATAACAAGGCTAGTTTTAACAATTTTTGTCCGAGCTCTATTATTATATTTTTGCTGTCTTAGGAAAAAAGAGTTTAGCTACTAAGTATCATGCAGTTCTTGTAGAAAGCGCCTGTTTAGATATACTTTATAATTCCGCTTTCAATACTTCATATTTGTTGCGGAAATTGCTGAAAAAATACTTTATGAAGAGTACTTTTTAAGAGATGGAAAAATTTGAAATAATAAATTTAAAGATAAGAACAAACAACGCAGCTTTGCATTTAAAAAATTGTTTTATTTAAATAATTTAAAGACATAGTTTGAGCGCTCATAATCATTTAAAAAAAATTAATCAGGAAACCCAAGTAAAGGAGAAATATTTTAGCACTGCTTGTGAGACTATCGCTGAAAATCCACATATCAACCGGCTATACTTCAACAGAGGGTTCTCAATAAGTAATATCGATTTTGCTCTGTCAATTTATTGGTGGAGCACTCTGGGCAGAACTTTAAAGAAGTTTTAAAATAGTAACTGGAATGTACACTTATTGTAAAGGAGATTTATCTCAACCAATTTTATACAAAGATATATTTGTAAATAGCAAAAATGGACAGTCAGAAAACATAGTTGGAGTGAAATCATGTTGGAAGTCAGTAAGTGAATTAAAAACCCACAGTAAAACTCTCTAACTATATTACAAACAAAAAAATATGTGATGAACCTTAAGCGTTTTGAGTCAGTATTTGTAAGGGGTTTTGCTTATTTTTTCGATATAAATCATTAATGATTTTTTGAAAATATTTTTTTATATCAAATTTATGGAGCTTCAAGTACCAGGACGCGACAGCGTCAAGGCTCTTCCAGTCTCCTTCATCGATAAAGTTTTTGAAAAAATTTTAATTGCATCCCCTTACCACCGTTTGCAGACGGAAGGGCGCGATCACTACCGAGATAAGAACTTCACAAGAATTCCATATGCATTATTTTGCAAATCACATTCCATATGCTTTCTCCATACAATATCCGTACATGTACACACACATGCGCATACATATGAACATACACACATACAGTACACACAAAGTCTTTTTCGTTCTTAAATTGACAATTTTAGACGACATAAGTTCTATGAAGGGTCGTCGAGCAGAACTGCTCTGGGTCTAAAACGATTCTCAAGCAGTGTCTCGTCGTAGTTGTGGAGATTAGAGATCATTGGGTTAAAATGTTTTCCTACCTCGCTGTGAAACTTTTGAGATATTTCACGAACGAACTCGCGAATGTTTGAAAATATTAATGTATGTAGATAAAATCACATATAAAATTTGCTTGCGTAAATTATACAACTGGTAGAAGTCGGTTGTCCCACCACCATTTCTAACGTGAATGCTGTCTTACGACAACTTTCCGTGACGTGTTAAAGATGATTTTAAAGTTTTAATAATAATAATACGAACTTGCCTAAAATGTAACTTTAATTAAGTAATACTAAATATAATTATTATAGCAGATTGGCAAAATATAATATGTATGATTTAATTATTATTCTTTGATAACTGCTTGTTTATAAAACATTGCGCTAAGCCATGTTATACACGAGTAGGCTTCAAATGATCAAATGAAAAATATTGTTTAACGTCTGTAGGAAAATGTTTGTTTTTTTGAAACATAAAAAAAAACATTTTCAGTTACGGCTTAAACATTTTAGAGCTTTGCAATTTGTTGATTACTCAATCGCTTAATCAAGAGAGGTACATTCATCTATGTATATTTTTAAATTGAAAAAAGTTTTCACAAAGCATTATATCTTTTTAATAATGCGATAAAATGATTTAACTTTAAAAACTAATTAATTAAATAAGAAGATGGCTAACAGATTAATAATAATAACTGACAAAACGATTCTTATAACAAGTAAAAATAATTTAAAAACATTTTTATGTTTAACCTATTACATAACTAATTTTGGAATATTAAAATTATATTCCCTTGCATGTTTGTTTGTGTAGTAAAATATTTTCTATCTAGTCTAGATTTATCTGAGTCGATTTAATATTTGAATAGAATTATTACGATTGTCATCAAAATGCAAGAGATCGCACCGATGGCCAATGCAATTCAGATGCATTTCATACCTTGCAAACGTCTTTGTTCGCTATTGCATATTTGAATACCAGTATGAGTGTGGTCAACTTTGTTGTATGACAAACTATAAGCCGAGAAACCGTAATTTCCTAGAATTTTGCATGTACAGTTTATTGTAGAAGTTTGAAGGCTTATACAAATATTTACTGGTTATCCTGGATGAGAAGAATCGTCAAAGGTTTGGATTGCATTAATTTATAAATATGAATCCAAAATCGTAGATAAATGTAATGTTTACTTCGCTAATAACTATAATGTCTAATCCCAGACCGTTTATGTGATCCTGAGATTTCTGGATTTAAAATTTTTCAATCCCGGGTTTCCCGGATTGATCATAAATTGATTGTAAATCCATTATTTAATAGTTTAACTTTTGTATAATATATCTTACAAATAATTAACTAACACCCAAGGAGAAAAAAATATTTTTTATTTTTAGATTTTAAGCTACAGTTGTTAACGATTATTTCATGGAGAAGAGATATCACATATATCAATGTCGAAGGTCTCAAAATTAAGTTAATTTAAATGTTCTTATTTGAAGTTGAGTTTCCCAGGTCTTCAACCCAACCTCAACTGATCGCTAGAATAAAACTCTTTCCACTCAATCACATAAGCAGAAAAACAGTGTTTATGTCAAATACAATGTGTTCTATTACTGGCTGCAATTAAACATATTTATATAAAAGTCTTTTTATAAGAGTTTAAATTATATATTTCAATCAAAGTCAATTTAATGACAGAAGCTTCATTACCAGCATGCCACTGATTCCATCATAAAAAGGCATTGATTACAAGTTAAAGCTGTATTTTGTTATTGCAAAATTATACATTGTATATGAGCCCCCGAGAGGTGACGTGAGCCAACTAGTAAAATGATAAAACTTTTTTGGTCTTTACTTGATGTTTTGGTGGATTGTATATTTTTATTTTACGGAGATAACACTATTACAGTGTGTATTTACTTCACTTTTACGATACTTAAAGACGTGTAGAATATTACAACGCATCTAACCCTTTTTTTAAATACCACTTGGCTCAATTCACCTCTCATGGGCCAATATAATAATATAATACAACATTGTAATACATTTTTTTACAAAACTGAGGTATTTTCGGATTTATTTTATAATAATATAATATGTTTGTGTAGAAAAAAAGTAAAAAGTCCCAAATCAGGTAGTTTGTGTAAGAATTTTTTTCAACGTGGTGAAAAACTTGTGAAATAACTAAATTATCGAATTTATATTAAAAATGAACTAATTGAAATATTATGGATTGTATTATTAAAACAATTATCTTGTATGAATTTTATCTTAAGAATACTGCTTTTCAAAGATGCGCAAGCTATTTTTAATAGAGTTGGAGTAAGTCTGAAGCGAATAGTTCTATGCATCGTGATTATTAAAAAATATCTATGGCTTAATAAAGGTAGAATTATAAGATTTCTAGATTTCTACCGCACGTACGGCGAGGAAAGAAATTGCCGCTAGACGTTAGGTGCTCAAATTCTTATGCCTCCTTACCATAGACGTCATTAAGGCAAGAATGCACTCGTATGAGTATGCAGTGCAGACAGGTGCAATATCAATGTGAATATTACGATGCAATAAGAATGGAAATAGGGAAAATATTCCAATAATATCATAGCGGGGAAAACTTGGAATCTTGGATGTTTCTTGGGAAAACTCTATGATTCATATTGTATCGTAATACAATTGCATTATAAAAAAAACAAATAGTCGACAATATACACAAATGAGTATTTTTTTATTATTTTTGATTGATTCGGCGGTATCTTTGCGGAAGTTCCTTTTTTAATATTTAAAAAAATATCTGATGATTTTTGACAAGTGCATTCATATTGCCAAAATATATATATTTTTTTTTTTTACCATGTCCGCTCCCAATATGGAGCATATGAACTCCTAATGGAGTTTATCTCAACAGAAATCTTTCTACGAGAACTGCTTGTTACTCAGTTGCTCAACCTCTCTTTTTTCCAAAGAGAGTAGGAATAGAAGGAAAGGGCTAGGACAGGACTAGTGGTTAGCTAATTGCTCTCGATACACCCCGAATATAGGATAGGATGGGTGGGAGGGGGAAATTTAAGACATCACATACATCCATGCCTTTGAACAGAAACTCATAAATCGATTGAAACATCAATTTATTTTGCCGCCTGTGTGTTCGAGAGGTCAACATCGTTGGCTACCGCTACAGAGGGCATGGGTTCTTATTTTAACTAAAAACTAATGATATGTATTGTAATCTAATGATATCTCATTGAATGCAATGCAAATATTACTCAAATTTGTCTGGGGTCATTTTGTACCCCATCGCTTCTCGATTCTATTATCGATGTTTCGGTATTTATTTGTTAAAAACATAAAACACGTGTCGCAGCTAATAGCACAAAAAGTAGAGTATAAAAGTAATCAAATTTCAATTCAGAATATGTTGATATTTATCAAATTATAGTTTAAGTGTATTGAATTGAAATGTTGATTTTAACCTAATACGTTGCTGTGTTAATTATACTTAAATGGTGTAATTAATTGATTGAATTGGTATTCACTCCATTCAATCCATTAAAACAAGCCCAAACAAAGAATTATATTTTGATAATAATAATTACATTTTTTTTTATATTGAGCTAATAGTTTTCGGCTTCTAGTCTAGGCACGGGCAAACCGCAGCGCGCCGCATATTTTTCTGCGGCAAACGAGCAATATTATATTTTTGAAAAAAAAACACGTTTTTATCTTTTAAGGCCCTTTTAAAAAGATTGAAAATAAATGTAATAATCAACTTATATATACGAACAAACATTTTCAATCATGAACCTCAATAAAAACTCTTTGCGATGAAATATCACCTATGAACATTTACAAGCAGTTTTAAGAATCTCAACTACAAAATTGACGACAGAATTTCAAAAAAATGTTAAAAGACATACCTAAAACAGTTCCATTCCTCTCATTAGATTTTTTTTACTTCATGATAATAAATAGTGTACATATAAAAATGGTAATTTACTTGCGGCCCGCCGCTGATTTTGAATTCCTGTATTTGGCCTTTCATCCGAAAAGTTTACCGTCCCCTGCTCTAGTCAGATATATGTTGAATCTTATAGTCACTTAAATATACACTGGCTTATTGAAGACATTTCAAAATAAAAAATATTTATTTTATTTACATAAATATGACCACTGTGTCCATGTGACAGATTGCAATAGTTGACATCAAATTACCCAAAGTAATATTTTTCAAATGAAATAGTTACGAAAAATATATAAAGTAAAAACAACAATGGCTGGTATTGGCTTGTCATTTGAGTTGTTAACTGCATATTTTGGATCCACAACCTCTAAATGAAAATATTACAAGGGTATTATTAATCTAAAATTCACCTCTTATAACTTGCTTTGACATCTCAGAAAATTTACCGGTACATGACAATGTTGTGTCTAGCGTTCAGTGATTTGAAAAAGGCCAATAATTCAGAACCTCTAATCATATCGTGTGTATTTTTAGCGATTATAGTTCTTGAATCCGAAACTAAGTTGTACATCACTCAGCAACGTTCAATTACTAAAAATAAAAATGTATTTAGCGTTATATATTTTTAAGCACCAGACGTATTTTTTTACTTTCCCCAAAATACAAGAAACCATTAAGCAATAAACTAATCTCGAATTAAAATAAAAAACTCCTCAAACTGACTGAGTATTTTGTTTAATGTATCAAGCAATTAACCAATTGGCAGTCTAGAGTGTTTTCACCTCCAATTCTAATCAGTACTCAGACATACTCGTAAATAGATAATACAATCGGCTTTAAATTCCAAAAGTAAATTAGCTCGTGTCACATCTCTAAATGGGCTTTAACCGTGGCCACGGTTGAAAGACCCCAGAAAACAGACCTCTCACATGTTAACCAGATTTTAAAGAAAAAAATCTGGATAATTTATTCTGAACACTAAAATAAAAATTAATAAAATTTTACTTTTTGTCAAATGAAATGATTTAACGAAATAAAGAATATATGTATGTTGCAAAAAATATTTATAATAAACACAGAAATCTGCTCAGATGAATCAGACATAATAATTATTACGAATAGTTTAGATATTTTTAATTGGAGGAATAGAATACATTATACCGATACACTATGTAACTTAAACAGTGACTGTTGATAATTCACGTGACAAGCAAAACCCATCCTGATTTTAATTTAAAAAAAATGTAGAATTAGCAAATCTTTCGATGTACTAAAAACGTCGTTGAGAGAACAGATTTTTTCAATTGATTTATTGATTTATGTTCGAAAGTATGGGTGTTTGTGATGCCTTTAAATTCTCTCTCATTATTAAATTTCTAAGCGACCAGCTCGTTGCGAAATAAATTATAAAACCACTTTTTCTTTCTTATCTTTCTACCTCTAATCTCTTCGAAAAACAGAGTTTGGCCAATTGAGTAACGAATACTTCTTGTAGAAAAACTTTTGTTTAGAGACCTCCATAAACATGTCACATGCTGCATATTGGGAGCGGACTTTGATCAAAAAAATAAATAAGAAGTGAGTATAGAAAAAAATGATTTTTATATGCCGTTTTTACACCAAGAATTGACAGTGAACATTTTTTAAGTAACATGACATAATTTAAATAAAACTGGTTTGAAATAAGTATCGAAACTTGTTTATTTTTAATACTTTTAAATTAAGTATTGGCATCGATTTTTTTTTAAATTTATTTTTGTTTCAATAAGTATGGTCATCCCAAATTTCCCGGGATCCAAGTAATGAGCCTTTCAGGGCTGCTTTGCTAAAGTGCGATCAGGTGTGTAAAGCTACGTCAAAGTAGCAAGGGTGTATTTACACAGAGAGTGCCCCCGATATTTTGGAGCCCATAAAAATTATATTAGATAAAAAGTTATACGGAGAACCGCGCTGTTAAGGCAGCGAAAGAAAAACTCCCCCAGAAAAAGCGAAAAGTAAACGAGTGCTGTAAGTCATTTGCGCCTTAAAATGTTGCACTTTGAAATAATTAATATGCCCGGGAATATAACAAAGTGAGAGAAATAGCGCTCAAATTGAGCGGAAGCGCTTTTTGGGGGTTTCCTTTAAATGTCTAGGGTCGATTGCATTATATAATACTGTACGTATTATTCAAATTCTGAGGCTTTTTTTATTTCTTAATTTTTAGACAAAGTGATAATCAGTAGCTGGTTTCACTGAAAGGTATATTATTTACGGCTCACGTCAAGACCATGTTACAACCATTTGCAACCAAGTGTCTGTTGCAAATATCTATAACTTAATCATTTTTTTATATAAGCAAATAATATTTGACATTTTAAGTTCACCGGTTTTATTAAATATTAAAAAACTGATAATGCGCGAGCTGAGTACTACAACATTCTATGTGGGCAGATGGATGAAAAAAGATATGGGCATTTGACATTTTGAATGCTTGTATTTTGAAAATTGTAAATATTTCTAAGTTTCTTTTTGATTGTATATATCAATGATAGTACTGGCATGATATACCAATTAATAAAATATTGTTAAAAATAGTTCTTCATAGTTAATTAAAAATACCTAAACTTCTATTAAAACCTTGTCCATCTGAAATTCAAACAAACCGCCAGTGCTACAAGGTTCTAAGTGAAATTTGTACGAAAATACAGATGATTCAAAAAACTGACTTACGCTTGTGTGATCATTATTATTGGAAAACATATTTAAAAAAATGGAGGATAAATAGGAAATCATTTTCAATTTAATCATTCTAAAACAGCCAGTAAATAAATATATTTGTCATTATTGCATTTGATGCATCTACATTTCCTCATGATGGTGAAAATGAATAAGTAAGTACTTAAAAACTTGCAATGTGTAAAACATGGTACATGAGAAAAAAAGTATTACTTGTTTCTGTCATAGAGATCACTGCTATTAAAGTTATACAATGATTATACTACAATTAGTCTCTCAAACAATTAAAAAAAGTTTCAATTGATTGGGTTTTTGATTTGGCAGTTTCACAACTATATTGATATTTTAAGAGGAGTTTTGAAAAAAAGATTTTTTTTTAAATAAACCAAGCGTACAAAATAGATGTAACTATGCTTGTTGAGTATCCTATTTATATCTTCCGATTTTTTTTTTAAATTCAAATTTAACCTTTACAAACTTACCGTTAAGAACACCATATTCTATATTATAATCGTTGAATATATTTTAAATTTTTAAATCATTCAAATACGATCAAATTATGTGTGATTTATTTTGTCAGTATGTATTTATTATTTTGTTAAATTATTCAGATTGAATGTGTCGTATTTATTTTGAGCAATAAAAAATACAGTACACATATTTGCTTTGTATTATGTCTCAATAGATAAATATGAAGATGTTTATATGCATGGTATTACAGAATAATGTAACAATATCTTCCTCGGTGGATGGAATTAAAGTCAAATATAAATAAATACTCTCGAACAGCGCAACGTAATGGTATTGATGTGAGCTCCGGCGAAATACGATCAAAATGTCTGCCTCGATACAAAGCAAACAAAGCATAAAGAAGGCAAATATTTGTGAACTCATTCGCGAAACAAAACACAATTTATGAAACCGTAAGCAATTTGAAGAGTAATAAGATAACTCGTTATATTTTCAACTAAGAAATTGTTCATAGGGCATAATATCTTCAAGTAACTAACGTTTATATGGGAAGAACAAACGTTGAGTTTTGAATAAATTTCAGAAATCAAACGTAATATCGTTTTGATTTATCTTTCGTAAACGCTACAAGATGAAGATAGATGTGCTTGTTTCCCGTTGTTTCAAAATTTTGTGCGAATTAAGTATTTGTGGTAAACAGTGGTGTGCTTTGTTAAACCATTCATTCCTACAATTCAACAGAAATAGTTCATTTTAATTTATATCATGTATCTTTAGACGTACTTACTTTATCGAAAGGTTTTTTTTTATTTAGTTTACCTAAAGGAAATAAATATTATATTTCCCAATAATATAGAAAACAAAATAAGGATTGTCCTTTTTTCTTTCAACGGGACGCAATACGAAAAATAACATTACTAATTACAGAAAAAATACTAATCACAAAATTTATACCTTGTAATTTAATTAATTCCAATCACATCACAATATAAACAGTGAAATAATAAAGAAGTTTTAAAATAATGTTAATATTTTTTTTCATTATTCCGTAAGTGATAATATATGATGGTAAGTGATATTCAGCATTTTTTTTATTATGGCGGAATGTAAATGAATTTTCTTGTTACTAAAATATGTGTTTTTTTCTTTTTCTTTTGCAACCATTTTGTGAAGATTTTGCTGACCGTATTTTTTTTTTACCATGTCTGCTCCCAATGTGGAGCATATGGACTCCTAATGGAGTTTATCTCAACAGGAGTTTTTCTACGAGAACTGATTGCTACTCAGTTGCTCAACCTCTACTTTTTCCAAAGAGAGTAAGAATATAAGGATAGGGCTATGACAGGACAAGTGGTTAGCTAATCGCTCTCGATACTCCCCGTTCATAGAATTGGATGGGTGGGAGGGGGGAATTCAAGACATCACATACATCCATGTATTTAAACAGAAATTCATAAATCGATTGAAAAATCAATTTATAAAACAGCCCGTACCTAGATTCGAACCCGTGCCCTCCGTGGCGGTAGCCAATGACGTTGACCACTCGACCACACAGATCGTAAATAACTCTCTAAATAAACTTTATTTTGATACTGGTTTTTATGTAACTCGTTATATCATGTATCACGTACGTATTACATATATAAAAAAGAAGGTTTTGATTCTCATTCTTCCAAAAAAAAATAACACTGATTTACTTCAATTCTGTTTCTCTTTGAAGCTGTACAGTGTACATGCTTACTTAGATGCTTATTTTTTTTCTTATAAAGAACACATAGTGTCCTATAAAGTTGAGATTATTGTCATAATTAAAAAAACCACTTCTTATAATGTTGATAAAATATAAGAAGTAAAATATATTTATAGGACTAATTTAACAATAAATAAGTCCTATAAATATGAGTCATTTCACTTTATCTGTAATGATTAGATACTTAAGTACCTGCCAAACCCAACAAAAGCATACGAGATAAAAAATTGAGATCTTCTTTACTATTTTGGAAATCACAAAATCTGCAATGTCAAATTTTGTTTCGCTTGTATTGAGAACAATAAACGGTTGGCTGTCTTATAAAAGTAAGAATATTTTTCTCCGCCACGTCAGTGGTTATGGAGAAACGTTGAAACCGGCTGTCACATGCTGCAGATGCCTCCGGAAAGCATTAGTCGTGCCTGCCTCTTCTTCCGACCAACTGGATTCCGGCGACCTGGATGACAGCCGAGTACTATTCATAGGATGCACTCGGCGGAAGTGAAGGATGCTGGTATTACATAAGAGAAAACTAATCAAATAGTAGGAGACATGGACACATGGAAGCGCCGTATGCTCCACGTACGAAGCGAATATGGTGCAAGAAGAAGAATTTTTCTCAACTGAAAAAACAAACCTTTTATGTTTGGAATACAGTAACGTTGTTTTATTACAAAAACTGAATTAAGTATTCATTGCAATGCTTAACAATGTATAGCCGCGAATATATTTTTTAACAACTTATTGCACGGCACTGGCAATGGAAGGTTTGAAAAGGTCTTTTTCGAGCATCTATGTACAACAATTTTAGCTCAAGTGTTTGAATAATGTATTTTATCCTCATACATAAATAAATAATAATATATAGCCAAATTTCACATTCATAAAGATGGTTTTTAAATTGATGTGTTGATTGATTCATCTCGCGAAACGAGATCAACGCAAAAAAATACTGATAACCATAGTTAGATTGTTATGCAAGTGAATCGTAATCACAATTTTATTTTACAATAAAGATTTACTCGATTTGACTTGAGTGAAAGGACTCTTAATTAAATTGTTTGTATAATTATCAAAATAATTTTATATTTACGACAAAATCAGTAAACATATTTTATAAATACTATGAAACAAAATATGACTATTAAAAATCACTTTGACAAGAATATTAAAGTCTATTATTTATTTCAATACCAATAGAAGTATTGCGAATTATTCATCCGATAATCAGCTCAAACGAACTTTTTTTTCAAGCTGGCGGTAAGTGTTGAGAAACGTGCTATGTTGTTTTTACTCGTCACTTTACTTCGGTTAGAATAAGACAAAAAGCAACGTAACCAGATTGAAGCTTGCACACTTTCAATGCAAAAAATATGCTATGAATACCGGGTGAACACAGCAATGATACTGAGTATAACGTTAATTCTACATAACTCTTTTAGAACTTACAGGAGATTCATTCAGACAATTCATTTTCAATATAAAATATAAATCGTTAAAATATATCTTCTAAATTACTACATACCACTTTTAAATAAAGATAAAGAGTGAGTTACTAAAACGCTACAGTAATTACATAAAAGCAGCGGTTGCCAAAACGTAATCTCCGAGAGAAAAAATAAAGTCTTTTTCAATCGAGCAGAATCAGAGCGAGTATCACGACTCATGACCAATGTTAGGACTAAGCCAAGAGGTTAGCTGCGCGGAAATTTCAAAGGCTGCGCGGACCGATCAAATATTAACTTGAACAACTGTCTTGTAGTGCGCGCCAACCCGAAATGAGTGCGCGGGGGCTTCTCAACTGCTGCGCGGCCGCGCACGCGCGCAGCTTAGAGGGAACGTTTTTCGTGACTTTAGTTTATTTATAACAAATAAAACAAAATTATTTCATTTTTATTCCAGTTAGTAACCTCAGTTCCCTTTAAATTCCAAGCACTTGTTTGCACTAAAAGTGAAAAACAGATATTTTTGGTAATTTAAGAATATGCAATATAATGCAATTTTTCACAAAAGACATGAACGAAAAAGCTTCTCTACCAGCACTTGATTACTTTTTTAAGCACCTTTAAAATAGTTAGTGATTTATTTTTTTAGTTTGTTTTGTCAAAAACTATTTTTTCTATTTTACATATTCGGTATAATGAATGCTAATGCGTTAAATATTTTATTAAATTAAGAGATCATAAGAGATGAACTAAATGTGAAAAAAAACATCGGTCTCTCGAGACTAACTCGAAGTTTGGAAAATTGAAATTACAAACACCCATGTCTTAATCCCAAATTTAATTTACCTTACTGAGACTTGAACCTAAACTAGCATAATTAGTAGAGCTTAACTCATACCAACTAGCCCTTATAAAACAACAAATCGTTCTTGTTTTTAACATCTTGTTAAGTTAAAGTACTCTTAATATTAAATTTGAATCGTTCAAATTATGTACACTTCCACAGATTTTGTCACTAACGACCCGGGTTTCGCCTTTCGGCATCTTCAGGCGTTCAAGTGCACGGATAAACTTGAACTGACCATTGAAATTCCACCAAGCACCTTTAGTCGAAATCTTAAAATACTCTTAATATATTTTCACGCCGCCGTTGTGGTCGAGTGGTCAACGTTGTTGGCTTCGGCTACGAAGGGCCCGGGTTCAAATCCCAGTACGGACAGTTTTATAAATTGATTTTTCAATCGATTTATGAATTTCTGTTCAAAGGCATGTAAGTTGACATTGACAAGGTATGTATACGTGAACGAAAAAATTGTTCTTTAACAAATTTTAATAATATCTTGAAATTAACACCGTCTGTAAAAAAATACCTCTGTAAACTTTGCTATTGTGGCAAGCGGTAAAATTTTAATTTTGTTTTTTACCATGTCACATAAGGTATGTATACGTGAACGAATATGGAGAATAAAAAAAGAATCATAAATTCTCGAACGTTATTCAATTTCTCGCCTCATTGCCGTGCGTTTAAACAATAAAAATCTTAAAACACACAAACCTCATCTATGCTTTTGACATCACAAAAACAAATACTCAGAAGTTGACTTTCAAGCTACACTAATAATAGATTTTTTTTTTTTAAATCATACGTTTCAAACGAGAAATTCAAGGAATATCTTCGATAAAACATTTTGTATTTCATCGTTTACCCTTCATGACAACTTTGTTATTCAATTTGATATTTTAAAATATACTAAACTTTGAACGTAGAACACTGTAAATTTACGATGAGAGTTATTTAAACTTACAATAAAATGCAGGTACCTTATGTTATAAAATTTATTAGCAAACAAGTACCCTTTGTGTTTAAATCAACAAATATTTACATAATTCTCATGATAAACTAACGCAAATATTGGCTACAATTTTAACCACTTTTTTGTACTGATTCCACATTTATTTATTAGAATCAGAACTGGTTTAGATCATAAGGAATACGTCCAATTAATAATAATTTAATACAAAATTAATTAAAGGTGGTACTAACCATTTAGAAAAAAATACAAAATGTGAATAGTCATTTCACTGTTTAATATATGTTATAAATAAATGTCACTCATATATAAATATGGATGTATGTGATGTCTTGAATTCCCCCCTCTCACCCATCCTATCCTATGAACGGGGCGTATCGAGAGCGATTAGCTACCACTAATCTTTTCCTAGCCCTATCCTTCTATCCCTACTCTCTTTGGAAAAAAAGAGGTTGAGCAACTGAGTAACAAGCAGTTCTCGTAGAAACACTTATGTTGAGATAAACTCCATAAGGAGTCCATATGCTCCACATTGGGAGCGGACATGGTTAAAAAAAAAAAATACTACTGTGTATGACATTAAAAAATGAAGTCATTCTTTATATTTTTTTAAACTTCTAATAATATAAACAAATTTTTACAATACAGATTGGAAAAGGGGTTTGATTCAGACAACAAAAAATATATAAAGGTAACACTCAATAGCGAATTCATGATTTTGGATAGAAAATAATAGTTTACTTAAGATAGCAATTTCATCGTTCAGTTAATTTACAATAATGTTGTATTTTTATATTATATCGATAGATACACATGGAAAACGCGTCACCTCAGTTTTACTCCCGCTATCGCAGTTATTGCTTTGAACCAAGTGTTGTGAATTTTTATGCACGATCGGAGAGCACGATACGTTTGTGCGGGGCGGGTGATGGAAGCCAATAATGCTCACCACATCCACCACAAGAATGAGATAAAAAAATTACAAGAGCCAGCGATAAACCAAAAGATGTTGGCTGATTTTTTTTGGTCAGTATATAAATGATTTATAAGTCAGTATTTTATTTAACTAATATTCAGTATAGTTCAGAGGCTCAAGTCCACTTTTTTTGATGATGTTTTGGTGCCAATTTTGTAATGAGACTACTATTTGCATTTTTTTTAAATACATGAAATACAAAAACGCTCTACTTTTAAATTAAATTTAAATTTATTCAAAAACACATTTTGCATTGCGCTTTCAAAATTTGACAACTATATCGAGAATAAACATATGTTGGAATCATTACATTCTTCCACTTAAACTTCACATGATACAAAAATGAATAAATAAATAGCTACCAGCTGAAATATTTAAAATTGCTTCCCTGAACATTTTACTTATTATTATTAATTAACACATTCTTCTTCTTGGCCCGAAAAATATAGTAAAAATTTAAAAATTACAGTATTTTTTAAAATTCGGTCAAAAGCCGTGATTAGGTTAAGTAAGATTGTCAACATAAAACAGATCAATGAAAATAAAACTGGCCATTCTATATAAACAAGTACTAAATATATTTTTTATCTAATACTTTCTTACAATTTATAATTTTCAGCAGTTTCAGCAAATTCAATTATTAATTTGTAATCTTTCTCATGAATGTGTGAGACGTATTTTCTCTTCAAATTGGTATTGGTTGACAAAAAACTTTAAATTCATTTTGATTGTAGTTTCTAATGCTAAGTATTTTCATTTAGTACCAGTGTTTTTTTTTGGAGCATGTGGTTTCCAAATGGAAGTATTTCAAAATCAGTTTTTTTACAAGAACTGTGTGTTACTCAGTTGTTTAACCTCTCTTTTTTTTCGAATAAGTAAGGATATATTGGCTAGGATGAAACTAGTGGTTAACTAATCACTCTTTCTTAAAAAGTTTTCAAAGCAAAACAAAAATAAGTTTTTCCTACTTTTGATCTGAAACATTACAAATGCCAAGAAAAAAGGTGCCGGAGCGCCGCTTTACCACGTTACATGGAAAAAAGCACTGTTTAATACTATATAAAATATATAAAAATTATATTTGATTTTGCGAAAGGATTTTTTTATTATAATTATTCACGGAGAGGAATCCATGAATACAATTGTTTTCATATTGTAGGAATACATGCGTAACTCAATAAAGTGATAAGTGAATACACTCAAAATATATTATTACATAAAAGAGTAAATAAAGATCCAAATTTAAATAGTGTAAGTATGTCTCTCTTGCCTTAAAATGTTTGTCTGTCGACATTCGGGAATTGAATGAGAGCTTATCTCCATTGTCTTTGTGAAAACTTTGAAAGATAAATTCGAGCGAACATTGTTTGTGCCTACCTATACCCTAATCTCAAATCTTAAAAAGTGATGCCGAAAATACGTCATCAATCTTAGAAAGCGCTTTTAAGCACCCAAAAGAAAAATACCGTACTAAGAGTTCAGCTAGTTTTATTATAATAATATTAGGACAAAAACCTTTAACCGCTTCTATTTTTTTTTTACTTTAGTGAAATTAACTTATCTACTCCTATTCCAAAGAAAATAAATATTAAATATGTGACAAAGTACGTCTACAGTTGGAAATTTTAATTAAAAATATAAAAAATAAATTTGCCATCAGAGCTAACAGAAGACGTTAATGGTAAAAACAAATAAAAAACTGTTGTCAAGAAATTGATTAATGCTAACCAAAGCATAGCATTTCATTTTAAAAGGTGAAATACATTTTTATTAAAACAGTTTTATAGCTCGCGTAGTTACTAAACAGCCAAAACGGCAATAATTTTTACTTTGTCAAACGAAGATTGCGCTCCGTTCGTTTCCGTTTGTCGAGAATCCTCTATCAGAAGCACTCTCAGATAGTCGTGATTTGTCTTGGTTTCCGACACTTTGATTTCCCTTAGAAGACATGACTTAACTTTTAAATATTTCACTGCATCCATTTTGATGTCATAAGATTTTTAACTCGAATAAACTATCGAACACTTTATAATCGATTGGACTGACATTAAAATGGTAGAACAACATTATAATATGGTGAAAAGATATCAAAGTATTTTAGTTTTTTAAATATTATTTTGTATATAGTTGATAGCTATTTAAGCTTACGCCCTCATCAGAAATCTGTTTGAACTGACGTTAAGTAAGCTATATAATATTCGGTTCCCGGTAAATTGCTCGAATGGAAATTGCTCGAATAACAAGATAATCAATTTGTTTCCGTTTGTTCTGTCCGTTTGTTCTGTCTTAGCCCTAGTCTTCTATGTGTTCTGGAAATATATAGAAACAGTTTGAGTAACTAATTAATAAGCAGTTCTCGTAAAACACTTCTGTTGAGATAAACTTCATTAAAAGATCATATGTTATGCATTTGGAGCGAACACGGTTAAAATAAATAGTTCCAAAAATTATTATTATATTTCACTCTCTAAACAAGTGTCGCACAAGATAAAAATGAAATTCGTAGAAAAAGTCGTGAAAAATCGTTTAAATAACCAAGCAATTCGAATAATTTGTAATTCGAGCAATTTCCATTCGAGCAATTTACCGGCTTCCTAATATTCAAGCTTATTATATAAACAATATTGTATCTTCTAATCTATTTTAACACCTAACTTATATATTAGAAAAGCTATCATATAGATAATTGTAGAAATAAAGTGCACCTGGTCATCTTTTTACGCGATTTTTTTGTATCCTATCCCTTTTTACGCGATTTACTCGTTGTTACACGTTTTCTTTCTCCCAAAAAAAATGTTAACAGAGAAAATGGCAGCCTAACGCAAAATTATGTAATGTGATGGACTCTTTTCGGAATCTTGCTAAAATACATTCTATTAAATTCGTTAAATATCACGTTTTGGGCATTTTTTTTTTATCTAAACACAAATTGTTGAATATGTATTAAATCTAATAAATAAATACAATTTGTTATTTATTATAAATGAAAAGTAGTTTACTGTCAGCTCAACAAAACAAATGCAATGTAAAATAAGCGACTCAGATAAAAAATCTAGGAAAAACAGCATTTCATCAAACGTGGTCAGAGCAAAATTCAATACGTTCGTTGAAAAAATCACAAACTAAATATATTAAAAATTAATACAACTATGCATGTAAACATAATTATCGGTTTATCATTGTGTTTTATATAAATAAAGAAATTAATTTCTAATATGTAAAAAAAAACATTTATTGAGTAAATTTAAAGAGCGACTTTGAGTTTGTCACCAGTTTTTTAACGATATTTTTTTTATTTTTGGAACCAACTTATCATATCATATAAAAGTAAATATTTTTTATAATTCTTCATAATATTATCTGCAAGGAAAAAAGACTACGGCGGTAATACGTCTACAAATAAATATATTTCAAGTGAGACAATTGGATGGTAACTGATTGCGATCATGATATGCATAGTGGAATTGTATATGTTATTCCAAAAATTGATTCTAGAGTGTTCTTGGCTATAAAGTATTTTCACTTGTAATGGCAGTATAATACAACGCCATTTTGTAATAAAATAAAAACAATCGATTAAAGGGCACGCATAAGCGAAATTCAATAATCTCGAAAGTAAAAGTTTTTTTATTACTGGACGTTATTATTTAGAATTTTATAGAGAATGGCAGACCAATTTAAAAAGAATGCTGAGAATAAAAATTCAGATGTGTACAACCGTTTTTGGTTTTGTTACAATAATAAAAAAATATTTTATTATGTATAAACACTGTTTTAATTGTTTATATAATATGAAATAAATTTCATTGAAATTTAGTTTTCAAAAAAATTGCCAGGTCATTTTTTTTCTATATTAAATAATATTGTATGATTATTAAGTACATTATTCTTAAAACAGTACCGCTTGAAGTTAAAAAAAAAGATTTGCAAAAAATCATTTTAGAAGATAGGCACTTTTTCATTAAAAATACATTATACATATATATTTAATCAACAATTTTACCAAATTATCAACAATGGCTACGATACTTTCGATAATAATGAGCATTTATAACTTTTTTTAATTACTGAATATATTCATTTTACCGCTGAGTGTTCATTTACTTATGATGGCAGTATAGTCATAATTTAAATGTGTTGCGTGTAAATTTTGTAAGCTACAAAAAATTAACGTTCCCCTAATATTCTAACAACTTAATTTTTGTAATTGTGTCTACTTATTGTTAGAGTTATTAATAAACATCTCAACACTTCTAAAGTAAGGTATACTCAGTTTAAAATAAGAATATAACAGGAGTGTATTTTAAAGAAACCAAAGCTTGTTGGTCGATTTAGGATGTTTATTGTTTATATAGTAGATAGAATTTGGTGGGACATGATCAAAACCTCAACTAATATTTTACTTTTGCCCCATTCTCCCACTCTTCTGTTCTGCTTCGAATTTGAAGAAAAACTACTTTGCGTACGAGGTTTAGATATGTTATACATTGATTTGCTAACAATAATACGTTTCATAATTGAATCGCGTATTTCGAAGGTGTTACGAGTAACACTTTTGTAATTGTCCAGGAAAGTGAAAAATATGTCTCTTATACAATTAAAAATGTCCATGCTTAATTAGCTCTCGTTTTTTCTTCAATGTTATATATTTTGATTAAATTCACTTTTTTTAATGTGAACCTATTACGTTTTCCAAATACATGCATTTTTGCAATGTTCTGAAATGCGTTAATAACATATACACATGCATGAAACGTTTTCATATTACATTTGTAAATTCAGGTATTCTGAAGATGTTTTCATACTTAACCCATTTTTGGAAAAAAAAATGTGACTCGTAACGTTTTCGAAATACATGATATAATTAATTATTTAAAATCTGTAGAACAAAAACTTACAGACGGAAAGAAGATAAGTTGGTGTATTTTTAAATGCAACCGAAAGAGAATCGATTACAAAAAGTTTGCCTTCACTGTTACGCCCTGCTAAATGGATTTTATTTTGCGGTAGCTTAAGTCTCTCGCTCGACTGGCAAACAGACGCAAAGAGTCACTCTCTCACAAAATTAATCTTCATTATCGCCACTGCGAGCGCCACTTTTGTAGGATTTGTTTTTTTTTATAATTCCCCCTGGACCCTTTGCCAAGTTGACCGTCATAAAAACACACTCCCCTCTGACAAATATGAGATTTCGTCCATTGTTCTTCTTCGACTCTCCGGTCTGGTGGTACAGCAATAGGTTTACGATAAATTGAATGAATTCAAAAAAAATATTTTTTATCTGTAATTAAAGCTCATTTATTTATTTAATTTTGAAGCTTACATTACATAATTTATTAAAACATTATAGGCGGGAAACGTAAAAATACGTTTATCGTGTACTGTCAGTTTTGTTGGTATATTGACTCATAATTTATTGGTTTCTTCAAAATAACTGCCGCTGCAAGTGACCCTTTTTGACAATAAGCAATAAACCTGATAATTTATTATTCCCTGAATGTTCGTTAAAACATAGTATTTTTTTTAAAAGGCGAAACATGTTTCTCGAATATTTAGGGCATCCGATTTCACACTTCCATTGATTGTAAATTTGTAGGAATGAAGATTTTATTCTATAATTGTTTATGTAATTGTATGGTATAGATTAATGTTATTTTTTATACAGAATATTTTGAATATTTCATATTGATAACAAGTGGAGTGCTATCTACTAAATTAATAATAGGTTTGTATATTCAGCTTAGAAAAGTAGTGAAATTATGATGTATTTAAAATGTTTTTTATTTTATGTTTAATGATGAAATGTTACATATTATTTTTTTGAAAATTTCAGCCGAAAATATTGTTTTGTTTAGAAGTTGTCTTTATTTTAAGATTTTAAGAATGTAATATATTTTTGCGCTAATCACTAAAAAACGCCCACATATAAAGTGTTAATTGTTCGGCTTATTTACTGTCGGGTCCTATGGTGCAGCGGTTAGCGTTGTGGGCTTCCTTGATGGATCTCACGGGTTCGAGTCTTAGTATGAACAGCATTTTTTCGATCTATTTATCGATTTCTGTTGAAAGACACGAATGTTTGTGATGTCTAAAAATTCCTACTCACCCTTCCGATCCTTTAATAACTGAGCGTAGCGAGAGCGATTAGTTAACCACTTATCCTGTCGTAGCCTTATTATTTTATCTCTACTACTCTATTTGAGAAAAAAGAGGTTAAGCGACTGAGTAACAAACAGTTCTCGTACATTTTTTTTTTGTTGAGATACCTCCCCTTCATACATCAGTTAAGTACAAATAATGTTATCTTTCTTACTCTCTATATAATGAAATAAATTATATTAATAAAAACACAATAATCCTTTGTACTTCATTCCACTTTATTTAATATGTCAGGACCGGTTTCGCTCATTACGAGCATCGTCAGTTGACGATGCTCGTAATGAGCGAAACCGGTCCTGACATATTAAATAAAGTGGAATGAAGTACAAAGGATTATTGTGTTTTTATTAATATAATGCCTTTCCACCAAGTATTGACAGTGAACACCCTAAAAGTGATCAATGAAATAAATAGTGAAGCATGTAGAAGTTTTAAGTCAGTTGGTGGTTGCGAAACTAAGCTATCCACGGAAGGTTTGACATTGCACTGGCAAAAGTTGGCTTAGAAAAATATACAGGCATACGGCGAGTAAGTCCACAGCAAAGTTTTTGGGATATCAATGGGGAAAAAAACTCAACTTAGTCATTTAAAAAAAAGTGTATTCAAATTGTTTGGGTCAATAGTTGTATGCTACTAACCCTAAAAAATAATAAAGGTCATGTTTTAAGCTAATATTAAGGTCAAAGTTGGAGTTGTCTTATTTCATGATGACTCCACACTCCAGGCAATCGATCATGCTAGTAAATTTTTTCATTTTCTGTTTACTCATAATAACCATCTTCAGTAAAAACAGCCATTTTTCATCGTAAATATAAAGGAAAAGAAATTTTCCCTTCCCATTAAACCTTTAGTCCATTTTTTTTATTATTTTTAAATAAAAGTATATTTTTATATACAATAAGTAGATGTGATTGCAGGATTATTTTTTTCGATAGTTTTTATTTGTATATTTTAAACCAAAAACACTTCGTATTCTTAAAAAGCACCTAAGCGTTATAGGCATAAAACATGATTATCATACAGTTTATAAAAGGCAACACAGAATACACAATTAAATTACTTAACTTAACGCTATTATAATGAACGATGTTTTTTTTATTGTGAAAATTGTATTAAAAAACGGTCGAAAATCAATGGCCGCCAAAACTTCAGATTGCCCTGTTCGAATGAAGATTATAATGGCTTAGCACGTGTTGACTGGACACCTTTTGAAACAATATGAAAAGTAAGTATGTGCTTTAACATTGCGTATAAGAATAAAAGGTTAAATCTTAAATCTTTCTGTTTTTTGAAAAAGCCAAAACAAAAATGTATACATTTCGTAGTTATCTATGCATTTAAGGGTTAATTTACTAGCTTATTTTTGTCAGATTAGCATACGTTAATGTATGTATATATTAATAACATAATTATCTTTGTTACATAAAATATAAGACCAGAGGTTTTATTTAAAAACAAAAATATTTCATTTGTTGTTTACTCAGATATATAAATTCGTTACTTACCAACTTCTGCCAGTACGTTTACAATATAAAGTTTGATTACCTTTGCAATTTATAAAAAAAATCCAAGATTATAAGATTTACCTAAAATGAGAAGAACGGATCAGGAAATTTAAGACATGAAAAAATTCTCAAGCGTACGTTATCAATAATATTTTACAAAGAAAGCATGTTTATGTTTTTAAATATTTTACACACATAAAAACAGTTCACCTGTTTGTACTACCGCATGTATTACTTTTTTATTGTGTTTACAATGTGAATAAATTTTCAACCCAGCTGAATATATGTACTTTTTTCCATTCTACAAAGTCCTATAAACATCTCTGGCATATTTAAAAAATTAGCGAGTTGCATGGAACTTCTCACATACCAAAAACAGAGATATAAAACGCATTTCTGCTCTGTTTACACATATCATTTTAAATTGCGTCTACTGTCCAGAGTCAGAAGCGTTTATTTTGGAAAAAAATAATCTGCATTAACGCGAATCTGCTTATTTTTTTAAAACGATGTCCGCTCACAGTGTTATGCACTTTTAATACAGCTCATCTTTACAAAAGTCCTTTTGCAAACAATGCTTTGTATTCGTCGCTCAAACTTTTTTACAGATATTATGAGGGGGCTTAGTTAGTAATCTCTCTTGCTGTGCTTCGAATGAGAGGGACGTATTCTTTCAACGTCGCAACTCATAAATATATATTGAGAAATACACATATATAAATCAATTAAAAAATAAAAATAGGTAGTCTAATACAAGCTTGTGGACAATGCCACTAAAAAGGAGGGCGCTGACCACTTGGTAACAGGCAAATATTGAAAGAAAACATTTGTATTTTTACAAAAAAAAAACATGAGCACGAACTGCCAAGAGCGTAAGTATCTTGGTAGAATTATTAATCCTGATATTCCCAATCAGGGGTGTGGAGTCGTGTAAAAAAAGACGACTCTGCCCTAAGAAGGATTTTTCAATAATTTCATTTTAACTTATATACATGTATTCTATCAGATCATTTTTAGTCAGCCAAGCATGCAATATCAACACTATGAACCATTGTGGTTTGAATACACATTGTTAAATTAGTTTTCAAAATGTTTTGACCCGCTCATTTTTCACGACTCCACCTCCGACTCCATAGCCCTGTTCCAAAAACTTACATGAACGGAAATCTGTAATTTCGTTGATGGGACAAACTACATTGAAAAAATAAAATGCACACTTGTAATAATTCCCACTCTTATTTAATAATATCAGGACAGGTTTCACTCATGACGTGAATTATCAACTGAATTCTCGTTGATAATTTTCGTCGTGAGTGAAACCGGTCTTGATCTTAATGAATAAAAGTGAACATCAAATGCCTTTACCACAAGTTTTTAAGTTTTGACAGTGAACACCTTAAAAGTGGTCAAATTACAGGTCCATTTTTTATTCTTGTAGACACCAAATACTTAAAAATTTCAATCAATATGGAAAAATATAATTCATGTTTTAGGTACATACAAATATGAAACGTGTCTCTTACATCAAATTTGCCACAATATTCAACAACTAAGTTAATATGTTTTAGTGTTATCTTTAAACATTTTTCGATTTGTGAGTGTAATTAAATTTAAGATAACTTTTGTTTGGTAAATTATATTGTACATTCGTGTGTGATATTTTTTATGATTAACTTCTGTATCTTTGTATTTAAGTATAAATATATGAATTCAATTACATAAGGTAAAAATAGCAATGGCCTAATTTAATTTCACATGAATAACAATATATTCCTGATGGGTATTTTATAAGCTTTAAGCCATCGATTGGAAAATTATGGATATATATTTATTTTAAGCAACTGGCTTTACTAAAACCTCAAATCAACAAAAAAATAGAAATTTAATACGAATGATACAAACTTTCAGATGACTCAGATTTTTTTTATTTAATAAATATACAGACATTATAAAAGACGCATATCACTTTTGACGGAAATAGGGTAAATGAAGACATTCCACGAGTTTTCTCTATTTCTCGGTATTTTCATTTATATTGCTTTCATTCGGTCAATAGAGATATATCTTTTGTGTGACAAAACGCACAAAGCGCTTTCGACCATCCCCGCAAAGTTAATTATAGATAAAACGATTATTTCAATATATTATGTATAGTTTCTATTGAGCGAAACTTCTTATTATTTAGAGGTAGTTTTCTAATTAACAATACTATCAAAATAAGATCTTTAATTCATTATTTATGAATAAAAGGGTTTTTAAGACTATAAGCTACATTAACAATAAGTATTACATTAATGAATCAACTTCACAATATATTAAATATAACATAGAATATTGAACGGACCAAAAAAAAACTGTCTTTAATTTATTATATTATAAAAAGGTTGATATGAATTGTTTCCAATGAAATAAATACAGATAAATTTTGTTTATATTTAAGCTGAATTAATATCAAGTTTGAGTAAACTAGTTGACGGCCTTTAGGGTTCAGTGGTAAGAGTTTTATCATAACTATCAGGTGGGTAATAATTATATAATTCACATGTGTCTTATTTTGACATGAGTTGATTTTCATTCGAGCTTATCATATATGATTTTAAAAATCCTGAATATCTGGCATCTAGGTTGTTAGCTTTAATGACAAATATTAAAACACATTTAATAATTTAAATTCTGCAAACATAATAATCGTTGAATAGATTATGTTATGAACAATTGATCATCTGAGAGTATTTTGAAAAAAAAAACAATTAAATTGTAAAATATCAAGACATTGCATCCAAAGTATTTGGCTGTTGAAAAATGAAATGAAAGTTTTGAAATAATAAAAAAAAAAATGATGACACTGTAAATCTTAACCTTTAGAGGAGTGAATAGATTTTTACAGACCTTACTTTAATTTACTGCCTTTTCTTAACATGACAATTTTGTGACTTTTTCCCAATGAATGTATGTAATTCATACTTAGAGCATACATATGCTTACAGACAGACACTCCTGTGTTGAGTTTAAACTACTTTTATACTAATTTACAGAAAAATGGCGCCAATGTACATGTACGTCCATACTCCTCTAAAGGTTATTATTAATTTCTGCTGGAATGTCATAGGAGGAAACAACGCAATTGGCAGAAGACATGGAAACATAGAGGTGCCGCGTGGTGGCCACATGCTCTACATAGGGAACGAATATGGACAAATAAAAGAAATAATGATTGCTTTAGGTCATATCAAACCATTTTCTGATTGTCACGGTATTGAAACATTGAAAAAATCCAGAAGTGAAACCTTATCTAAGAATATAAAATTATCTTTTTATCTGTTATGTAAGGGACACTATGTGTGTGTATATACGGTCAAACAGTAAACGCTGTGTTGAGTGAAGTTTGTTATGGTAAAATTTATTATTTTCGTTCGATATAAAATATTCCAAACACACATCTCCAAAATAATGATGACAAACACTTTGAACCTACACTTCTGGCGTAGCCCTCATGCGAAAGCCATCATATCTAAAACACAAGTAAACAAAAGAGAACGGGACTAACTTATCGCTTCCACTTTGGTACAATAACTGCGAATAGTTTTCCCATCCCTTATAACACACTATAGGGTAGTTTGCAACGACAATACGAATTTAACGTAAAGATTTTTTTATACTGTTTTCATTTTCAACATGGACATTTGCTTGAGAATTTTTAAGAGTGTAGTTTATTAACCAGGTACAGCCAGTTTGTCGATTGCAAAGGTATTTTTGGTCAACAGAAATTCATTGTTGTCCAAACTACTTGACCTGTCAGCTCTTAAAATACGCTAGTTTGTATTACTTTTCTTACTTTAAATAAATAGTTCATTTTGTTTACTTGGCATCATAATCTCATGACAGAAATGATCAATCAAATAAGTCCGCAAAATTGACAGCTTAAAATAAACAACGAATATATCCAACGAAATACTAATTCTTCCTACCTATTAATAACATATATTTTAAAAATGTACAAAAAAAATGATATTATACGTTACATATTTGAATTACAAAAACTGATTTTAATTTTTCTCTCATGATATAATTACAAGCGATATCAGTCAATCGGTATCAATAATTTTATCAACCTGTCGCTTTTAGGAAAAAACGGTAGACCACCAATTCTACGAATATATAATATAAGTCATTCATATCGTTAAAAAAATATGTTACCTAATTGGTCATAATAATAAAAAATACTTAACTTTTAATATGATAACATATTTTAACTAAAATGCTTATTGCTTTTTATATATATTTATTTATGATATCTTTTCGAATCACCCATTATATTGACAGCCAATACATATTGACAAACAATCTACTGCGAGCGTTCGGAATAACGTGCAATTTTTTGGAGTACGTAAAAGGTTCACCACTCGAACGTGAAGTGGAGTACAAACACGGAGCCTTCATCCGGTGGAATCTGCTGCAATTACGATCATATTAAAAGCTTCCTGTGTAGTAATGACGTGAGCTTTGAAAAGCCACCCGGAAACTACTTTGAATGGCCCATTATGGACGATGTTGGAAATTCATAATGCCCTGACAATTGTTATTTGCCAAATCTAAACAGATTTCCATACGTATGGATTATACTTTAAATGTAATTTATTCTTTTCTACCAAAACCAGACGTAAGAGAAACAATGTATCTTAAATGATAAAATACATAGAAATTGTAGGGGTATATTCTTTATTCCTTTAATTTTTGTGTAATAAAATATATAAAAACTATGGTTGTGTAACAAATTTTTGTTAGAATATTTGCTAAAATCAAGTAGATTTTTAAAATATATTAGCTTTATTTTATTGTTCAATAAAAAAACCATGTTGCTGTTTTCTGCGTATACCTAAATATAAATAGTCTTTTTAAATGTTCAATCTGCACCGGTTCAAAGACTGTCAAATTTTTAATTTGTATAATAAGTATTTTAAAGTTGATATTTAAGCTTAATAAAGTACTCAAATTTTCTCAATGACAATTGATATCTTTAATATTCCACTGACAGTTGAAAATTGTCAATTTAAAAATAGTGTACAATAGATTGTTTTTCTAATATTGATATATTTTCTTAATACCAGAACTGAAACATTCTCTCTGTGTTTTAATATCTAATTATCAAGGATATCAGTAGGAAACCTGCAACAGCAAATTTCAAAGCAATATTTAAGCAGCCACGAACCACCTCCATAACCTGCAAAGTGTGCTGGTATGCATATTGCACGGCTACACTGGCGATATCAAATTTCAAAGAGGTCCATAAATTAAAACGCAAGAGGCCCTGACCACCTACCTTTCCTCGGCGGAAGCGTCTGTTGTCTCTGTACCAGGTAACCTGCGCTGGTGGACGGGATCCGACTACCTCGCAGACAACCACATACTGGGTATCTGCTTTCAACTTCGGTGGCTTGTACTGGATTTTCACTGAAGTTGGTTTTACTGAAATAAAGCGAAAATTATATTTGTATAATTACACTTTTTAATTACAATTTTACTCGTTTAATAGTACAGACGAGAAAAAATATTAAATAATAAAAAAACATATAAATAATAACGTGTGTTATTTAATAAATTATTTTAATAAAAATAATTGTTTTAACTCTTAAAATAATTAAATTAACTCAATTATAAACATAATTTAAGATTTCGAGTGAAGGTACTAAAGTATTAAATTTGAATCGTTCAAATTATGTGCATTCACACAAGTTCTGCCACTAACAACTTAGGTTTTGGCATCTTCAGGCTTTCAAGTGCATGGATGAATGTTAACTGATGTTAAGTAAAGGGAACAAAATAAATGATCGGAATTTTTAAATCAATTTTTAGTCAGAATTCAAATAAACTTTTGGTTTAAATGATATTCAATTTTTGGTCAGAATAAAAATTGGAACGGTCAGATTTTTATAACCATTTTGGTAAGGTTAGGTTAGGTTTTTTTTCAATGTCATTTAAATTATGACTATTTTATATAAATTCTGACCATTAATTATTTATTCTGCCCTCTGTACACTGACCGATATATTATATTATGACCATTTAATATAAATTCATACCGGAGAAATACAAACCTTAAGTAAATACATGTACCATGTAGGGATTCTGTGTCGAGACGTCCCGGGACTTTTAAGGTTTTTTGCTGTCTTAAGTCCCGGGACTTTGTTGTTAAATGTCCCGGGACTTAAGAAAGCCAAATTGTACACTTTAACTTTGAAAAAAACCATTCTAACAAATAAAAATAGGATGCAAGCAATCGCTAATGTGACCTTAAAAGTTAATTTTGATTTAAAATAAATTTACATTGGTGTCTATCATCTGATGTTGTTTTATTTACAAATGTTTTTCACTATTGTACAAAGTTACCAATGTCTCAATAGGACAAAAAAAGGTATAAAAGCTGTATTGTGATTTGTGAAGTAACGGTCATAATTTTATCCAATTCATTGTTATTTTTTCAATAAATTTATTTAAATAAATTTATAATTTTATAGAAGGGGAAATAAAAGTCCCAAGTCTCGGGAAGTCCCGGGACTTTGACTTTATCACGTCTCGAGTCCCGGGACTTTGAAAAACCCGAGACTTCAGAATCCCTAGTACCATGTTTATATAATAAATTATTTTTCTTATATGAACACGATACATGCAAATACCTTAAATATTAATATGAAAGAAGCTCAAAAAGATTTTCTCAGCCCACTTGAGATCAACTAAAAGGGTTATCATAATCAAGCCCACGATCTCAAATTAATATTTCGAAGTATCAAAACTATTTGAACTTATTACTTGAATCTATATACTCATCTGATCGCTATAGTAATGTTTAACTAACAATTCCACATTATAGTTGCTTAGAATTTTATTTAAAATGTGAAACAAAATGTTGGATAGCTATGAAGCAACCTTTAAATACTTTCATTTAATATAACTAAGTGATTTTTACAAACTTTAAATTGACATTTATTATTTAAGCACTGCTTTTATATGAATCATTTGAATTATATTTTTCATAAAAGTAAAGTCTATCAAAAAACCATAATGATATTTTTATAATAAAAATACTTTTTTTATATTTTTTGCGAGTTTTCATTTATTCACGACGCTTTGACTTTTATGATTATTCGACAGAATAAAAGTTGTAAATTATCGTTTAAATGATAAAATTAATATCACATAATAATGCGAAAAAAATCAATTACCTTAAATGAGAAAAACTGTTGCATTTTGTTTTACGGCAGAGATTTATTTCGCTACATTGATTGCAAGTTAAATAACACATTTGTTTTAAAGCACCGTTTATGTTTACTAAAATAATAACAAATATTCATAAGTAGTTATACACATAAAAAAAAAAAAATTATAAGTGAGCCAAGATAATAAGAAGAAAAACTATTAACGTATTTAATTGTACAAACATTATTTTATTTATAGTTGATAGCTAATTCGACTTACACTTCCATAAGAACTATGTTTAAACTGACATTAGCTTAGATTTTTATACTAGCTTAGAAGATATACACAATCCGATTATTTATTTCTGTTTGAAATCATGGGTGTTTGTGATGTCTAAAAACTCCCTCCCACCCTTTCAACTTTTAATAACTGGGTGTAACGAGAGCGATTAATTAACCACTTGTACTTTCCTAGCCTTACATTTCTATCGCTACTACTCCATTTGAAAAAAAGAAATGCTGAGTGACTGAATACCAAGCAGTTTTCGTATAAAAACCTATGTTGAGATACCTCCACTAGGAGGTTATATGCTCTACATTGGAAGCGAACATTAATTTAAAAAATAGTCACATAACCAAAGCTCATTTTAAAGTAATTGATGGAATTCATTTATACTGAATTTAATACACGTTGTCATAACTAATGTAAAGTATTCTGGTTGTCTTTCTTATTTGGGTTTGCCATACTTAAATTTGCAAAACTTACTGAAGCTATGCTAGTATATCGACTTCAAAATTTGTTTTAGAGACAGACCACGCTCATTCTTTTTGTATATTGAATCAAGTTACATGGTCGATTAATTTTATTTGTGTCACATTTAACTGATTACTCAATGGTTAAACAATAATATATTATAATAAAACTGACTTACTGCTGAGGTTCGCTCTCAATGATTCGAATACTTGAATGAACACAAAATTCTAACCGGTAAAATACAGATAAATTAGTTATTGTTGAAACAAATTATGGAAAGATTTAATTATTGATTGGCGAAAACTCACATTAGACAATTATTTAATACATTGCACAATTTCTAGTATTGTCGGTTAAAAACTTATGTTATTTTTATAATTGAAACTTTATGATTGAAAAATTGAAAATCATCTTTATGTTATTAATTCTAACATTTTTTTTTATTTTAGAAATCAAAAAAATAGTATATTTTTGTTCGTCAAAATATATTTAACTGAAAAAAGGTAAACGATTGATTGTTAACATGTAAAAACTACTGTCAAATTGAGTTTTGACTGTGACAAATTAAAAAGATCAGTCAATAATGTGGGCATTATCATTAATAACGCCTCTTTTTGATTGCTTAACCGGATGGCTGCCACAAGCGTCTTAAGACGCGAACATTTCCGTGAACGGTACGCCAATCATACATAAAATGACGTCTTTGGACGCACGCTTTGAAAGGGATTTTACTAACGTAAATCAATTATGTTAAACATACAACTGTGTCGAACACACTACGACATCTATTGAGAATATCGTCCTATACTCACAATTGAAACAGTTTTCGTTTTTACTACTTGAAAAAACGATAAATTAAAAAATATATATAATTGGAATTAAACTCGTGGCGTGCGAGGTACCGCCATACATACACCTGCTGGCAGTTAAAAGGTCAATAAAAAAGCTTAAGTAAGTAAGTATCCAAGAGAAGTATTTCAATTATAAACAATATTTTTTGCTTAGTAAAAAAAGTGCACTATATTGCGTTTATTAACTAAGCAACGTAAAATGGTTACTGAAATAATTCGTGAAGCAAGTTTTTAAGTGTTTTGTTTAGATTGGTACAGAGTTTTTTAATTTGTCTAGTAAATACAACTTAAAACCAGCAATTTTTTTTACCGACTACTACTTTATATGAAACTCGGTAACATTTACATTTTGTTCGGTAGGGGTCACCCCAACAATAAAAAACCGCTGACAAAATAAGTGGGTAGGCTCATGGTTAAAGACGAGTAAATAATTTTCTCTAAAAATCTGATTTTGTGGTTAATTATATCAAGAAAAGTGTACTAAAGCAGATTTTCCGCAAAGCGCCAGTCCTTTATGTAATATTTTAAAAGAACCTTTATAAGCCGCTTATGTACTTTGCCCATCAAAAGTACTTTTTATTGATTTTAATATTAAAAGATGTCAAAATACGCAATACATTATATTTTCTTTGAGGAGCTTTTATGGCTGTCGAAAACGGGACCGCAAAATTTACCACCCCACTTAAGAGAAAATGTGAGCTATTTAAATTTCGGGTAGCCATAACGTTCTTAAGATTATTTCTTAAGAATGACATTGTTTTTTTTAATTATTTAATTAAGCTCACTGTGTAGAGCATAATACTCTGTTTTCCTGGAAAATTTAAGAATTTTATTTAAAATTCAAAGCTCATTTACCAAAGACTAGCAAATCTTATAATTTATGATCTAATATCGTTGAAAATGAATTTTACAAGTGCTTATACTTACATAATGTATGGTATATTTTGTTAATAAAAATGAATATTCAGATTTTTGTTTAGTTACCAATAATGAAATAGTGCTTAGTATGTTACATATGATATTAAATAATTCAATGTTACATTATTGTGTGACTATTTGCATAAAATTGCTTGCTGATCTTTTCTTGGTTGCCAGAGTAAGAAGTCCATTTTTTTTTTGGATAATAAACCCCGATTAACACGTTTCTGGCTTGCACGGAAACCGTTTTCCTGGAAACCTTTTTTAGAAGTCGACTATGCGTTCATTTTGCAGTATTAGTAGGAAGCAACATTTCTAGATATCTATTATGAATGTATGACCAAATAAGATAAAATATAGATAGTCAAAAGCCAATCCACTACACATTGAAAACAATATAAGCGAAATAATACTGGACATTTCGGAATTTGATTGATGTTTTTGATTTGTCGGATTTCGCAAGTTAGATATCATTTCGTATTATGAAAAATGAACTTACTACTAATTTTGGTAGGCTTTGACAAAATGGAAGTTTGTCGGTTTTTGCTTTTAACAATTATACACTGTGTTTAAATAGGTCAATATTAAAAAAAAACTGGACACTTTTGTGTGAAACTTTTTTTTTATCATGTCCGCTCCCTCCTAATGGAGTTTATCTCAACAGAAATGTTTCTACGAGAACTGTTTGTTACTCAGTTGCTCAACCTCTCTTTTCCCAAAGAGAGTAGGAATAGAAGGAAAGGGCTAGGGCAGGACTAGTGGTTAGCTTATCGCTCTCGATACGCCCCATTCATAGGATAGTATGGGTGGGAGGGGGGAATTCAAGACATCACATACATCCATGCCTTTGAACAGAAATTCATAAATCGATTGAAAAATCATTTATAAAACTGCCCTTACTGGGATTCGAACCCGTGCCCTCCGTAGCGGTAGCCAACGATATTGACCACTCAACCACACAGGCGGCAAACTATAATATTACTTTATTATTTTTTTAACATACCAACCGCTTATTTTTTTAACATTCCCAAGAATTAAAAGACTGAGAGCATTTTTTTTATCTAAGAATCTCATTCAATCCATCAAAATCAACCATGACGATTAAAATTAACTGATAAAAAGTACGTGTACACAGCGATGCATTTATAAAACGGGAAAATATTTATTTATGATATCACCACAAAATCAAATCAAGACATTTATTTATTCTCAAAATAAATATGTCACCCTGTAAATGGAAGCCTTTGATAAACGATAAAACAATTATGATGATAGATGGGCTTTGAAAAATAATTATTTAAAAAAGTACAACATTAAAAAAATGTATTTTAGTTGTACAATTATTTTTTTATATATATGTAGCTATTTTATCTCTCAGACCTATCTTTTTTATCCATGTTTGCTCCCAATTTAAAGCATATGGTCTCCTAATGGAGGTATCTTAACAGATTTTTTCTACGAGAAATGTTTGTTACTTAGTCACTCAACCTCTCCTATTCAAAGAGTGTAGTAGGGATATAAGAATAAGGACAGGACTAGTGGCTAACTAATCGCTCTCGCTACACTCAATTGTTGAAGGATCGGAAAGAGTGAGAGGGAATTTTTAGACATCGCAATTACCCATGCCTTAAATAATTTAAACATGGTTTTTATTATTGATGAACTGTTTGATTTTATAAAGAAATAAAAAATGTGTAAAGTTATCATTAATGTATTCTAATAGTAAAAATATGTATAAATTTCAATGATTTTATCATATTTTCCAACATGACACTTATTTCTACTTCTAGTTTGAGCCATATATTAATATTAAATATTTCTATACAAGTGATTGCTATGAGAATTGTTTGTAGATAAGTCGATAGCAAACTGCTTCATCTTCTTCATCTACCCACATCTTCTTCAAGTGGAAGAAATGTGGGTAGAAGAAATTGAAAACAACCCAGACGTGAATGTCTTAAGATTAAATTTGAATCATTCAAATTATGTACACTCCCACAGATTTTGTCACTAACGACCCGGGTTTCGCCTTTCGGCATCTTCAGGCGTTCAAGCGCACGGATGAACTTGAACTGACCAAGTTCATCCGTGCGCTTGAACGCCTGAAGATGCCGAAAGGCGAAACCCGGGTCGTTAGTGACAAAATCTGTGGGAGTGTACATAATTTGAATGATTCAAATTTAATATTGAAATTCCACCAAGCACCTTCAGTCGAAATCTTAAATTATGTCTTAAGATTATTTTTTTTATGTTAAAAAAAAATCAATTATCTAAAGTTTGCGTTCACGGATTCCCAAAAATGTTGACCAAATGACAATGTAACTATCCTCATTGATTTTAAAATTTTATTTGAATATGCAAGGCGTGCTTATTAATTCCAGAAAGCATTATGTTGGATCTAACCAATTATATAATTTATTTTTCAAGATTTTTTTTCGTATTACTAGTAATGACAGTTTATTGTAATGTTTTTCCCATGCAGTTAAATCTGTAGTAGTTTCAAGTAGTTTTATACTGATTTCAAAATAATAAGAACGCAACTTTTAAGTAGTTAAGAAAAAAGTTTTCAACGGAAAAATTTTACTGGTAACCAATAATTTAGGTGGTATTTTATTTCTCGTTAGAAAAAGATTACCTATATAAAAGACAAATTTTGTTCGTTTTCTTACATTAATTGGAAATGCGTACAAATTCTCACCTATAGCATTTCAATTTCAAAAAAAGTTGAACTGATAAAAAGAATTGAGAACAATCAAAATTATTATTTACTTTTAATTAACATTTATTTGAAGGCATGTTTAGGTGTAAGATTCTAGATCTGACTACTTTAATCGGCAAGTAGTTGGATCTAGAATCTTAGAGTATCGACTCTATTTTTTGTTAGTGATGAAACTAACTTATTTATTTAATCAGATGTTATAATAAATAAAACCATTATAATAAATCAGTTGTTTTTAGCACCGTTTGACTCCCGATACGGAAATTGTGGACTCCTTAAAGAGTCTATCTGAATATATTTTTTTCTATGAGAACTGCTTAGCACTCAGCTGACCAGCTGTTCTTTTTCGAAGATAATTGGAATAGAAGGATACGACTATGCCAAGACGGTAAGCTTATCAATTCTGTTACGCTTATTTATAGGATTTGATAGGTGGTAAGAGAAAATTCCAGACATCAAAGATGTAATGCTTTTATACAGAAATCCAATATTCGACAGACAAAACTGTCCGTAGTGAAATTCGATCCCGTGACCCAGTGACGAAATATTATAAATAAAACATATTCTAGATAAATGAAACTGGTATTGATCATGCTCAAAATTTTGCAATTACTACAATAAAAGTGTTCTAGTTTAATGAATATAATACTTTTCAAATAAGTACAATAACCATAAAGTGATAAAGCTTTACATGCAAAAATGGAAAAGAAATGCTTTCCTTATGTACGTTGACTTTTTTTTATATATAAATTCGTTACATTGAATATATATATGCCTAACTGCATAAAAAATAAAGCACAACTCATATATTTATATAAATAAATCTGTAAAATATCAATGTATCTGCAGTGATATAAAACTAATAAATCGATATTCCATTTTATTAACTTTATTGTTCTATTCAAATACAACACAAGCTTTCAAAAGCTCCTCGAAGCTTGAAATAAAATATATTCGAGCGCAAAAGCACTTCCTACAAGTTATTTCGTTTTATTTGGCCATAAAACCTATGACGAACTTTATTGATCGTAAAACACTATCGTATGTAAATAACCGTATTACTTAAATGGCAAATTACTCAACGATTTGAACAATGTGAACACTAAAAAAAACACTTCGGCTTATTGCTGGCAATGCACGAATAAATTGGTGCAAATAATCCTTTGACACACTCTCAGTTCTTAATTAATTATGTTTAGTTTTTCTACTGCAGGAATTTATATATATTTTTTAATTGTTGTTAATGTAATATTATATCTTGCATATTGCTGTATACGATGTAGTGTATCTTTGAGCTTAAATCGCATAATTTTCCAATTACAAAAATATTTAAAACACTAGCATTAGCTGTCATGCCGAATAAATTCTTAAAACGTATAAAAAAAAAAGATTTTGAATTTATATTTGATAATGTTGCACAAACAACTGCAAGCAATACGTTTTCATATATTGGGTTAATCTTCATCAAAATAAAAAATATGCACTTAAAACCACTTGAATACCAAGTGGACACAGGTGTTCGGAACATATGAAAGCAAACACGGATGTCCAAGACATTTAAAAAATCAAATATATGGTATTCTTATAGAATATAAGCAATATTTTGATGAATATGTGTAGTGCTATCTATACTGAGTCAATAAAGGTTTTTAAAATATCAAATTCGAGTGTATTTTAGACAAAATTATTTTTCTCAAAAACACGCAGTATCTCTGGGACATATTAATGATTTATTTGTGCGGTATTCAAACGGTTAAAGTGGGAATATTTTTTTTTATTTCTTATACATATAACCTTTTTTATTTTGTTCATACAAAGAGTTAGGTATTATGATACCATTTAGTACCAAGATTTTTTGTTTTTTATAATCATAACGCTTGTAATAAAATAATATGTCGTATCTCACAATATTGACAAAATGAGTTTCAATATATTCAACTCAACACTCGATCTAACAAAAACTTGCAACGTTAAAATGGTTTAAGCTATCAGTTTTACAACTTAAAGCAATACAATTATTTGCCTTAATTTTTACTTTAATAGATGCAATATCTCCTGAGAGAAAATCTGATTAATATTTCTAGTTATTGAAACACAATTTTAATGACGAATAATTTCAAAAGAATATGGAATTTATACAATAATGGCTACGATAGAATTGTTTCGGTTTTTGTGAAAGACGAAGTTTTATAGGATATGAAGAACAACCAGTTTTTAAATTCCAAAGTGGCTCTTTTAGTTCATCGTGCTAATTTAAAAAAAAAATCTTTGTTAGAAATAAACTTCAAAAATCTGGATTATTATTTAACAAGCTTAAGGTTTATAAATTATACTATTGAATTTAACAGATCAATGTAGTTAAGTGGTGTTGATGTTGCAAATTTCACAATAAGACGCATGATGCAAGTTTAAATATAAGTAATGGATTGATTGGATTGGCATTTACTTGTCAGAAGTCCGTTGCAACAATGTCAAATTAACAAATTATTTAGGCCCATTGAAGGTGAAGTGAGTCAAGTGTTATTTAATAAAGAAAAAAGCTAGATGCTTTGTAATCTTCTAAATTTCTTAAAGTATCATAAAAGTGAAGTAACCTCAGTTAATACACATTGCAATAGTGTTGTCTCAGTAAAATAAATTATTCAATCCAGCAAAACACTAAATAAAGACGTGTTTTTACTTAGTTTTATCATTTTACTAGTTGGCTCACTTCACCTCACGAGTGCCCATTTAATTCCACAGGAATTATATTGGAAGTAAATATTTTGTTATTTTAATCTTATTGTAATTATTGATAATAAATTTAAACGCACGTTCCTTTGTAATAATTATTTTGTAAACCAAATAACCCTAGTAAAACTTCATTTATAATGAAAATAGTAATGTTTAAAATTTAAAAAACAATATGTTTAATTAATTCACAACAATGTGATTATCTATTTTAGTGACAGATAAATTAAATTAAATGCACGCTTATGTTGTAAATACGAATTGCATTAATGTAGGCTTAACGCCATGAAGTGAATATTGCGATGAATAATATTTGATAATATGTAGTGCATGTGATTAATTTTGTACATCCAATACATAAAATCGACAAATTGTTTGTAAATAAATTAATGTATCCACATTAGCTCGAATAAATGATGTGTAGAAATATTAAGTGGTCGCTTATTTTCGTTACATAACGTATCGCCCCTTGCTAACAGTCTGTGCTCATAAAAGATCATTCACAATATTCCTGTGTACTTCATTCAACTTTATTTAATATGTCACGACCGGTTTCGCTCATCGCGAGCATTGTCAACTGATGCTCGCGATGAGCGAAACCGGTCCTGACATATTAAATAAAGTGGAATGAAGTACAAAGGAATATTGTGTTTTTATTAATATAATGCCTTTCCACCAAGTATTGACAGTGAACACCCTAAAAGTGAAAAGATCATTCAATCGTTATGAACAAATATATAAAATTTTAACAATATCGTTTAATTTTTGTTTTTATTAGAGTTGTAGTCATTAAAATTAAAACATGACTCCGACTCTGAATTCAGCTTAAAAAAATTCTTCTCTTAAAATAAAGCTTCGATTATTTCTTCTTTTTTTAGTACATTGTTTCACAACCCAGTGTTTTTCAATCTTTTTGGGCCCGTGGCTCCTTTTGAGTGAAAAATCTTACTTTACTTACGGATTCTTTATGATTATTTTTAATATAACGTTTGAGGCATGAATACTCATATTCCGTGGGCCATGTTGTCCATGCTTTCTGTATAGAATTCTAGTTACTCTAGTATTTTTAGTTTGATCGAACTATTTTTAACTACAAAGCTAAAATGTTTACTAAGAAAGTGCTCTTTATCACTTGAATAACGGCTGAAATTCGTGTAGTAGGTATTATATATTGACGCACGGGTTCAGAGCGAAGCTGTTAATTTCATTAGATCGCAAAATTGTGAAGTGGAAATTTTACGTGATATTAATATTAACATCGTGCCCCTGCTGAGTCTATCTTTGAAAATCCACCTTTCCCGTTTGAGCACTATGTGAATAAGTAATTTTATCAAAATCTTTGCACAAATTTCATGTTATAGGAGTAATGAGCTCTCTGGCAACGGGTCCTAAGCTATGTAGCAGAGCAAGAAAATTAACCAGCTTAATGTCAGGAGCTGTGAATATACTCACATCTATTAACATTTCAATTATCTTCATTGCTTATAGCATGATCCTCACGTCATATTAAAAATTGCATATATTTATTTCATGTACTTAAAAGAGTTATAATTTAAAAAAAAAACATAAAGAAAATTAATAGATTCATCGATACCTTTTTGTAACAAACTGATGAAAACATAATAATAGCATGACAATAAACTCTTAGATTACTTTTACATTGACTGAATCGTAAAATGTGAAATGCTTAAATGTTACATCTACATACATACATATATATAAATGAATATTCGTTTGTCCCTTATGCGTTCCTATACTGTTCATCCCATGGCAATAAAATTTTAGAGAGTCGTTGTGCAAAAGGCCCGCAAAGCTTTCTGAATTAAAAGAGCCAGCGGTGGGCTGCCAATACGTTAACGATGGAGCTCGTTTTATTTCAAAAAAATTCTCGGTGCTATGGGGAGGCAATGAGTTTTTTTATCACTCCTATGCAATTATAAGCAATACTTTATTTTGTATCCAAAATCACTTCAATAAACACAATTTTAACATTAAAACTTTCTGTCTTTGAGTGGCATTGCAACGCATGCCGGGTATTTGCTAGTTAATTGCCAAAAAAAACTCTGTTAAGCAAATTGTGACTGCAGGTAAATGAATCATATAATGGCATAATTTGTTACTGTTATTGAAAACCCCCAAGACAAAATTTGTTACAGCTAAAAATAGCTGTTTCCTGTGTACGTTCTGGTATAAATAGATTCTGTTTCTAGGCAAAAATAGAAATGTCAATCTTCCTTCCTTCGAAATCGAAATTGGAGTAAGTCATGCAGTCATGTATAAAATTTTGCGCTATATTGGGTCGAGTAATCAGATAATAAAAAAGACACTAAAACAATGCTAACGTTGAATGTAAGGAATTATAGAAAATTTTGGCGTTGCTTGAGTTACTACACAAATATTTATTAATGTTCTGTTACTTAACTTAATCTTATAAACCTTTTGAAACCTTGTATAAATTTCGGTAAAAAAATAATAATTAATTTATGGTGAACATTTGAATATTATTTTTTCCTATTATTTGAAAACAGATTATTTGGAGAAGTTAAACAAGTAAATCTTTACTTGATTGGGTTATTTAAAGCCATAAATAATCGTCTAGTATGAATATTTTTGTTACTTTATGTTCTTTAGGTAACCGAAATATATTTTGACGTAGAAAAAGTAATGGACTTAGTTTCACAATAAATGGAAAATATTGTTGGCAGTTCTTTCAGCTGGATCCAACTGAATTAATGTTTATCAGTAATCAGTATTAAACAGTTGTTTCTAAGATAATCGTTATACTAGTAAAAACACAATATTCCTTTGTACTTCATTCCACTTTATGAATATGTCAGGACCGGTTTCGCTCATTACGAGCATCGTCAACTGTTCAGTTGACGATGCTCGTAATGAGCGAAACCGGTCCTGACATATTAAATAAAGTGGAATGAAGTACAAAGGAATATTGTGTTTTTACTTATATAATGCCTTTCCACCAAGTATTGACAGTGAACACCCTAAAAGTGATAATCGTAATACAATAAGATTTTTAAGATTATTGTAACGGACTTCTCCATAAAAAATTTAAAATAAAAATCTGTAATAATTGTATTAAATTTTAATGTCACATCTGACATGTTGTATTGCGCTTCTTCTATTGAAATTTAAATATTATTATCAAAACACTAACTTATCTTCTGATAAGAACTTTTTATATTTAATTTTAAGTGTTTTGCCCAAACAGTAAATGTGAAATATTGACTTTTTAAATGGGTAAAATTAATTAAATATGGCAAAATTGCTACACTACATATTATTTCTCAGGACCATTATTGTTTGGGTCAATTAGCAATTGTAGTACTGATATTTAAAAAATTGGGATCTAATTATTATGACTTTTTTTCAATACCGAAATCGGAATATAATTAAAATAATAATAACATAACTATTTTTTATTTTAAAAACTTTTTGCGGTCAATAGTGCAATAAATATTTGATAGCATTAAGTTCACTTATATATATAGTTAAATCTGAGAGTGGTTTTTTGCAGTAGTACACTTGTACTACAGATTAAGAAATTCCAGAACTGATGAACAAGTCTTTTAAAACTAAATTTTGATTTAAAAAAAAACTGATAATTTAAATTATTTTTAATAATGAAATAAGTTCATGATATTGCTTTGTTTTTAGTACTTACTGGCACTTTGAATGACATATTAAAATACCTGTATTGTTATAATATTCTAAAATACTGATATTGCCATCTCGTGCGTCGATGTTACTAGAGTAAGGTTTAACGCCCTTTGGCTATCTAAAGTTCATAGTACATCGTCACCATTTTAATTATCAACAAAAAATGTATTTCAGTTTCATAGAAATGTATTCAAAAGACGGTTAAATTTGATACTTATTTATTTATATACTTACTTTAATTTCGACGCAGTGTTCTTTATCGAAAAAGATTATATGCAGTGGGTCGTAAAGCAAGTGCAGCACATGTGCATCTTCATTATAAACCTCACCCTAATGAAGAAATTTAACTGGCTTAGGGATGCTACATATTACAGATACAGTAATCTCTGAATTTACGCGATCTGTATTATATCGCGGTTTTGAATATACGTTATAAGAAAATATTTAAATGAAAAAGTCAAAAACTCACGCATATTCATATACTGAGGTTGACAATAAACAGTTTTAGCACCTGACGATGCAATGAAAACCGAAGGTATTATTAATGAATTAATTTAGTCCGACATTGATGAATTGTTTCTTTGCGAAATTTCTTCCATTGAAAACATGTGTGACACATGCTTGTTTGAAATAATATCTATAAAATTACTGACGTTATTATTTATTATTCTTTGTCGGCGAAACCAAACAAATCTCTCAAATGATGTGTAATAAAAAGCAATTTTAATATTGTAATTTTTGCAATATTAAAAAAAAAAGATTTGCAAGAGTGTTGAGTAACTAACAGTGTTCATGAAGTACTACGGACTACGGCGAGAGTTTCTCGCTACATGAGTATTTTATGTTTCGTGTCCCAGGACATAAAAATAGCCAGAACTTCAGAATCTCTACCTGAGACTCTTAAGCAAGTGAATTTTTCCGTTCAAAGGTGATATGCTTCTAACATTGACAATTTATTTGAATTGCTGGAGCCCGTGAACTTTATAACTGAATTGAAAGAACACCCTTGAACGTAAACCACTTCTCGGCTAGTTGACCGGATATAAGCGTTTAAATACGGCATAAATTGTATTTTTAAAAAATGTATTCAACGCACAATTTTCAATTCCAAAAAGCTTGTCGCAGTATTTTAAACGGATTTGATTATACAGGCAACATTGATGCGTGTAATATTTTTTGAAAATTTTGCCTGGAGTGATTGCGATTTATTTTCTCGACAATACAATCCGATATTGCTTTGATGCAAAGCTTATTTATTTTAGTAAAAAATCGTCTGCAAACTTTTATTGAAAATAAAGGTTTAAGCAATTTCCAAAATAATGCGCACTGAGGCGGAACATGAAAGTTTAGTATATCGAGGTGAACAAAGGAATGAATCATCAAAGTTGTGTACGATTTCTGATGCTTTAATATTTTATTCTATGGAATAAAATATATTTTATGACAGAGAATTAAATTCAAACCGTGAAACAGCTTTAAAAATGAAGTTTATCGTGAGCTTTTATTTTTTGTAGGAATGGATTTATGTGAATCTAATTTCAAACTAGGCGTAGTAATCTCGTTTCTTTTCACGATTGTTATTGTGTCAAGGAAGGACCAAGGACCAAGAAATAGCAACCGCGTAACGGGTGGTAGTGGTAAAATCATCAACCAACTTCTCTTATGAGACGCTAGTTGTCAGGGATTTTCGACACCTAATTGAAAATTCCAATTTTTAGCAATATCTTTGATAAATGTGTATATATTTTTAATAGGAAATATTTTTTAAGGAATTTGACATATCATATTGTTGGCTTACGTGTTTTAGTCGTAACAACTTCTCAAAAGTTATCTCGTCACGAAAAGGTCCTAATCCAATTTATATTTTTTCATTTTAAAATTTTGGCAAAAGGTTTTTACGATGACTTTAAATTCAAAATATTTATTGCATTGGCAATTAATAAATGTAGTCCAAATGCGTAATTCATGTTTTCTATTTATTATAATATTTTTAAGATTAGCGGAAATAAAGTTATTAATATAATATTTAAGAGTACAATTTATTATAACTAAGTAAAAGTTTTTTGTAGTGATCTGTATTCATTTTACTAATGATTTGATTTTAGCGGCGTTCAGCTAATTGGGGCAGTAATCCCAAAATCAAATACAATTTCTGCAGGTCTTTGAAATTACACGTTACATCGTTAAAAGCAAGTTATTTATTACATTGGATTACCCATTGATTGAACATGTGGGTATTTTTAAATATCGTACTATTTTTAGAATTAGACTATTTTGAATAATTAATTAGATTAACAAACAAGTAAGGATTCTGAAAGGATAATTCGAATTTGTTAGTAATAAACCATGTGGAAGTGTACACAATTTGATCGGTTCAAATTTAAATTTGAAGTTCTTCCGAGTTGAAATCTTAAATTATATAAATAGCAAGTAGAAAATGTCGAGCTTTTAACCATAAATGTAAAATCAATTAATTAATAATTTGAATTAAGACTTTTATTGACTCACTTATAAAAACAACAACATTCAATGTCAGATGATAGCATTTCAACACTGCGTAATAAAATCAAAGATACTCACAGTTTAACTCTAAGCGTGCTGTCTTTTCTTGAGGGTTGATAAGTTTGGTATTGCTCGCCTGGCACTTGTATGTAGAATTGAGATGATCACGCGTAAGGTGAGGCACTTCCAGCCTGTTCACCATCACATGACTGTCAGTTCGCACACCCTCGTTAATGGAAGCCTTGTCATTTACAAACCATGTTAGCTTCGGTTCGGGGCGACCTGAAAAAAAATATTGAATTAATTAATTTGAAGGAAAGGAAAAAAAACTCAAAACCTTCCACTTCTTACTGGTCGCATTTAGTCTTCAGCACTTTAAAAATATTAAACATTAATTTTTCAGACGTATTTATTATAAAAAAACTAGTTTTAAGTGATTTGTCAATATTTAAGATTATAAAAACTTTCGCCTTACCAAAACGTTACTTGAGCCCTCAACTATAGTTAGTATTAAGTGATCTTTTACGAGTTTGAAGAAGTTATTAAAGTTTTTAAGATGTCTAAAACGACTATAATTGTGTTTATTTGAAAAAATGTCATTCTGACACTTACACGTTAAAACTTACAGCAAAATAAACGACTATGAAAATAATGAACGCGTTTAATTTTTTTAAATTAAAACCTTTTTGAATAATTAAAATTGTATTTAATTTCTCTCTCTAATTAAAACGAAAACTTATTAAAAATTAAACACTTCTAAAAGACGACTCGCTTTAATTGACAAACATAACCTTGCTCAGCGAAAAATATTTTTTTAACAGAAATAATAAAAATAAACTTTTTTATTATGCGCGAAATCTGCGAAGCAAAAAGAAATAAGAAGCGGACGATTTGTTTTAAAGAGCAATCCTCTGAGACGTGCTATAATACAATTTATTATAATTGAGCGCTGCTGGAATAGTTACACAACCAAAGCTCTATAAATTTTATTTAAAATTATGATTTCTTTTTCATTAAAAGAATAACGTATTCTACGTTTTTTTAAATCACAGTAGAATTTTAATTAAAAAGAAATATTTTTAGCGTAGCTTCCGTTAAAATTTATGCAGGGCAGCGTTCATAGATTGTCTGCCGTCCATATAGAGGGTGTTGTAAATATTTTCGGTTCTTCCAACAAAAGACAATAGCTTTGGCCATTACCGTTCTTCGGGAGCAGCGCGTTTAGGATAAGTGAGTTTTTCCCGCCAAAAAAGAAGCCGTTTTACAGCGCGGGAAAATTGTCTCTATCTTGCTTTGGGCGGTATAAAAACAAATCATCGCCGGGCAATTATATCAAACAAAATAAAATTATTTTCGCAGTTAGAGTAGCAAAATTTAAGACACTAAATATACGTAGGGGAAGTAAATATTTGTAATATACATATTATGTACATACATTTTTATGTAATCCAGTGTTTATTAAGCTGAGCGCTATTGCCCCGTGTAATAGTTTTATATTTCAGCATTTTACGGGGTTCGGTGTAAACTAATTTTAAATCAGGAAGTACATTGATTTACATTCGATGGATTCGGAGGTAACTTCGTGGAAGTTCATTTTAATATAATCTTGAAAATAACTCAGATTATTCCACGTATTGTGCTATTAATTGTGACACGTGTTTCGTCTATTTCAGAGGCATCCTCAGACAATCTAAGTCTCAACAACAACACAATATCTTCTATCGCTTCTATCTCTACTACTCTCTATGGAAAAGAAAGGTTGAGTGACTGAGTACAGAACAGTTCTCGTAGAAATACTGAAATATCTCCATTATGTTGCTATACGCTCCACATTGGGACCGGACATAGATACAAAAAACGATAGCTTCAATGAGGTGCTGAAAGAGTAAAATGACACCATTATTTTTCAAAATATTGACAATTTAGCAAACTTTTTTTTAGTTTAATTAATTTTTATATAGTTAAGGTTTTTAGATAAACTAAAAAATATATTGCTGTTTGACTTTTGGTTTACTTTTTTCACGTGGTTCAAATAAAGCTGTATATATTCTATTATAAAATACATAAATTATTATAATATGAAAGAACTCCATACTTTATTTTGAATACCTAGTTTAATCTCTCAGATCGCGTTTCTACTCATATTTTTCTTATGACTTGTGAATTATGTAATTCTAAAGATATATAGTAAAACCCCCATTTACACTTAAGTCGGGACAGTGTAATTCGGGGTAGTGTAATTGGGGGAGTGAATCTCATACAAAATTAAGGATTTGGTTTTTTATTAAAAAAAAATATGGACGAAATATTTAGTTACTAAGTGATAAAATGCAAAGCGTGTAACTTAAATCCTAACACATAGACAGTCGCCCGGCTATAATTGTATAGCCTGGCACTTGTTGAATACACAGACGCTAGCCAACATTTGACTGTATGTTCTGCACAAACGACCGCCTCGAAGCAGCGACAGTGCAATTGTGGGATTTGTGGCGAATATTTCAAGCCAGCGCGTAATTCGGAGTAGTGTAATTGGGGGTCAAACTGTATAAGCAAACTGAAAAAATGTTCCGAAATAGTGTTTAAATTACAAAATCGTTTTTTTAAATGAAAAAACTTTTAAAATGAAAAAAGCAATTGAATAATATATGGTATACTAAAATGCCGTGTGGCTTGAGCGCAAACTGTTAAAAATGTATGTCACTTTTAGTATGACATGATGTGAAACGAGAAAAAAGCTCAAACAACTGACATTAAAACTGTATAAGATTGTATCGTTACTAACATGAACACGTTTAAAGCAGAGCTTTTGTTTCATTGATTAGCTGGTTAACCTTTGCAATACTAATATCAGAAGGGTTTTATCATTAGTGATTTTAATTCAACCATTGTACTTAATTTAATCAAACCCTTTATATTATTAGTATTTATAAATGTTTTCTTTTATTTTATTAGTGAAGCAAATGTTGTTTTAGTATTCAAGATCTCGACGGATTATAAGACAACATTTAACCAAACTCTTTTTAATCGGTTCTCTGCCACGGACGTGTTAACACGCCATACAATTTCGTGCTTGTAAGGCCGGCCATACAATATGTGCATGTTTACACGCAGTACTTGAGACGCGGTTTAAAGGCCACAAGAAATGTATTTATTAATTTAATAATCATGCATATAGTGACATCTCTTGGAATCATCGTGTGATACTTAAACTTAAATGATATTGTTTTGTAATCTATGATACAACGATTTAAAACAAACCCTTTTTGTCGTGCTCAAATTTTTTGCTAGCAGGACTTTAATTCCTTAGAGGTTATTTCCGTTTTTGAAACGTTTTTCGATAAATGATGGCGGAAATGATCCATCGTGTATTTATATGGTAAGTGTTTGTGATGTACTATTATTATATGTCCAAAAATTAAATATTTATTAGGTTTTATTTTTTTGAAAGAAAATCATGGCCCTCCGTGCACGGCCATATTAATACACGGCACAGATCAGGTTAAAAAACTTTCAAATGATAAAAATTAATGAGGAATAACTTTTCAAAACGGCTTATTTCTAATTTTGACTTTCAAGCATATTTTGATGCAATCGCCTTTCTTATGTGAGCAAATAATTAGGGCATACAACATTGCAAAATAGGCTTAGCATGTTTTCAAATATAAAAATTAATTATAAGTTGAATGCAACTATTTTTAAAAAATCAAAAGGGAAATAAGCATTATTTGAGAATATATAGCAAATCTTACAGCTGGTGATATAATTCAAAACACAAAACAGATATTTAGGTAATACCAGCGAATATTTTTCGTGAATAACGAATTTGAAGCTGTTGGCTTCGTCTCTAGCTATTAAGTTGTAGCGCCGAAAGGAAATGATGTAAGCTTAAATCTGTATTGTATTAGAATTAGAAATTCAAAATTAAGCGTGAATGGGAGGTATGACATGTTAGTTTAGCATTGATTGCCTCGGCCTTAAGTCCCTTGGTTTGTTGTATTAGTTCCAACTTACAAACAAAAGAGTTCATCAATCAGTGGCGCTTCATTTTTGAACACAAGAGTTAACAATTACTTTAAGTCGATGGGGCCAAGTATCGTTTGTGTGTAACAGTACTTTGTTTTGTATGATTGATCAATAATCAATAATTATATTTTCATAAAAAATATACTCCAACTTTTTCCCTGCCAAAAGCTTAATGCCTGATATCATTTTTATTATGTAATACACAACACACGAATACTAGAATGTTTCTAGTTACTTCCACTCAGTCTTTCTGCACCCTTCATGACGTTGGCGCATTTTCTCAGGGGTGACCCAGTGGCTTAGATTTTTATCATAGATTCAAAACATACGGCCTATATATTTGTTTTTTTTTTACCATAAATTAAGCCATACGGAGCTTGTATCAGTCGAAACGCCTATGCGTTTTCATTTATTATTCACGAAGATTTATTCAATTTTTTTCATGATTCTCCTTAAAACTACACTCCTCCACACAGTTAAACTTTGCAATCATTCTGTATACTTAGATTTTGGCTTTCTTATACATAACACTGTCAACTACCAATATATTATCTGAAAAAAGCTTTTTCAAAATAATTTCCATCATTACATGTCACATTATACAATACATAACCAACCTTTAAAGTGTTTCGTTTTCCAAAGAAGAATGAATATCATTGATGAGGACAAATGAAAAGCCGAGTAACATAACTAACATCCCCTCAAAATCATGTTTTAAAAAAATTGCGAAAAACCAAAAGAGAACAATTTTTCGTGATTATAAAAAAGGGTTATAAATTACCATGAATACCTATTGCAAGTCAAAAGTAGTTATTTCTTAAAATGCGAACTATACTACTATTACACCATGAAAAAAAAGGTCGTTGATTGGTTTTTTCTAACCAAATCATTTTATTCATTTGAAATGTCAGCTAAGAAACCGATAGTGATATTTGACAGTGGTTTTAACGGTATTTAAAGTATTTTTATTAAACTTTTTTAACAAGTTTCTGATATACTGTGTAGTGATACACGTAGAGTTTTTTGCAAGGCTGTTGAGCCTGAGTCGGAATCAGGAGTCGTCAAGTCACATGTTTTTCCGAAGGTGGAGTCGTAGTCGGAAAAATCAAAGAAAATTAAATTAAAGGTATTGAAAAATTATTAGTCTATTAATCACAGTGTGGTTGAGTGGTCAACGTTGTTGGCTTCGGTTACGGAGGTCACGGGTTTGAATCCCAGTACGGACTGTTTTATAAATTGATTTTTCAATCGATTTATGAATTTCTGTTCGAAGGCATGGATGTATTTGATGTCTTGAATTCCCCCCTCCCACCCGTCTTATCCTATGAACGGGGCGTATTGAGAGCGATTAACTAACCACTAGTCCTGTCTTATCCCTATCCTTATATTTCTTACTCTCTTTGGAAAAAGAGAGGTTGAGCAACTGAGTAACAAACAGTTCTTGTAGAAACACTTCTGTTGAGATAAACTCCATTAAGAGTCCATATGCTCCACATTGAGAGCGGATATGGTAAAAAAAATGAATCATATTGATTGATGAAATCAATTTTAATCTATTTTTGTAACTAGAGTGATCTGATGGTATATATATCTGTAAGTTAAACGGAAATATTTGAAAAAAATATTTTGGAATTTTTTTACCAAACGTTTTTTGTTTTTTGGCATTTAAAAAATGGGTATCATAAATTTTGATAGCAAAATTCTCAAATAATAATACTAAATATCGACGCCTCTGATAAATTTGTACGCCTGTATTATATTACATTAATTTAAGTATTATTTGATTGTTAGCAAGGTTGCTTTGTTTGTTTTGTTATTCCTAAATAAACTGTGTGTAATTGTTTCCCTTCTCAATAATAACACCCTAATACTGAACGCGCAAGCGTGATGGCTTTGTATACTAGTTTATTTATTTGTGATTGTTGATACTGGGTATCACAATTATATCGCATGAATCACAGTTCAGTGATATCGAATATCAAAATTAATTAAATTGCATCGAATTCAAAATGTTTAATTGGCTTAGCATTTCCCGCGGTAGAATTGTTTATTTATAACAATCCGCCAATTTTTATTGAAATCTAATTAAATTGAAATTAAAGCTTTTGCAGAAATAATAAACTTATATTGAATAAAGGCTCGCTTTTTACAGAATAAAAATAACACTTCTTTTTCTTACTTAAAAATATTTATTTAAACTATTTAAAGTGTTTAAAATAAGCTCTCAGTTTCTTAGCCAGTTTATTTATACAGAGTTACATACAAAGTCTAAATACCCTTTCTCTACATGAATTTTATCTTATTTCTCTGTTAAAAAGATGCTCTATCCTTTAAACAAAGAATTAATAAATTAAAACCCCTTACGAAATGGGATTGCAAAATTTTCAGTATTCAAAAGTATCCAATTGCTATCAGCGAATCTATTCTCAAATGTATTAAGATCTCTTTTAAGGTGTTCACTGTCAATACTTGGTGGAATGGCATTATAATAAAAATAATAAAAGTTTTTTAGTACTTTTTCCACTTAAAATTTTATTTGATCAGAACCGGTTTCGCTTCTCACGAGCATTATCAACTGAGTCGTTGATAATGCTCATGATAATGATAAAGTCAGTTGATAATGCTCGTGAGGAGCGAAACCGAGAAAAGATCTATCCATACACGAGATATATACACTCGATGGCTGCCACAGACGAGATATCTCGTAAAAATTATCGTGCTCAACACGCCAGAGACGTGTTATCTCGTTAAAACTAATTTATTTAATAGTTGCTAATTAAAGCCGGCGTGCTAGGTAATTACTATTAATTATCTTCGGTAGCTAAAAGGCTAAGGGGCTTATAATACTCAACAAAATTTTTGTGTTTGGTTTTTACGGTTGATGTAATTAAAATTAAATAATTGCAGCTATGTTCACTGATGTTATAACTTTTTTTTTCTAATCAGCGTATCAACACAGCTATATTTCCACTTATTTTTAAATTTTAATGATTCACCCGTTTTTATGAAACTGCTACTATTTTTTTGCTAGTCGTGAGTGCCTAATGTCGTTAATCAATAACTATTTGTACTTATTAACTTTAAGATGATGTAGTTTTTTTTAATATAACGTGTAATAGATGTTTGTAATTATTGATAACAGTTTTAAAGTATTCTTTCTTATTGTCAGTAATATTTCCGAATTTCCAACGACCTATTTCTAATGCCGAATTTTCAACGCCCTTTGTCATTACTATTCGTTTGTGAAGTAAAGGGTTCGATAACCCGTGCCAGCCTATTGATTAATTGTTTTTTTAATTGCCATATGGATTTGTGTTCAAATAAGTCTAACATTTACAATTCACATCAATCGATTAGCTGACTAATATCTCTCTTATATTCTCATCATAACAAGCAAACTCTTCTAAAAACTAAAACAAAATGCTTTTGATTAAAATGGACGGTTGACATTTTTTTTAAAATTAAGGTGTTCAATGATATCGGTGAAAAGGCAGTATATTCAAAATATGATTTTTTTTTGTGTAAATTTTAAATTTATTTTACATAATCAGGGCCGGTTTCAGCGCCAAATTATCAGTTGAGAATGCTCGTGACGAGCGAAAACTGTCTTCATCGTATTACATTGTAAAAGTGGTATAAGTACAAAAGAGTGTATTATTTTTGAATACAAATATTTCCACATTTCGATAAAACTATGTTACAATCTTACTTATTCTTAATCAATTGCAGGTTCGTAACATGTTTTCTTTAACTTCAACGGAAATTACTCATAATTGAAAAAAAATGAAAAGCCTTGCTTAATATATAAAAAAAGTCTTTTTGTATCTATTAACTGTGCCTGAAACATATTTCGCAGTAAAACGATATTACTTTTTTTTTACTAATCTCAGTTCGTTCCGAATGTTAAGCATATTGCCTCCAAATATGTATCTCAACATTTTTCTCTATGAGAACGGTTTGTTACTCAGTAGTTAGCAAATCACTTTCGCTAGGCCCGTTTTAGGAAAGAATTAGTGGAAGAGTATTCAAGACATATACATCTATGTCTTCAGAAAAATCAATGTAAAAAATCTGGATGTACTGAAATACTAATCCGTGACTTCCGTGCTATAAGTCAACGACGTTGGCACACGACTACGCAGCCGGCAAAAAAAAGAAATATTTAACGGTAAAACAATATTATATGAGTAATAATAACACGAAAATCATCTATGTGAGGTATTCAGGTACCTTAAATATTCAATTTCACTTTTGTTTGCAGAGTATTAGGTGAGTAAATATTTTTGTTGAATATCTAGATACGAATAATTAAATCCACTGGCCTAACCAAACAACTAGAAGTCTGCAAAGTCAAGTCACTAGCATGTGTAAATTTACACAAATAATAGTTAGAATTTTGGAGAACCGTAGATTGCGAAGTGAACTGCTCTAAATATGTTTTTGAATAATATTGTATACATATTTATAACATACTCGAGCTAGATTAGTAAAGTTTAACATGCATGCTTATCGCTAGTTAAACGTACAATGTTCAATTTAAAAATAATTTATAAAATTATGTTTTTAAAGAGGTGTTTATTTATTGAATTATAGCTTTTCAAGTTCATAAATTAATATACTGTAGTAAAAAAAGTAAATCACGCACACTTAAAATTTAAGATTTTATAGAACAGTAAAATTTCTTTGAATCAATTTTGTTTCTTGAATTTTAACGAACAATAATAAACAATACCACAATAACCACACGTTATGTGTGGACAAAGCTTTGGTGTTTATAAGTATATTAGATTTTACCTATGGTACTGCTTTGTCTATGTATATCATTTTTTCTACACTATTTTGTTCATTTTAAGTTTGCAAAAATTAATTTTACTGGAAAAGTTAACGAAAACAACTTATATTCAGACGTATTTATTTTGAAACAAAAATCTTCTCCCAAAAATATAGAAAACAATTTCTTTACCAATTTGTCTGTGTTTTGTCTGACAGGCTTGATTTATACTGAGACTAGTTATTAAAGTAACCTAAAGTATACTTATTTATATTAACACAGAAGATTTTTCTCAAAAGAGAAAACAATTTCCGTGCCGTATTGTCTGCGTTTTGTTGGCCTGGATTGATTTGCTAAAACTCAACTAATGAAAAAGTCTACATGAATGTAAACTTATTTATCATTACACAGACAACCAAAACAGAAAACACTTTTCATTTGCGCTCATCGCCTTGATCCTTATGTCTATAATAATTAATATGACCTAAGTTGAGTCAAAAGTGACCGCATTTGAGCCGGCCCCAAATCGCATAATCCTGCTTGACGTGTGAGATTATGGGGTCACCGCCGCATGTTGATCATAAAACCACCCACCTCGCTTAGTAGTTAATCACTAAAGTGTATGGCAGAGATTTTCAAACAAGATCGGAGTACGTTCTCTCACTGCAACCGGAGAAAACTAATTTTGTTAATTCGTTTGTTTTATAACATCGAGTTATCCCTCTCAAGTTATACGGTTTATGAGTCTTGTAGAGTAGGCTATAACTGCAGACATCAACATTAGATTACAGCTGCCATTGAATTGTGGTTTTGTTATTATGGAAGAATAATAAAACATTTTTTTTAATGTGATGGTTTTCAATGTTTCCCAAACGTATACAAGTTATTACTGTAACGCATTGGTACCCCTAAGTGAACACTTCACATTTTTGTGAGATTTTCGTGCAATTTTATGAACATATTTCTAACAAAATAACGTTAGTACAGCGAAGTAAAGTTATAATATAAATCATTTGTGATAAAGGAGAAAATTAAATCCGGATCTATGGTATAGTGGTCGACATCGTTGGCTTTCTTGGCAGATATCACCGGTTTATGTACCAGTACGAACATTTTAGAAAATCATTTTATCGATTTGTGTTTAAAGGCATCGTTTGTAATAACATATTCTCTAATCCTTCTAAACCCAAAACATTGGGGTCAGTGTGATTACCTTACATTATGTCTTGTTATATCAATTCTATTTCTACGAGAGGTTCTTGTAGATAAACTGCTGTTGAAATAACTCTATTGCGAGATGCTCTACATTAAGTGCACACATGGATTAAACAAATAAAAAAAATAAGTAAAACCCCATCGACCGACTTAGTATTAAGAATAGGATGTTTTTTAATGATTATTTATATATTATTAAACTTATAAAAATGCTTAAAAATCTATTTGATTCGATAACGTGATCTTAATGCTTATTTTATAAACATAGAAAGCACAGGCGTAGGAAGAGCAATTAGCTAACCACTCTTCCTGTCCTAGCTCTATCCTCATATTTCTACTCTTTTTGAAAAAAAGGGATTCATCAACTGAATAACAATCAGTTATTGTAGAAACACTTCTGTCGGGATAAGCTACGTATATATGATCAATACAGTGTGGATAGGGTAATAAAAAAAATCTTGTAATCTACCACAGTGAACTGATTTTCTCTTGCCATAAACACAGGCATTGTTTGCTACGGATTTAAACAGCAGTAAATGACTTTTAATGAATCTTTTAAAAACTTTTAATACTATAAATAAATATTTTATAATTAATGTTGAGAGAAAATTTTATAAATTGAATATCAAACATAACATTTTCTTTTACTCATTGTTAACTTGAATAAAACATTGCAATATTTGCAAAATCAATAATCATAACTAATTCTGAGGAAAATTAGCTTATAGATTTGACGGATTTGAGGAAATCGGAGAAGAGAGTAAAATATTGCATATCTATTACATACACTAAAAAAATACAAAATAACAAACTATCATAAATCTTGATAAAAATGTTAAACTTTACCATTTGTAAGATATTTATCACAACTTTATTCTAAAGTTTTAAGTTACCTTCGAGCTTTTGTCGAGTGGTAAAGTTTCCCATCATGAGTCACTTGGAGAGCTTAGCCAACCTTCGCATAATGTTTACTCTTCTGGCTTGACGCTGAACATTCGAAAAGCTCTGGTTTAAGCAAATCGCCGGGGCTAAAGCGAACGAGGCTTCTGGGGCATATATATACAAACTTGGCATCGTTTGACTAAATCCCCGTCCGTGCTCCGGAGGCGCGGCGGCTGTTTAATTTCATTTTTTACTGCGTTGTATTCTTTTTACTCCGATGCGAGCATTAATTTCTCTTGGCGTGTGGGTCGTGTTTAAGTTTGCATCGTGCAGCTGCAAAGAGCGGTCAATGTGCGGTGCAGACTTTAACAGGTTAAAATTTTGTTGCAACTGTTTTTTTGCTCCGATAATTTACACGTTTTCAAGAACTTGCGCGATATTATGAAGACCAATTATTATGATTACCAATAATGATAACATTTAAGTCAATGCAATTATTATTTTAACTTTTTTGATTATTACAGGTTGCTTTTTTATTTCTACCTCCATAGCTGTTAGAGCAGTGATTTTCAGCTTTATGTTACTGCGGCTCCCTTTGAAAAAAAAACATCTTCGCGCCTCCCCATTCTTTATTTCACATAGTAATAAAGACACGTTTTAAAGGATAAATAAATATTTTGGACTGTTCGCGCCTCCCTTTGCAATAGCCCGCGCATCCCAGGTTGGAAATCGCTGCGTTAAAGCTTACCACAATACTTATTTTAATACGAAATGTTTTGTAGTCCATCGTTGAATAATTTGAAAATTTAAGAAAATACAAATACAGTTAAAAAGCTCAAACTAATTGGGATTAGTATATTGCTTTTTTTACATACACGATAAAGCTTTTTCACTATATGAATGTATTAATAACATTCAAGGATTTGTGCAAGATATCTGTTTAGTCTGTATAAAAATCAATTTATTTATGAAACTGTCCGTATTGCAATTCACAGTCACCGGAGCCAACGTCGTTGATAACTAAACCATGCAGCCTGCTATTATTATAAGATATACTAAGACGATCCTTCAATCATAGTTATATTTACTTCTAAACAACCCATTTCGTCTCAAATGATATATTATACTTGCAAAGTGTCTTCTTGAAATGAGAGTAGCAGGGTAACTTGGACATTTCTTATGGCAATAAAGTTATATCATAGTTCTGTATTTGAATATGAATATATTACTTCGAAGGAAGCCTCACTTCTTACACTACGACCAAACCATTTTCCCATTTATCCTCTCGATATTATGCGCTACTCATATAACCGTCGAATCCGTACAATATTAGCCGATCGAGCGGTCTCGGGCGTCTGGCCGCTCAGCTACATGCGCTTATATAGTATGTGAACATCTTAGCCCCAAAGGCGGACAAAAAATTGAAATTTTACTGTTCAAAAAATAAAACAATCTTTTGTACTAAACCAACATTTATTTAATATGGTCAAAACCAGGTTCACTCATCACGAGCATTTTCAACTGATAAACATATACACTAATGCATTTATGTTTATATTAGACCAAGTAATAGACAATGTAATGGAAAAGGAATTGATATATAAAGATACAAATTGTGAATGAGTGATACTAAACGCTATATTATAAAAAAATCTTTAATTATTTACGAATAAATGACATTTATTCTTTATTATTCTTTGATGGGACCCGTCTAAGCATATATTTTTTTGTTTGTTACACCGTTATTAGTTTAACTTGGCTTAGTAATAATTGCACTGCGTATATTCGTTTCAGTTGAAAATGTTCGTCATGAGCGAAACTGGTCTTGATCATATGAAATAAGTAAAAATAAGTTTTAACACCTTAAAAGTAATTGCAATTTTATTTTTGAAAACAAAAATAAATCGATTTTAAGCAATGCAAAGACTTATACATCGAAAAAATAACGGATAAATGGCTGCAAGTAATATGTTGAATATCAGTCAAAACTGTTAAAAAAACATACATTTGGATAAGTTATCATAGCAAAGTATCCAAAGAGAAGGATTTGTAGTGTAGTGGTAAACGTCAGCTGCCGTAACTGTTGTCACGGGCTTAAGTACCAGTACGAACAGTATTTTTGTCAATCGATTTTTGTTCAAAGATTTGACATTTGGAAATTCATTTCAATCCTAAAAATAACGGCAAAGCTGGAGCCATTAACTTACCACTAGTCATATGTTTTTCTCCTTACTCCATTAAAGATAGATTGAGAAACTGAGTAACGCGCTGTTATGATAGAAAAGCTCAAGGCGTTTTATGTAGTAGAGAGGGTATATTTCATTAATACACTCGCTTAATTTAATCTTCCCTTACCTTTGAAGCACAATAGTGCAAACGTGCAGGAAATATCCTGATAATTATTTATAACAAGATTAACGTTGTTATACTGTTGTACTTATGCATCCGAAAAAAGAGTATAACTCCTTCAAAGATATTAGTTGTAACAGCGATGAATACCATGGGGTAGTGAAGTATACATTTTTTCTAGAAAATATATCAAATTCAATACAAATTATAGACTCTCTTTCAATTTTTTTAGGATACATTTACACACATTAATTGATTTATTTATTTATTTATTGTTTAAAATTAAAAGTATGGTACATGACATAACAGCTTACGCCAATTCACCATGTACTTGACAAATAAAAGAGACAGAATATAAAATAAAATTACATAATACATAAAAATCAACACAAAAAATCAAGAAATTAAATAGTAAAATTTCACAAATAGTTCACAAATACTATCACCTAAAATGTCCACTTCACTAGGCAATGAGTTGATCAATCGAACGGCCCTAGGAACTGGTGACTCATACCTCCTAAGCGAGGTATAAGTTTTTAGAAATAAAAGTTTTCGCTAATAATTTTGCCCACGTGAAAATAAATTGGGAGCATGTAAATTAATAGTCATGAGAATTTCAGGATTATTTACTCGGCCCCGAAGGAGAAGAGAAAAATGCTTTAAGCTTGAAAACGATCTTCGAGCTTCAAGAGAGTGAAATGATAACATTCCTAAAAGAATTTTGGTGGGGTAGTATTCATTTAAGGAATTATCAAAGGGAAAGAATTTAAATTTTTTGAAATATTATAATAATATCTAAGAAATTTCTTATGGACTCTCTCCAATTGCAGCTTGTATGAACTTTCATATGGACTCCAAATGATGGATCCATATTCAAGCTTACTTAAGACCAAAGAAACATAAAGCGTGCGAAACACAGTTGGGTTTTCAAATGGTTTGCTTTGTCTAACAATAAACCCAAGAAGTTTGTTTGCAAGTGATAGATCATAGATGACTAGACTAAGTGAATACCTAAACGCAAATGACTCAACGCAGGGCAACAAAAAACTAGCAGGTAAATGCATGCAAAGCAGACATGTGCTAACAGCGTATGCCGTGACAGTTGTATCCAGTGGTGGGTACACTATAAGCAAATGAGGCGCGCGTTTGGGATATCTGATTCTTAGTGGCCTTAAAAATAGCTTATATAATACAATTTTATTATTTTACTTGGAATTTTCTGTCATATTTATGTTATCCGTAAACCAGGGCCGCCAAATTTTATAGCGCCTGGGGCCTCCCATGTGCTTAATCCGCCACCAGCCGCTTCACAAAAGTGACATAATATACGAATAAGACAGAATGTCCCACATAAACTCTTTTAATATCTTTCAAGATGAGTATCGTATAAAAAACTAATTCATTGCTTTCTTAGTCATTTTGCGGCAAAGTAAAAAAAAATAATTCAAAATATGCACGCGCCACGCAGAAATCTGTGCTGGTACTACAACGGAGCGCAGAATAGGGTAGACGTATGTCTTCGTTGCACGTGTTTGCGTTGAAGCATACGAAGGTCTATGCTCCTTCATGTAATAAAAAATATGCGCTGATCTGAGCTGTACTCAACATTTGCCTATTGACGTGGTAGTTAAATCAATATTGTTTATATTATTGTGTATTTTACATAAAGAAGAATTTACATCTACAGTGATACATTATGTTATCATAGATTTCTATAATATCAGTCAGTGTTGTGTTCCTCTCATATTCACTTCGTCTTGTAGGCACTATCTATTACTATTACTACTGATAGAAACAAATGTATCCAGAAAACGAGACAGTCTGATGGAGAGAGAGGGAAAATTATTTATTAGATATACTCTAATACATACGATTATAATCTTAAATCTATAGATAATACATTATCAATCGATATTGTTCATCGACTTGTTCTGCCAATGGTAATAAAAGATATATTTAAAAATTCTTTTAAAACTTAATCCGATGCCATTTTTACCTTATTGTTATGAATTTTTCCTAACTTAACCCCGATATAATCAATAATCTAGTAGTAGAAATGAAAATTATCAAACATTCATAAATATCGGTAAATCAAACGTCACGTAATTTTCTGTTCTTTGATTTTACAAATACGAAATCAACCTTTATCAACCGGTTAATTGATTTAGAGTATTTATAGATAACGAAGAAAAAAAACCGATTTGTATTTTTTTGTTTGATTAACAATTCACTGTCAATACTAAGTATGGCTATGATTTTTTAATATTTTTTACAGTATTCAAGAATACATGTGACTGCAACGTTTTGGAGTTAAAATAAAAAAAAAGTATTAGGCGGACATGAATATGTATGGATAGAAAGATCAAACGCCACTGTGTGCTCGGCTGCCTGATTAGAATGCATCTCGAGATTCAGTCCAGCGCACCGTTCCCGCTGTACCCGTTCTACTTCAGAGTCACTTTCGACTTGATATTTTATCTACGCCGTTACTTTCCGCACTTAAGACGGCAGGTCTCTTGGGGCAAGAGTTGGCGAACTTGGCGTGGGATGTCTACCTATATGTATGCTACCTGATACCTCCTCACATTACATGGTACCCTGATCTTTGACAACAAAAAGATAGTTCCGGGTTCAGCAAAATAAGAATATGAACTGCCTGCAGGGCTTCTTACATAATTTAGTCAGACTATCTATTGCCGTATGCTTAAATGTGGCACATACTGATTATCATTTCAATACTTCCGTCTTTTATTGTTTTGTATTTAGGTATTTTTAAACGATATTTCATTAATTTTCAATAATAATCCCTTTATCTTTTGTAACTAAGCTTTTTACGCTGTACTTCAACAATGTTTTCACGTAGTAGTTCATCTAGTTTCACATAAAATATGTATTCAACAAATAAAACAAACTTTTTTACTGATTCCGCCTTTATTTAATTTGGTCAGGGTTAGTTTTGTTCATATGATGTAAATGTGAAATAAGTACAAAAAAATGTTTCATTTTTTGATATAATGCCTTTCTACTAAGTTAAAAAAGTGAACACCTAAAAAGTGGTGTTCAACAAAATGTAATGTTAAGCTGAATCTTTAGTGAAATGAAAAAAATATGGATTTTGCTTTATTGCCCATATATATAAGCGTGAAATTTGACAAAAAAATAAACCATAAAACATTTGCTGATTAGTGAACTCGAAATTACTGCTTTACGGTTGAGAATCATGGCCGTATACTGAGCATTAATAACAGATGCTTGCGTCGGATAATGGGGGTGAGGTGGTTTGATTTTGTGAGGACTTCGGAGATAACGGACCGTACAAGACAGCGCTCCGTCACGTCAGTGTTTATGAGAGACGTTGGAACTAGCTGGGTCGCGTGCTGCGGATGCCTCCGGAAAGCCTCAATCCTGCCTTCCTCTCCTTTTGAGAAGTGGGATTCCGGCGCCCTGGACGTTCGTCGGGTATTATCCATAGCATGTACTCGGCGGAACTGAGGGATGCTGGCATGTCATGGGAGGAAGCAAAGCAATTGGCGGGAGACAGGGAAACGTAGAGGTGCCACGTGGCGGCTATATGCTCTACATAGGGAGCGAATATGGCCAAAGAAGAAGAATAAGAAGAACTCGAAGACGCGCTCCAGCATCCCGTCTCCACACCTCTTTGGTCAATTTCGTAGAAGTAGTTCATGTTTTGATGTTTTTTCGCGGGGCATTCTAACATGAAAAAATGCTCATGTGACCTTCGCCTAAAGCCGAGGTGGAGAACCCGCGGCCTTCTGGCTAATTCTGAAAAAACGAGATTTGGAGATATTTGGGGAAAAAGTAGAGCAAATTGAAGATTTCAAATTTCTCAGTGGCCTAAAAAAAAAAAAAAACGAGGTTAGAAAATATTTGGGGAAAAGTATAGCAAATTGAAGATTTCAAATTCCTCGGTGAGCTAAAAAAAAAAAAAACGAGGCTTGAAGATATCTGAGGAAAAGTATAGCGAATTGAGGATTTCAAATTTCTCGGTGTTAACTGCGGCCTTATGTTGAATCAGAAAAATGAATACGGCCTTTAGAGAAGAAAAGGTTCCCCACCTCTGGCCTAAAGAGTGAAAGATGTTACATGAATTCAACACAACTCAGCATCTTTTTCATGTATTAATTTGTTTTTATATTAATGTTTTTGTGTAAATGTCAACCATACTATTCGTCTATAAAAATATTGTTTATATTACGCAAACGTTTCATGCATCCGAAGATATCAAATGCATTTGCTAGAGAGAATTTCGATTCATGCGTAGTCTTATTTCAACCGTGTTTATGAGGAAATTAACATTTGATCAAAGAGCTTTCGCAAAGCACTCGTAGAGTTTGCACTCGCGACGTTGGATGAATGAATAAATTAGCAAATAGTGAGTTTACTCAAATTATGAATGGCTTATTTGTAAATTGATTATTTCAAATAGTTTACATGTGGAAATTTTCCTCTAAAATTTCAGCTTTAATTAAAGTAACGCACAAATATTGTAAGGTGTATTTAATCGCAAAACAATTATTTAAATATTAATATATAAGTTTAAATTTGAATTATTTTGATTCTGTACTCTTCCATAAGTTTGTCGATAACGACCCGGGCTTAACCTTTCTGAATCTTCAGATTTTTTCTCGGTTTGCTGCTCGTCCGTTCAAGTACATTCGTGCACTTGAAAATAACCTGAAGATGCGGAAAGGCGAAACCCGGGTCAATATCGACAAAACTTATTAAAGAGTACAGAATTAAAGTAATTAAAATTTGTTCCTGTTAATGTTTTAAACCACAAGTTTTTATAATAAGAATTATGTTGTTATATGAATTATGTGACAAAAAGGGACTGTGTATAAATTATCTGAGTGATTCTAGTCAAATATGGCAACATATATAAGAATACTTTGGATTTTTTCTAGAAAAAAAATATAAGTCATAAACATTCCTAAAAACACTTTTGCTCAAGCAAATGAGAATTTGTATAATCGATTCGATTCTTAATGCATAAATGTGCATAACACAAGATCTCACTAAATCGAATTTCGATCATAGTATAAAGCTTTTTAAATTTAAATATGGTTACTATTTTTCTCTTCATATGATCTGTGGCTTAGAGCAATGTTTCTTAACCGGTGATCGGCGCAGATTTTTAGGGGCGCTGTAAAATTTTTCTGCAGTTTAAAAATAGTTAGTATCCTTTTTTAAAAACTTATATTGATGGTTCACAAAACATTTTTTGATTATTTTTGTGGTCCACGGATTTAAAAAGGTTAATAAATACGGTCTTTTGACTACTTCGATACGCCTTTTGACTTGATCAAAATTTTCACTTTGGTCAAAAAATTGTACGCAAGCGCTTGGAAAAAGAGCGTAATCAACCCATTATATGTTCGACAGTCGAAAAAAAGGGGATGGTGGTGTCAACGTTTTATTTACTGCGGCCTTGTGTTGAATCATATAAATGAATGTGGCCTTTAGAAATGAAAAGGTTCCCCACCCCTGGTTTCGAGTATTGCCCGAAACTCTGAGCGACAAGTTGGCAATCGGCGCTCTGTTTAAAGTTAATCATAGAAGAATATGATATGTTTTTTGTCAAAACGTAATCAAACACAATACATTGATAAAAAGGGTTAAAAATATATAAAACTAGATTCAATAAACCTTGTCATTTGACCAAACGTTAAATAAAATTTGACCAACCACCTTCAGTTGGTAATACCTACATTTTTTTAAAGTAAAATATTTAGATTATCTTTATAATTCGTACTAACGTTTTCAACCCAATTATTTTTAATTAAAGTGAAGTTGTGGTACATGTTTCAAAAAAGGTTGCCTGCTATAAGCCGAAATAAAATATGGAGCCTAATTGAGTTTTCTTTCTGAGCAGACAGGATTTAAGATGCCTCTGTTATCCATAGCGACATCTGTTAGCAGCTAATTTTCTTATTTTAATTTCACAACCTACATTATTTTGATAAGTTGACATGGAGTAGATATAAATAAACTCATTTTCAGCTTTAAAGCACGAATTAAGGTTTTTTTTGTGGTGTATTAAATTTCAAATATCCAGCTGTTGTTTTGTTAAAATAAACAGGAAACCATACATGCAGCAGGTTTGCGTAGTGGTCAGAAAACTTATACATGAAAGTTGTTCTAATGAAGCTCTGAAAACTTTCATCTGACGTTTTACTTTATGTTTAAAGGCGGTTATTGGTGCAATAAACTTACAGGTTTGCAAAATACGCTACTTCATACTGTGAACAAAAAAAAAAATTAACGAAACATTACGGCTTCAATGTTGGGCTAAATAAAATTATTTCTATTGGTATTCAATTTCGAAATATAAGTTGAGAAATAATATCTAGTAAATATAACGATACGTTCCTTTAGCAAAGGTCATCTCTTTAAACAATGCGTATTTCTTGGATTTATTTAATTCAAGCGTATTGTAGAATATTATCGATAGATTCGGCGGTATCTTTGTGGAAGTTCACTAATTATAACATCATATTGTAATTAAAAATATTTTTACAAATGTAACAATTGTTTTGCCTCTTTAAGAAGTATCATAAAACAAAACATCGTAAGATAAACGAATAAATGAAACTTTGATTATATTTCTTGATTAGTTTAAAATTACATAATCAATGTTGGGTTTTTTTTAGTGGTTAAGAACCAAACAGTAGGTAAAAACAGTATATTCAAACATAAAGAAATTGAACAATGGTGAACTGCATATCTAATCTTTGTATTATATCAGTATGTTTGACAACATCCCACATTGGTGTTTTATGACAAATTATATTTAATTTATCCACTAATGCAAAGTTTATTTATAGTTTAAGAGAGTTGCAAGCCATGAAGATCAATATTGACTCCATCAATCGATTATGAATATTTTGGTGACAATTTCGAGAAAATTCCTACGAATATTTGAGTTAGGAGATTTACTTTTATCACTTTTAAAGTGTTCACTGTCAAGACTTATTGGAAAGGCATTATGTAAATAAAATTTTAAAAATCTTCCACATTACTTTTACACATTTATTTAATATTAATGATGACAATGCAGTAGAAAGTCAAATTAAAATGCTTGTCATAAGCAAAACCAGTTCTATTCATATTTAATAAATGTGGAATTTTAACAAAAAAATATTTTTTTTTTGTTTTTTCAATGAAATACATTTTTACCTAGTATTGACAGTGAAAGCCATAAAGTGATAAAAAATAAAAATATTCATTACTAAAGCTTTTTTTCTTTTGAAGCATTATACGTGGACATTTAAAAAAAAAATCTTGATACCTGCAAGCTTTTTATATTTAGTTGTCAATGCTTTATTGGAGCAACATAAAATGCTCTTTACCAGGTGAATTCCTTCAATTCAAAATTAATTATGAAAATTTAATTACCGAATGCGGAAACATTCTTTGGCGTTATTGCAAAACAAACAATGCAGTCGGGCGACTTATTCCAAGAAAATATTCATTTGCTTGACATGTGAGTCGTAAAATGAAAGAATACCGTGAAGTTAGCTCCACGTTACTGCCAAAGCCAAGCGTGACTTTCCTTGCAAACAAGGTGGCAATAATAATTGCTTTTAGACGCACCTCGTCGAGCGCATTCCTTTAATTAGTCGGTCTGGTATTAATGTGACTGACGCGCGTGGATCAATGCGTTAGTAAACTCGACGGCGGAAAGTTTTCAGGGCTTCATTAAAACAACCTCCAGTTTACAGAAGTGAGCTTTCAAAGTCAGGGAAAAGCTCGGTTATATTTATGTGTGCGATACAAAAAACACTGGTTTCTTACGTTGCTAGAAAAAACTGAATTATCAGAATGTTTGGATCTCGAAAATATGAGCGGAATTAATCTTTCAATTAATACTATTTTTTACACAAAATTTACTTAATGATAATAATACTAATGCAGCTACGTAGAAAATTTAATTAAAAATAGAATCATTCAAATTATTATACATCTTAATTTGAAAAAAAAACGATAATTTTACGTGTAATAATAAAAAAAAATATATGTCGCCTGCTGTTGCCCAGTTGTTTAGAGCTTGCTCTACCGATCACGCAGGTCTGGGCTCGATTACCGGTCGGTGAATTTGAGAATTAATCAATTCAAAGTTGTGATCGAAGACTGGGTCTTTGCGATGTCAATTCACATCATATCCTCTCCTCCCATCCTTCTGATCCTTGAATTAAATGAGTGTAGCAATAGCGATTAACCAACCGCTAGTCCTGTTCTAGCCTTATCCTTCTTTCTCTACTACTCGCTTTAAAAAAAGTGAGGTAGAGTGACTGAGTAACAAACAGTTGTAAAAACATTCGGTTGAAATACCTCCATTGAGCCATATGCTCCACATTGGGAGCGGACATGGATTTTAAAAAAATGAGTTCATGAGAAGTGAAGTGAGCCAAGTGGTATTTTAGAAAAAAAGTTATATCCGTTGTAATATTCTACACGTCTTCAAGTGTCGTAAAAATGAAGTAACTAAATTAATACTCATTGCAATTGTGCCACTAAAACACCAAATAATAACGTGAGTATACTTAAAAGTACGATAGAAAAGCTTACTTGGCTCACTTCACCTCTTAATGGCTTAATGTCAAACTGATTTTGTAAAAAAAAACCATAGAGCAAGTTTTACAAATAACGATTTTTTTTTAGTGAGAAATTTATGCTCTGTTTTATTACATTATTAAACATATTTTTAGATATGAGAGTGACTAAAAACACTTAATCAATAAAACAAGACGTGTTCTTATTTTTTTGTACAAGATGAACTGCTTTAATTTTTCAAAACAGAATGACAAGTATTTTTGCTGAGAAATTTAATATTTCCAACGGCTAGCCATGTGGAAAAAGAAAATGCGGTTCGCGTCGTCGTTGTTGGACGTCGCATGGCAAAGATGAACGCCAGATGCATAGCCGTGCTGAGAATTTTCAATACAACGTTTTATATTTTCTGACAGAAGGCGCTTTAAGCATCTTTATTACTTGAATTAAACATTCTTCGGCTAACCCAGGTATGCACAAATGAATTATATATTTTTTATTGTGCCAGACTCGTCTAATTCAACGCTTAATTCAATATAGCACTCGTTAAAATGACAAAAACACATGAGATAAATCACTGAAATTACTTTTATAGTGAAACTCTGTACTTTTTTTGTTTTGTTTGTTATAGTTTTTATTGATAACTGTCGCCCGTTGTAGTCAGACTGGTAAGAGCTTTCTCTTCCGATCAGCCGGGTCTGAGTTCGATTCCCGTTAAGGTCAATGTCGAATTTAGTTTTGAGACCTAAGGCTTGGGTGTTTGTGATGTCACTTTACCTCAAATTGATCTCGAGTAACTTACTAAAATTTCTCATTAAGTTTTTCTCGTGTCATCTTTCAACTATTTGACGTATTGGCATTGGCTGTAATTCCAAATATTTATTTTTAAATAAAAATAACAAGAACATTTTGAAATCATCAGTAAGTTGTATCTGTCGTTATAATTACAGATTTTTTATTGAGTGATGGATGAAATTTCAATATAACACATTATTATCTGAAACCGACATAGATCATAATTTTAAATGATAATGCTAATGATATTCACATTGAAAGATATTATGACAAAATTATTTATTATTTTTTAACTAGAAAAGGAGCATAATGTATGTATATCGAAAAAATTGTGCAAAGCAAAGCCGCAACAAAATAATAAAATTAATGTTTTAATTACAATGTGTAAAATACTTTGAAATATACAGTTTTATCCATAACAGCACAGGTCCTCACGCATATTGACATAACACGATATCTAGTTATTTAAATATTTTAAACGTTTCGAGAGGATCTATTTTGTTGTTGTAATCGGCTAGGCTTATTTTTTAGTCGAATGAAAAACGACTAGACTGCACTTGGCTTGCTTTTTGAACAAGCAGAGAAAATAAACTTCTATTTTGGACAAAACCTCTAAGATGATCATTAAAATAATTTGTTTCTGTGTTTAATATCCTACTTTTTTAGAAATTTATTTTAATCATAAGGTGCTGGTGACAACCACGTTATCGGCACGGTAATTAATGATTTAGTTTAAATAAAAAGACAGTACTTTATCATAATTATATCTTTCAAAAACTTAAAGGCCTTCATGCTAATTTTCGATCATGTAAGATTTTTTAAGGTATGAATTATAAAAAAAAAAATCTTGATAAATATTTGTGACTTTTTTCGTGGAATTTCAGATTCAGTACTCGTTAAGGGTGTTTCTTATACACTTATCAAAATCTAAAGTGAAAGTTTTTAGGTAAACTTTAAACAAAAAGTGATCTAAGACTTCTGTAAATATACAATAAAATATCTGCAAAATCCTAGCGGAAATTGAGAAATGCTTAATAGAAATAGAAATCTATGGTTTTTTTAAACTTTAGTAGAAAACAAAATATCAAGTTCACCACAATTACTTTGAATATGATAAGACTATTTTTTTTAAATGCAGACAAGAATCGTTTTGCAAAAGCGACGCTTAAGAAAAATTTACCAGCAAATATCTTTTTTCTTTTTCTTATTTGTTTTTTAAGAATCTAAGAATCGGTAAGTTTGTTTTACCACCTACAATTATTTTAATCTTTATTTAATGTATATTTCAGTAAGTATTGTAAATCTTTGTTTTTAACAAATAATTTATCAACTAAACTCAAATACTATTTCATAGTAAATAATATTCGAAATGTGGCAATGCATGTTCAATAGTTTGTTTGCCTTGTTTGTTTAGATGATATTAAATTTCCTGAGGCAAAGTCCTGTGGCCTTTTCTATGCAAAACATTTTCTGGAGTAGGTGAAACCCTAGAAGCGTGGTTCTATTATTTTCAGCGCAGCTAATCATACCTCAAAGACATTTGATTAAATTAATTTAGAATCACTACTCGATGTCATTATATAAAACAATAGCGATGAACGAAATAAAATGTTTGAAAATCTCGAATGCAGACAGTGAAACTAAAATAATAATACGCAGTATTCAAAAAGTTTAAAATTTGCATTCGCAGTTCTTAAGGTATATTATTATTTTAAAAGAATGAGCAAGTATTTGAAGATAAGCCTAATCAATTCTGCGCGTATATAAGTTTTCATTTAAATAAAAAAAAAGATATGTGTTCACATCTTAAGATTAAAAAAGATTAATTGTCATTAACAAGAATATAAAAAAGAATGATGTTAACTTGAATAAACATTAAAGTCACATAATAAAATTCACAAAAATCTTAACAATGATAACTTGAAACACTACGAGCACAAATTATAATTCACAGAAGGACACTTCTATCATTTTTCAAACGATTAGGTCATTGTTTGGGACGAATATGAATTTGGTAATGGGTATAGTCTTTTCATCTGAATTATGATGTTTGATTTCAGATAAAAGCAAAGAGATAACAAACAGCTAAATTGTTATATACATCGCTAGTGATAGCGTTTTAATTAAATCTGTCGCAATATTTTTCTATTATTTTAGGTACTTATTTTGTTGACTAAAACTAAGTATTTTTTAAATTCTTTCCGAAACAGCCGTTCACAAAATAATTCCGGTTCCTTTAAAAACCTACAGCTAATAAATAAGCTATTAGTTAGGTTCGGAGAATTCCAAAAAAAGGAGGAACACGGGTCATGTCTTGAATTTATAGTAATTTAAATTTAAAAATATTAGTCCAGTTATGAAGAAAATTATATTTTAATTTTATTTTGTATAAAAAATGCTCATTATTTTTTTTTCCACCGAAAAAGATACTTGAAGCATTAAGAAAATGTAAACTTTTTGTAAAAGGTTTCTACAATTATTTCGCCACCTTAATGATCAAACATGGTAATTTTCATTTGAACATTGTTGGTCAATTTAAATTAAATATTATTTGAGTAACAAAAAATTAAATTATATTCATTGTAAGGATCAATAACACAATTTTCAACTGAAATATGTCGACGAAAATTAAACAGCATATTCATAACGTATCTTAAAAAATATTTAAAAGCAAGTTATCTATCTAATTTTAATATTGATGTATCAATAATGTAACGATTTTTTCATTTAATAATTTGAATATTTGTGCTTAAGAAGGCGCGTATGTTTTTTCAGATTTTATTTAAAGCTAATATGCAGAAATTTATAATTTCGACTGTAGGTACTCCTCGGTATTTCAATATTAAATTGAATTTTGTTCACTCAGTACCTGAAGATGCCGAAATGCAAATCCCAGGTCGTTAGTGACAAAAGATCTGATAGTGTACACAATTTGAACGATTCAATTTTACTCTTCATCATAAAAACACACTTCTGACATTCTCAAGAAGAAAGCAGTTTATATGTCATAGGATTTTTTTTGAAAAAATATAAAATTATGAATTGTTATATTATGTAGGTTTCTTCCAGTAATATAATAAGTGCCAACGCAATGAACATAGTTCGTACTATAATGCCTACGAATGAGAACTAATACCACCACAGAAACAAAACAAAAACCAAAGACCACGCATCTACCTACGCCCAGGTAAATCCAGGACGCTACGCGGGAAAGCAGCATCAAAATACACCAGATGAAAGGGAAATTGGAGCACGGTTCCACTGGCCCCAGAATTTGATGTATATATCAATCAATCATTAGTTCGTATGTTATTTCAAATATTGACGTTGTTCTTAGACGACAGAGCGTGTTTTAATTTAAATCTATCAGTCTGCCTTCATTTCTTAAAATACACTATTTTTACTTTTTTTAACAGTACACCGACAATAGAGTATTTTCAAAACAGGTTTTTGATATTAAATAAAAGCATAAATAAAATATTGTGATTATAGTTTAAGCAATAAAAGTTTTGTAATCCTCATTTGAACCCATGTATTATGTAACATTTTTTAAATATATAATACAACGCTGAAAAAGATAATTTTAATGAAAAGGTTAACTAAACAACGTCGCAGATTATCGTACTTTTAAAATATTATATCATTTGTAGCATGTTAAATAATTTATTTAATCCTTTACTACCCGTTAAGCTGAGGAAAATTTTTCATAAAGTAACAAAAAGATATTAAAAAAATATATATCAAAGCTACACAAACCCTGGATATACTTTTTTTGAGAGGACGGCTTTTGAGGAAAATGGTGAAACAAAAAAGGTGTTTTTGTCGTTTACTAAAGACACTGCCGCAAACTTTATATCATTAAAAATACGTTGTACAAAAATAGTAACTGTGATACAAACGCACATACTAAAAAACGATGTGTATCTTATTTAACAAATATCTTGTTTAAAGGTTTACAATAATTATTCTACTGAAACATTTTGTAAATGAGCATAATTTTATTCAAAACTTTCTATGTGTAAATTGACACGCTTTTCCAAAGACTTTGACCAGTGTACAAAAGAGTTCATTTCATTAAACAATGTGGAGCATATGGACTCTTAATGGATTTTATATCAACAAAAATGTTTCGTTCTCGCTTTTGCCTGTTTTAAAGATAAGATCGCTGAGAAGAAATTGAAAATATAACATACATCCATGCTTTGAACAGAAATCCATAAATCTATTAAGAATCAATTAATAAAAACTCATTTAATCAGTGGTTTGCAACCTTTATGCTACTACGCCTCCCTTTGAAGAATAAAATATCTTCGCGCCTCCCCATCCTTTATTTTATATAGTAATAAAGACACGTTTTAAAGGGTAAATAAATATTTTGGACGTTTCGCGCCTCCCTTTGCAATAGTCCGCGCTTCTTAGGTGGGAAATCGCTACCTTAAACGAAGTCATTGAGGTTGACCAGTGACCACTCAACCACGCAACTACGAATTGTATTCTAATAATAAAATGACTTTCTATAAATTTCAGATTGATCAATGAAAATTGAAATCAACTAAAAACGATTTTGTAGCAATGCCGTTATGATTAAGGGTGTTTTCTGTGAGATACTTAAGTACATCTGTATTGATAATGTTACTACATTAAGCCCGTAAAATTGTTTTTACTGAAAAAAGGCAAAAATTCTCTTTATAGTTAAATTATAATCTTCGATTGCTTAAATATTTTGCTTATTCACGAATTGACCGAATAACTAACACAGTTATTCATAAGGTGATATTTTTAAAACGTTTACAAGTACATACTGACATTATTATCTTTTAATGTAGATAAATCAAGAGGAAGGTTCACATCTGTCACAAAATGATTCTTTCAATAGTCAAATTGACAGTTTAAAAAATCCCTACACTGCTCAATTCGCGTTATCAGCTGAAACAAGTCGCCGTCTATGTCATGTTATAAGAAATTTCACGAATTCGGAGTAAAATATATTATATAAAGCAAACAGAATAATAATTGTAACTTTGTGTAAGTGGGTTCCTAAAAACAAGCCTTGAACGAGTTCAAACAGTTCATCTCTGTATAAACAATGTCAAAGTAAAACTTCGATCCTCAACTTCTAAATCCTTGAAAATTTAACAGGCAGGACTTAGGCATATACTATCGCAGTGGCACTGCGATACTGTACATGCCAGCCAGTCTATACTATATCCGTGCGAGACAATGGCTTTTGTAAGTTGTGGCAAGTTTTATGCGGGTGCCAGCCTCTCGTTACGAGAGTGACGTCACTCAAAGTGAGGAAGTAAATTATGGCTAAGCAAAGCTGACGCAAACCCTAATCTTATTTTCTCATAACTACTAATTGATGATCAGTTTTAATGCAAATACATCTTTGTTTATATCACAATATTAACTGAATCGGAGCAATAATAAAAGTTGGTAAGGTAGGCAAATTTTGCAATTTACAAGTCATCTTCAATGTTTTCCAACTTTCATACATCGATAACTCGATTGATTGATGGCTTTGTGTCAAATTTATGGATGTTTATTCTATCTACGCACTGTTTATTTGATTCTGAAAAGGGGTACTTATATAAGAATCATTTCTTTAACCTTTGGTGAATCCAAGGTTTTGAGTGATGATATCTAAATATCGGTTCGGTGATTCTACCGAACATTACTTTTACAAACACGAACACTCCGAACAGGAATATTCCGAACACGAACTCTCCGAACAAGAATACTCCGAACACCGATTCTTTCGGACACAGAATCTTCCGGATACAGAATACTTCGCACACCGAATACTCCGAACATTTAAATATTTTGATTTGGTGGAAATATATTTTTCAAATAATTTAAATATTATAAGTAAAAAAATGTTTGGCCAGCTTTTGTGAACAATACTCTATAATGATGCAAAAGAAGAAGAAGTCATGACTGTATAATGCGAGGGATCGAGACAGACAGCATGTGATAAGGAAGGAAGATAAAGCTGTATTTTCCTTTACATGGGATCCACTGACGAGTGTCAGGAAGTACTCAGTACCCGTTTAATAAGGATATGGTTACTAACGATATTATGTTTTACTAAATTTAGAAATAACGAGTTTATTAATAGTATTAAAAAATATAAAAAGGTCATATATTTTTAGGCACATGTTTTTTTTTATAAATTCAGTAAATTATATTACATTTACATTTATTTTCATGAAACAGTCTGGATTATCGTCTATCAAGAATTTGAGTTTAGTAGTAGGTTGAACGATTAAAATTTAAAAATGAAATTCAACCAAGCACCTTCAGTCAAAATATTAAATTATAGTAGTAGGTGTTAAAAATAGCAATTAAAAGAAATCGTTACATCCTGACAATGCTACTTTTCAGTTTTGAGTTATATTACCCAATATATACTTCTATTCTATATTTCGAAAAAATGACGAGAATGTATAACAAAATATAAGCTTTCTCTTGGTAGGCACAACAATCTTCTTCCAGTTTCATAAAATTACAACTCGAAATATAATTTTATGGTTAACGTTGCAACGAATTTTTATTGAATTTAGATACATGACTTAATAATTCACCAAAAATGTGAGACAAATAATAATAATCATTTTTTTACAATTCAGTTAAGATGTATTGCTATGGTCAACCAAATCTCAAAACTTCTAATTTCTAGTTGTAGCACTGTGGAAGTAAGCCATCGTAGAAACCGTATACTATGCTTCAAAACAATTGTTTGCACTGAATACTGGGGTTGCGGTTGTGGCTTAATAGTTTGAGATAATAGAGCGGGCTAACCAGCCCCTAATTAACTCCAAAATAATAATAAAAAACCATGATGAACCTGGCATGGTTATGATCTGAATCTTTCCTGATTCTTTTACAAATTGGATGATTGATGAGTCACTAGATAGCTGTTGATTTCTGATATTCTTTTATTATCATGTCTAAATATTTGTCATCAATAAGAATGTGTTCTCTATATATTTAAAACCAGTTTGTTTAAAGTTGAGCGCAAAAATATTTTGTCTTATGACAATCTTTATCAATTTAAATGAGAGATGCCGTAGAAGAATAATTTTGACTTTGTATAGGAGGCTGTACAAGCTGACAACCCTTTCGTAAATATTACGCCCCGCTCGCTTACCCCGAGCTTAAATTCCATACGACCGAAGCTGACGCAGACACCGCGCCGACGTCTCTGGCATAACGTCCTAATTTAAAGATACAGAATTAATTACTGAATTTAATTAATATCTCACTTTTGTCAGACATTCCGGGCGGATATTGAACTTGGCTCTGGATAACATTCAGGCAAACAATATGATTAAATAATTTGGAATTCGCAAAACACACAATTTAATTAATTTAATGCACAAATAATATTATGATCTAAATTTAAAGATATTTAGAACCGTCGGAAACACTGAAAATACAAACGCGAAACATGTTTTTAATTTACAAATTCAAAGTTGTTACAAAACAGATTTCAATTAAAATACATTACCATGTCCGCTTTCTATTTGAAGCATATTGACTAATGAAGTGTATCATAACAGACGATTTAAACAAAAACTGATTATTGCTAAGTTGATATCACTACTCTCTTTCAGAAAGAGTAGGGACAGAAGAGTATATAACAAGTCCAGTAATTAGCTAATCACTCTCGATACGCCGCGTTTCCTTTTTGGGATTGGATGAGTGGGAGAAATTTTTAAACATTACAGACATTCATATTTACAAATAGAAATCATAAAATTAATTAGTTTAACTGTATATACTGGAACTCGAACCAGTGATCACCGTAACCATAGCCGATGTCACTAGACGTTGTCACTCGACTACGGAGTACAGACACGTATATTCATTTTTTTTTCTGTAATTGAGAGTTCATATTTACAGGAAAACGTCATAGCTTTGTCGTAATACTTACATATTATATTATATGAAAAATCTTTGATGTAATTGGTTTTTTTTTATACATTAATTCAAAATTTGTATCTTATTCACACTAGAAACAAATATTTTTTGTATAATACTTTATCAAAAGTTATTGAATACAGTTAAGGTAATGTGTTTCATGGAAAAGAGTGGGTCCGTGGTGCGGTGTTCAACGTCGTTCGCTTTCGTGATGGATCTCGCAGGTCCGAGTACCAGTACAAACATATACTTTTTAATTGTTTTTTTTATTGCAAAAATACACTGACTTATAACAATATTCATTTCATGGAAAAAATAATGAGATCGCAATGAAATTTGAAAGAAAACTTTCAACAAGTTTATCTTAGAATTTCAAATTTAGTGTTTCTCTGAGATTTATAATGCCAACGGTTCTTCTCTTCGTCTGATGTTAAGTAAACGTTGTTTTATTTGTAAATATGAAAGTGTATTTTAACGTAATAGTTTCCTCGCATATTTTGTTCTACAAAGCTGGCGTGCAATGTCATGTAGAGCGTCTACTGTTTTCTAAGTTAACGTCTTGTAAGAGCTAATACATTTTCAATGCAAGCGATGTGATCGAATGTAAACAACAATATTTTTCCATTTACCATCTCTCATCAAACATAACTTTAAAAGGGATGGTTCCATGAATATAACATGAGTAAACCTTGTGATAGAGATTTCTCGTCTCGATAATTCTCGAGAAAATGTGGCATATTTTAATTCTTGATTTTTTTTTAAATTATTTGTAGAATCTTGAGATTTAAACATATATCAGTGTATTTATTATAAAGTTTGTATTCAATATAATCACTGTAAGCACTGATTTATTAACAAGTCATATGAGTGTTTTTATTGTTTTAAATAATATTTTTTTCCTTAGTATTGGTTAAAAATTAAATATTATAATTCAGGGCTTCCCAAATTATGTTCCGCGGAACACTGGTGTTCCGTTTGATCTAAATAGGTGTTGCACAATTTTTTAAAATAGTTATACACGCTGTTACACATTTAAGCATCTTCTACATCATATTAAAAAATCAAATGATGATATATCTCTATTGATGTTTAAGACGTCAAATATTATGTTATAAAATATTATACCAAGTAAAGGTTTAAAGGTAAAGAAATTTTGAAACCACTAAGAGCTTCGTTAACTCATTTTTTATATGTTTTAAAAATAATTCATAAATAAATAAGAAGTAAACTATTCTTACTATGATGAATTACCCAACCTAAAAAATAAGCTGTGTTTCGGTAATATTTATAGATTTGCAAAGTGTTCCATTGCACAATAAGTTTGAAGAACCGTGTATTAAATAATTCAAAACTGAAAATCATTATTATTTAACTTCATAAGAGCTTAGAATATATCACTGAGTGGTAAAATTTAGATTCAAACGATCCTAAATTCCAACATTTGAATGATGAGAAAACAGTTATAGAAAAATCTATTTCAGTTGAACAAAAATGAGATGAGCCGATATTGAAAATATTGGTCCGACATATTTTGAAGCTTTTCATTGCTTATATGTCGCTATGAAATGGTTTAAGTGACAACAAGACTGTAACTCAGGAAAATACATGTGTCTTAAAAGTATTGGTGATTTGGAAGTTTAAAAGCAAACAACTACTTTCAAACAAAAATCAATAAATGAGTCTCTTTGTTTATATATGTTTGAAAGTAAAGGTTTAAGTTATCTAGACTACCTTCACCTCCAATCAATCAGGATAATCGAGTTTCTACGATAATATTATCAAATATATTGTGTTAATTTTTATACAGCCCAGCAAAGTATTTTTTTTATAATATTGATTTCTAAAAATAAAAAAAAATCAAGCTTACGGACAACAGTAGTAAAAAAAACCGTGTAATGACTGGTTATATAAATAATATATGACTTGGAATCCTACCGAAGATTTGTATATTATATTTATCATTTTTACCAACATTCTTCAAGAGCAAATTTTTTTCTTACCATTAGACAAATTAATTAATTGTTTTTGATAAAATTTATTTAATATTTAAAGATTATTTTTAATAGATTAAAATATGCTTAATACATATCTCTGAAAACGTTTTATATTATATACGTTAGTTCATTGGCATATTAAACACGTAAACTTTTAGTTTTATAAAGCAACAAAGTTACTGAACTTCCAATTCATTCTCCCTAAATAGTGCAGAGTCCACACCAGTCTGATAGCGCAGAGCAGGAACAAACCAGTGGCGTCGATAATCTACCCCCAAATTTAATCAAACCATGATAGTTTACAGTAAATTTAATAATAACACGCATTCGTTGGTCCTCGACTCTTTAAAATTTAAATCTTTTCTAGAATCAATTACAGATTATTGAAAATAATATCTTAAATATAACGTTATTTATGTTTTTTATGCATAGAAAATTTTCGCTGTTTCATAGAGGATTGTTTATTATTTTAAGCCAAGTATTGTTTGTGATTCATGTGAGAATCTGGTTTACCATTTTTCGAATCAAAAATATCAATGTCTTTCTTTAGGTATTTGTTTACATTTCTAAAAATCTGATATCGAATTTAATTGACTAACTTTGATATTCCTCCTGCTGTGCTACAACTTGGGACACGTGTTCCGTCGCTTTGATAAGCATCATCAGACTTTTGCATCGTTTACGAATAAAAATTGCGATAACGGTAGCACAGCAAGTGAAGTAACAAAGTTGTCAAATTTCATTTGATATAAAAATGACTTTCCACAAAGCTACCGCCGAATCAATCAATGATATCCAAAAAATCTGGTTTGAATTTGATAACGAGTTTACGTTATTTTGATAAGTAACTAATATTTAATCCAATAATATAATTCAAAGCTTTGGAATGCCAAATGAAAAATGATCGATGCGACCTAAGCAAACAATACTTTAATAAACAACTTGTCATAAAAAAATGGAATATAATATATGATGGCTTGCGTGAAAGGCAAAATTAACTCTCGCGGCTCGGAGACTAGAAAAAGACTCCAGTTGTTTCCTCATTATTGGCCTTATTCTTATGAATTTCAAAAAAAAAATAGTCTAAGGGCTTTAAAATATCTTTCCGCATTTTACATTTTTTTTTATAAAAATCCGTGGTTTTTTAATAAATAATCAAATTTTAAGTTGCGCGTAAAAAGACGTCATCCAGTACAAATATGTATTTGCAACTGACGCGTTCAGCCTAGTTATCTTACGAATGATCGCTGATAAGCGAGCGCTTATCTCGTTATCGCATCGCGTTATCGCGTATTTATATAAACTACAAAAGTTTCAAAAAACTATGATATAAGAATACCTTAATTATAAACATTGTATCACCCATATTAAAATAGATATTTAAGAAAATGTGGGGTATTGGGGTCGCATTTCTTGAGCTTAGAACCGGAAAAGTTAATATAATAGATGGATGGGTTTTATACTAACCATGCCTCTCGCTTTAAATGGTCTTAAAGATACATGTCTGCAAGTAAATCGCTCTATTTATTTTAAAAAAATGTTTTGATGATGATATGATGTTAAAATAACTATAAACCTTATAATAATATTCATGTGAGACGCAACACTGATAACTTTTTTTAACCTATTTTACAGATTTGTAAGCCTACAGATTTCGTAATGATAAAAACATTATAATCAACACACATGGACTTCGGATAACAAACAATGGTGGCAATAAGTTCTGATCAAGGCGTAATTTTTGAATAGCCGTCACGTTTGAAACATGATTCTAGGGTAACTAGTTTTTTTTTTCCACAATTTTATTTGATATAAAATTGTGGAAGTGTTCCAAAAATCTCGTGACATATTTGTATAAAAAGAATTTTGTTCCGAAAGCAGTGATATTTATTCTTGTCAGGTTAAAAAAATAGTAAGTATGTCACTGCAAAAGCAGTCCAAGCAACCAACTCCAAGTATGTTATTATTGCCCGGAAATAATGTCGATAGTACGAAATGTCGTTAGGGAAGAATCCCTTTGTCTTTTGGGGGGGTCTTTGTCTTTTGGTACCTCTGGCCTGGCGCGACAATAAACTGCCTCTATGCTGGCGCTAAACTTTGCCCAAACTAACTTTTGTCCCAGCCGAGTTGGATGGAGGTACTCGCAGCGCTGCACTGCACGATCTGCATCCAACGCTTATCGCGTATAAATAATTAGAATTTACGGCCTCGCCGAAAATTTACCCGCGTAAGCGGCGTGAGCGTGTGTACATATAATGTATGTACGTATATCAACATTATGTCTCTTGAGATATATTCACAAGGTGGATTACAAAGAATTTATTTAAGAATATAAGCGTCTACAAAATATGTATGTTATATATATGTATAATTGAGTACTTTTAGTGTGTTCACTGTCACTGGAAAGACATTATATTAAAAAAACACAATATTCCTTTTTACTATTTCTTCTTTTATTAAGCAAGATCAGGACCAGTTTCGCTCATGACGAGCATTATCCGACTTTTGAAAAAACCGGTTTTCGAATGTCAGTATTGTTCTAAAACCGGTTTTAGAAGTTTTTCAAAAAAATGGATAATTCGATTGAAATAGCGAGAAAATGTTCAATTTTTTTTATTATTTTTCTTATAATGCCATTCCACCAAGTATTGACAGTGAACACCTTAAAAAATATTTTGTTCGTATCTTTTACGACTTAATAGGTGACGACGACTGCCATCAAGGTTTACGATTTTAATAAATAAAAAAAATGATGTGACATATGACGTCAAAAATAAATATAATAACAAACTCTTCGACTCCATGGTCGAGTGGTCAACCTTCCTAGCCTCAGTTGCAATGCCTACTGGCTCAAATCCCAATACGGAATGTTTCATTTCCAATCAAGCAATAAATATCTGTTCTAGTATTTAATTCATAAATGTTTTTGATGTGTAAAATTTACTTCTACCCATCCGACCCCAAATACAGGATGACATGAGAGTGATTAGCTTACCTCTTGGAATATCATAGCTTTATCCTTCAATACTTACTCTCTTTAAAAGAGAGAGGATGTGCAACTAGGTAACAAAAAGTTTTAGTGTAAAATGTTGAGGTAAACTCTATTGAGAGTCCATATGATCCAAATTTAGAGTAGACGTGATAAAAAAAAAAACTTACAAATACCGCTTCAACATTTAATTATGTGTGATATTTACCAACATTAAATGATAAAAGGTGTTGAAAATACGACTGAATTGATTTGATTTATATTAATCTTTAAACTAATCTAGACTAATTGTCATAAAAATAAAAGATAAAACGTCTCACAGCAGAATAAAATTATTACTTAGTTAAAATGCTGATATTTGTAGAATCTTCTTATACTTGAGCTTAAATATATAAACATATAAATAACTTCTTTGCTCATTTAACTTTTCCTCGGAACAAAATATAAACATCGTTAGTATCTGACGAATAAACATGCTAAGGAATTGATACCCTTGACGAAAGCTTTGAGTAAGCTTTATTAGTTGAAACTTTCTTCACACAACTAAAGCTGCAAAACCAGCTCAGACGTGAACACAAAATTAACGACGCCTTAGCATTAACGAGGAATTTGAGCTTTTTCTGATAAAAAAACTATCTTTTCCAATGCTATTTCGTACGTGGAATAATGTAACATTTTTATACCATATTAACTATTTCTCGCAATGTAAAAACCTACCACAGCTAAGATTTGTAAATAATTATTATTAAAATCAATCACAAAAAAATATTATCAGGACTGATAATATTTTTTTCACCAATTATACTTTTCTCTATTCGCTTGGCACAAAAGATACGCAGACAGAGATAGGGCATGTGAGTGTGTGTTTCGCATTTAAATGTTCTATACACATTTTGTATCCATGTCCGATCCCCAACGTGGAGCATATGCCCTCCTGATGGAAGTGTCTCAACAGAGCTTTTTCTACGAGAACTGTTCGTTAGTCAGTCGCTATACAAACACGTTCACACAAACGCGCGTCGATAGAAAAAATGTTTTTACGCTTCTTTAAATATGGTTGAGTGGTAAGCGTTGTTGGCTTCGGCTACGGAGGGCCCGGGTTCAAATCCCGGTACGGACATTTTTATAAAATCGATTTTTCAATCGATTTATGAATTTCTGTTCAAAGGCATGGATGTATGTGATGTCTTGAATTCCCTCCTCTCACCCATCCTATCCTATGAACGGGGCGTATCGAGAGCGATTAGCTTACTACTAATCCCGTCCTAGCCCTATCCGTCTATCCATACTCTCTTTGGAAAAAGATAGGTTGAGCAACTGAGTAACAGGCAGTTCTCGTAGAAACACTTCTGTTCAGATAAACTCCATTAGGAGTCCATATGCTCCACATTGGGAGCGGACATGGTTTAAAAAAAAAATTGATATTAAAGCTAATGCCAATGCGCCAAATATTTTAATTTTGAAAGATCATATGAGAAAAACTCGATGAGAATTTATTTTATCACCAACACCCACGTCTTAGGTTTCAATTTTAAATTTAAAAGTCTAAATCAACACAAAATCTTTTTCGCTTAAGTGCTTGCTATGCTTTGTTAAACAGTTTTCAAGTGTTTTTCAGACATCTCCCGATGTATTTTTTTCAAATGTAACAACAGGTTTGTCAAGATATAAACCAAATTCAACCGTACGTTGTATATTTTTGATTTTCGAATGTTTTAAACCGGAATATGATGATACAATAATTTATGTATTTGTCTTGTTTATAATAATGACGATCTCTAAATACATAACGTGCATATTTATGAACGCAGCATAACTCTGGAGGTGTTCAAACTTCCTGGGTTTTAGCACTGGTACTTCACAGCGTTTCCTTTACCTCGGCGTTCGCTTCGTCTTATAATTACACCTGTTGTTCTCAAGGCAAGCGGAATAATTTGATTTGAATTATTTGCCGATATTATTTAATTTGTCGTTTTCATTCCAGGAAACATAACTTTGCTCGGCGTGCCGTACTTTATGAACACGTAAAATAATCGGAATAACGCGAAACGTGAACAATACTTGAACACGCTTTCTTGTTGGAATGAATGATAATATAAACAGACAACTGTACATTCAGGTAAATTGGAAAGTTGTTTTTACATCAAATTAGAATTTATTTAAATGACAAATTTATTCTTTCACCGAGTATAATACACTTTTTTTTATCCCACAATTATTTATTAGAATCAGGAACGGTTTATTTCATCATAATAATTTTGAACTACAAACTGAAAATGATCTTAATGAGCAGTATTTGATAATGAATAACTCTCGCGGCTCAGAGACTAGAAAAATACTTCTCATCCGATGGGGATCGTTTAGAGACCCCAGTGGTTTCCCCATTATTGGCCTTGTTCTTATGAATTAAAAAAAAACTAAGGGCTTTAAAGTATCTCTCTGCATCATTCCTCATACATTTTTTTGTAAAAGTCCGTGGTTTTTTAATAACTAATCATATTTTAAGTTGCGCGTAAAAAGACGTCATCCCAGCACACATATGAAATTGCAACCGACGTGTTTAGCCCTGCTATCTAACGAACGATCGCTTATTGTGTTATCGCGTTATTGTGTTTTTATATAAACTACAAAAGGTCCAAAAAAATATGATATAAAAATAACTTAATTAAAACATTATATCACCCATATTAAAATAGATATTTAAGAGAATGTGGATATTGGGGTCGCATTTCTTGAGCTAAGAACCGGAAGTAGAAAACAAATAATAAACTTGAACGTATTAATAATCTTTATTTTTCTTAAATCAAACCACACTTATAAATAGTAACGCACAACGTCTTCTGTGCTGAATATAAATATGTTAATCAATTTTGCGGATGCACTTTCTTTGTCACATCATTTTTTTTCATAATACTCTTACACAATATTATATTCACTGTTGAATTTAGAAATATTATAAAGAAAACTTAAATTATTGCATGATAAATAAAAATACCAAGTTGTATGAAGGAAAAAAATAGCCATGACCTGTTAAAGATTTTCAAAATATAAAACTCCAAATCAAAATGACAATAAATTGTTAAATCGTTTTTATTTTGCCCTGCTAGTAAATGAAATGTTGTTATGAATTAAGCTCATCTTTTTTCCAAATTAAAAAAAAACAGGACGAACATTTTGTTAAGAATTATTATTTCCGGCGTGGCGTGGTCATGAAGTTAGCTAGTTATATAAATGCCGGAATTTTATTCCGGATGCTGCCGGAAATAGCTACGAAGTTAGAAGCAGGACAAAAGAGGCCTTTTTACTTCATACAGTGAAAATTGTTAATAATACTTATATGACGCAAACGTTTAAGTAAAAAAAAAAGGATAAGCAAAATGTAATATAGCAGCTCGTAGTGAGAAGATGATTCTCAAAGAGGCGAGACACGTGTCACGGATTATCACACAATCAGTAAAATAAAAAAATCATCAATTATACTCAACGTTAAAAAAAACGTGAATCAGACTCTGACCACTATTTCAAAAATATGAAAAATTGTGTAATGTAGTATTTGTGAATTTTAAATATCAATCATTATGTTAATTTTTTAAAAAACTTGCACACAATCAACACGGTTCCACAGCTTTGTTTTTCAATGTCTTACTTTAAAAAAAAAGTAAATAATTCAAAGTTTTGAGTTACCAATAGTGTTTATGCATATACAACGACCCGGGTTTTGCCATTCGGCATCTTCAGGTTTTATCAAGTGCACGAATGTACTTGAACTTGAACTTGAACCTGGAGATGCCGAAAGGTGAATCCCGGGTCGTTAACGACAATATTTATAGAAGAGTACAGCATTCAGACAATTCAAGTTTGAAATTGAAATTCCATCAAGCACATTCAGTCGTAATTCTAAATTGTAAAAAAGTGTATACTTATATTAAAGAATTAAATTTAAAAAGCACAAACAAAATTGCCTTTCTTCTTAAAAACCAGGATGAACAAAGTCTTTTGTATGAACCCTACTTTCAATGTTGCACAAACACTGTTTGATCTTTAAAATTGCGTTTTCTAACGTGAGGAGAATAGAATGTTTCAATGCAAGATAGTATTATATTACTTCCCGGTAACAAATCATACAAATATTTTCCGTGCGCGTTATTTTCAAAACAAAATGCATACTACTTTCTCACCTAATTCCCAGAAGAAACTTTATAACAGCGCACTCCGCATGTCAAACAGGCCATTAATATTATATCTTCGGCACACACTGTTGTTGGCATAAACATATGAGGGTGGAGCAGGATATATAACAAAAAACGTTCTATATGCCATTTGTTTTAATTTCAATTGCAAATTAAATGTCGTCGTCTTAAAAATAAAATAACAGATATTTGGTTTGTAAAAGTTGAAAAAACAATACTTACTAGATATAAAAAAAGTCATCAACTGTATCTATTGTTTTCGAATACGTTGATCTCATTAAAATTTTAATGGTTCTTTAAACATTAAATGCATGATTTTATACTTTTAAATAACAAAATATTTTCATGCAAAACGTGTGGGTGTGATTGCAGGAAAAATAATTTAAAACATTTTCAATAGTTTTTTTTCATATATTCTTACCTGAAAACACTGAACTAATGCATTAGAGGCATTAAACATGATTTTCATACGTTATATAAAAGGTAACAATTATTGTTATAATATTTACTATAGAATACACGATAAAATTTCTTAATACTATTATGATAAACCATGTTTTCTGATGTGAAACTTGTATTAAAAATCGATCTAAAATTAATGACCGACAAACGCTAGCTTGCTCTGTTCTTATAAAGATTAAAATAATTTAGCACGTAAAGACAAAACATACTTACGTTGAAACAATATGAGAGTTAATATGTATTTTACCATCAGGTATAAAACTAAAAGATAAAATCGATTTCTGTTTCGCGGAAAAGCCAAAACAAAAGTTTGTATTATTCTTAGTCATCTATGGATTTAATAGTTCAGTTTTTTTGAAAATTGCATTACATTTCTTGAAACCATATGATTCACACTGTCATTTGTTGATTGTCGTTCATATAGTGGTAAAGTTAATTTATTTTTAATCAATTTGTATTCATAGGTGTGGATATTTAAAATATAAAACTTTCTTTCGACTATATTATTCTAAATATGGGGCAAAGAAATTACAATCAGCTTAAAATCTTATACCAGTCTTGTTCTTCTATTATAAATCTTCATTAATTCTTCATTGAAAGTCTTCATGCCCCACATTCAGACAAGACATTTTTAAAATAAAAAAGATTGTTCAAAAGCTTCTGTTAATCTGTCCAGCTGAATCGAATTGTTACATATTCAATATTGATATTCAAAAAATAAAATACTCATTTGTACTAGGAAGTATTTTTTTAAATCAGGACCGATTTTTCTCATGACGAGCATTATCAACTGATAAGAGAATATAATGTTACAGTGTTATTTATACAAAACAAAACAAAAATAAATAGGGTGTAACAAACAATTGATATCAAAGAAATTTACAATTAAGCCCACAAAATTGTATTTATGTCATTTCACCATTCACATGGTTGATGTTAGATTCACTGAATATTTCAATATGACTTTAAAATTCTACTCCACCACTAGACTTGTAGTATAAAGTTAAATTTCGACATAGGATGCGATGCGTAGACCGCAAAATGAATTGATACGTACACCCTACACGTCTACGCTATCTGGCAGACTGCTACGATGCTACAAATTCTCTACGCCAGGGCCTCGCTAACTTTGGTCATAGTTATGAATGGTTGTAAAAAAAGTTTCAAGTACATCACTGTAAGAATTTTGAAGAACTTTGTATTTGTATAACACGTCTTATATGGAAATTATTCAGCATTATTATGAGTTTGTAAGTAGGTGTGTAAAACAATACATATTTAGAACAAACACTGGTTTTTCATTTTCATTTTCAAAGTTATTAAGCTTATTTAAGTTTATACAAAAACTTTACAAAAACATATTTATTTACAAGTTATATTTCATAAGCATGCAAATCATATTTTTTTATTATTATTTTAATATCCCCAAAAGCACATTAGAATTATATCCCGTGCTATTTGGAAAAGGTATATTGAAGTTACTGTTCAACCCATTTAATTTGGCAAGAAGTGGGTCTTTGAATTCAAGAACATTTTCACTAAGATATTTACCGCGTTCTTTGAAATTTTATACAGACTATTGGAATTCGAATTTTTGAATCTGTTGTTAAAATATGTTAAAGTTATCACAGCAAGATTGAGGATTTATGGAATAGTTAAGTACATTTTAGGCTGTTGAAAAATATAATATCATAAATAATATCATAAAACCTTTGCCGACAAACAAATAAATATAATTCTAAAAACCACTCACTACTCAAATCTTTGGGAATTCCCATGAGCTTACCCTTTTTCGCCAGCGATGGCTTTAGACTCAGTGATACATTTATTTAATATATAAACACGAAACATCCATTTACTAAGCGTCAGTTCAAGTTCATCCGTGCGCTTGAACGCCTGAAGATGCCGAAAGGCGAAACCCGGGTCGTTAGTGACAAAATCTGTGGGAGTGTACATAATTTGAATGATTCAAATTTAATATTGAAATTCCACCAAGCACCTTCAGTCGAAATCTTAAATTATGTTGAAAAATACTTAGAATGGCTAAAGAGTTTTTTTGAAGCATACAATTAGGTGAAACATAGATATATGTTAAATGCTGAACTATTTTTTGAAATCAACATTTTAAACTTCGTATTTCGTGTCATTGAAAAAAAGCATTCCAGTACTCAATCCACAATTGTTTATTGGGATCTAGTACGGTTTTGCTTATTACGAGCACTTTCAACTCGTGGTCTATATAAATAGTTGTAGAATAATTAAATTAGGTATAAAATAGTATTTAAAAACTCAACATAGACTTAACGAAATCTAATTAAAAGTCAGTCGTTCAACATTACTTCTCAGGGAGAGCTTATAAAACTAAAAATATTCTAATGAATCAGATCCAACGTTCGAAATCGGATGTTGTCATTGTGTCGAAAAGAATAATCTATATTTTTATTGTCCTTGAAAAAAAAAGTTACAACTAAAAGCAACATAAATTTAAATAACTCTACAGATACCCATTGCTTATTTTGTCCGACTGTTTATACATTTCAAATATTTATTTATAATAAACTTGAATAATATTGCTCGAGTTCATAATAATATTTTGTATTCATCTCACCTCAGATCGAGCGCTGTTATTGAAAACAAATTTTGCTTTATATCATATTATTGCTAGGAATCGTCAGTATTTTTCTGACAACCAATGGCAAGAAGTAACCTATGTGCTTAGTAAGATTTCAATTTCAAAAGCATTTTAATTTGTTTCTACTATATAACTATGATATATTTTTTTAAAGAAAATATTTTTTTAATAAAACCGTATCTTTTTTGTTGAGAGGCATAATAAACAGCTTATAAACATGGATTAAAAATATGCAACAGGCAAATCTAGTTATTCTACTAAACTTAATGTATCTTTAAGTCATATGTAGGCCACCATAGAGTGATTTTTTTAAATCTCTTTTTTAAAACGTGTGTATTTTCACTATTCAAGATGCATTTGTTTATCAAAAGTATCTTCACAAAAAAGAGCGCTAAAGCAAATGTTTTTGTATATAGATAAATAGTATAGATGCTTATAATTGACACGGTAATATTTAATAGTAAGCAACTTTTTGTTACATCTGTAATATATTTTTGAATGCTTATTCTTTATTTTAATTAAAAATCAGTGAACACAATACAGTTAAAGATCAAGTAGCTACGATATTTATATCTAAATCTGATAATTCTAAATGAAAACATTAATCTACGTGCGTCATTTAAAAAAAAAAAATTTAACCTATTTAAATATCGATACAAAAATGGATTTGACAGTGTAACAAAGCATCATCAATTACGCAAACAAAACATTTTCAAGTTTCAAACACATTTAATGTTAAGACTTAGTTAACATAGTTTTCATTTGAAATTTATGGATCAGACGTTCATAGCAAGTTGCTTGAAAACTACAGACGTCTTGTCAGAAATCACCTTGGCTGAATCGTTTTCTCTTTGCCTTACTATGATAGAAATACGAAGCAGACTCACGGAGGACAAGTAATTGATATCAAACGCAAATTTCATGCTGAGAATTCGATACCCCAAAATGTTATACATACGTATATTATTATACTGCTAATTGCGTCAGGTTACACATTGACTTTTTTTATTAACAAATCCACTAGGTATTGTCGGTTATCAAAAAACAGTTTTAAAAAACCAGTTTTTAAGAAAAATGCTGGTTTTTGCATCATTAAAATCCATCTATTAATTATTAGAATAACTATATTTTTTAAACTAATATTCAATTAAAAACGTTTCTTTTTTTACTCGAAACTACTTTGTCTATAATTAAAACGATTGTAAATATGTAGTTTAATAGTCAGTAGACAAAATCAATGAATGCGTTAAAAATATATATATTTTGGTTAATTTTGAAAATATTTTCGCTGTGTATATAACGCGGATTCAATTGTGTACGGAGTAGTTATAATCACTTCACCGTCGAATAGAAGCACTGAAAAAAAATGGTACAATTTTGTGAATTTATCTTAACATTGTTTAAAACAAACGACGATTGAATAAAATACTTTTTGTCGCTATTTTTATTGAATTACATTTTTAATATAAACTTAATGCTAGTCTATATTTTCCTAGAAAACATCTCTCTCTTTAATAAAATAATAATAAGTTCCCCAAAATCTTCATAACGAATTCGTCTAATACATGTCTGGTTTTTGTTTGTCTGTGTCAACAATAGAATTTTCAATGTCGCTTAATGACAAACTCACATCAATAATTGATATTGATATTCACTATAGAAGTTACTGTTCAACCTTTTTGTGTCTTATATACATATTAGTTAAGCAAGAGCTGAATCTCCAATTTTTACATACATTGACTATTAAGAGACATTTTACTTTAGTATGTCACATCGTGTCACAAATAAAATTTTAAAGTCATATAGTTCTACACTAATTATATGTTAACTATTATAGATAATCCAATTTAGATATTCAAATCACAAAGACTGTGCTGTGATATATTATGTTAATGTGTAACTAGTTTTTCCGAGTTACTTTTTTAACGTAAGGTTGAGTATTTTTTATTTTTCTTTTTGAAATTCTGATCAAAGAAAATAAACATGATTGTCTATTGAAATGTAAAACACAGTTATTTGATGCAATGATTACATAAAAAGAATTTTTATACAAAAAAAAAAACGTTTATATCGGGTAGAATTGATTTTATAGAATCATTTAAACTCAAGCCAAAGGTTAAGATAACGAGTTTGCTCAATCATAATGTGATAATCAATGGTTGTTTTTTTTAAATATGTCAATACTTTTGGAAAATCATTTAAAAAAAAACATTGTCAATTTAATCAATAGTCGTTATCATGCAACGAGTTTTTCTTCAGATTTTAAAATATGAATGAATCAGTAAAGATTAAATGAAATATTTCTCAACATTATTTAGATTATTACAGTCAAATTTCTCCAGTAATTATATCATATTGAATTAAACCTTAAATTTGCAATAACAACGTCAGGAGGATAATTATGCTTCTGAAAAAACAGAGAAGCATTTGCAATGAAACATGACATTTTATTACAGATGGAGTGTCGTTTATTATATGAAGCAACTTCTTGTCATCTGACAATTTCCAATCCCTTGGTTCAGTTTCAATGGCAACATTGTCAAGATAGATTTAATTGACAATATCGCACGAGTAAGTAATATAATTACGTTACTAAACATAACTAAATAGTAAACATATTATTTAAGACTTTGACGTTTAAAACAAAATTTAAAAGGACGTTATTCTTTACATTTGTAGACATTTTCACGTCGTAAAATGTTCTCAAAACTTATAATTTTATTGTTGTCTCAATCCCTTTCAAAGCTACTGAAAAATCGCTGCCAAGGTGGTGTGCAGAATTCATATTTTCTTTTTGCAAAAAAACAAAGACGCAAGAAACTTAGCGAGCGATATAGCTTGTAGGGTAATAAATGTCACAGAAAACACGCTCGTATGATGAACACCGTTTGCAATGATACATAAGTAGCCTCTTCATACTGTGAGAATCACCTTAACTGGTGAATAGTAAACTTTACACCTTTGTTGTGAATATACGCCGTAAAACGTGGTATCTTTGTTGAATGATGGTTACGACATGTCTTGTTTTATATGCCACCTGATTTGAAATAAAATTATTGCTACATTATATAACGTATGTGTGTGACATTTCATAATACTAACTAGCAAAATATTGATCTATAAGAGACTATTAAATGAGGCGGGACGCTTAAAATACAACGAAAATATTTCCAAAATACAAATTCATTGGTTAGCGTTGTGGTTGATTTGGACTTATGACTTATTTCACAGTAGTCCTTGATATGACTATATCTTGGCCTTTTCTCTAGCTGTTCACGCCCTAGCTCTCTGCATGACTAATAATACTGCACTAATGTAAAGTGGTAATTGTTATTTTAAGTAACATACATATTTGTCTTATTCTAAAGAACCATCAATCTATTTGTCTATCTGCGAACAAAACTCGTATCGATTTGTATATTCTGTATATCAACTATGTTTATAATATTCATATAATTATTTACAACTGAAATTTATTTTTCTTCCTAAATTACTTTAAGCATTTAAGTTAGTCGTATAACCGATTAATTTTGATTTTGCGTAAGAGCGGCAAACCAATATTATCAACCAAAAATTGTTTTTTTTTAACTTTCCCGGTTCTAAGCTCAAGAAATGCGACCCCAATACCCACATTTTCTTAAATATCTATTTTAATATGGGTGATACAATGTTTATAATTAAGGTTTTCTTATATAATAGTTTTTTGGACATTTAGTATTTTATATAAATACGCGATAACGCGATAACGATATAAGCGCCCGCGATAAGCGATCGTTCGTAAGATAGCTGGGCTAAACGCGTAAGTTGCAATTTCATATGTGTGCTAGGATGACGTCGTTTTTACGCGCAACTTAAAATATGATTATTTATTAAAAAACCACCGTTTTTTTTTTAAATGTATGAGGAATGATACAGAGAGATATTAAAATTAAAATAATTAAATTAAATTAATTAAATTAAAAATTAAAAGATTATAAGATATTAAAATTAAAATTAATTAAATTAAATTAATTAAAATTAAAAATTAAAAGATTAATAATATTTTTTCAAAAAAATATTATTAATCTTTAACCGTATTTTTTTACCGTTGCTTGTGATATGTCTTAAATAAAAAATGTATTAAAAAACTGTTTCTGCGTTTTTCCCAAAACTTGTTTTGCAACCCCTGTAATTTAAGCAATAAAAAATCTATTATCGATTGAAAGAAAAAAATAGAAAAGTTATCACGTCAAAGCTTGACATGATAGTATGCATATCATTCTAATTGATTTTTTGTACACATTTGTTCATGCCACAAATTAAAAAAGGATATAGTACATTATTTAATAATTACATGAAACAATGTGTCATGTTAGGTTTATGGCTCTAGAAACAATTGTTATCAATATTGTGTAGTGATACTTAATGAATATGCTGAACAATAACGTAAATACGAGTGGCGTGAAATATAGACTAAGGCATTAATTAAATGCAACTCTAATACATTTTAGCATGCTTTGAAATATGCAGTATGATACTTAGTAAATCTGACATGTCATATTACAGAGGTTTCCAACAATATAATGTTAATAGAATTTACATGTTTATTAATAAAAACAATCATATATATTATTTTTTATATAGTATTTTAGAGTGTCACGGCAGGCAAAATTGGATTTAAAATTAACCAAATATAACAAAAAAACCTTTTTTCATTTTCAACTGATATTTCAATGGTTTTTCATTAATTTATACTTGATCAAATCGACTTTGAAAAAGAAAAAAGATTTAACTCCTTACAACAAATGTGACAGGATACACAAAAAACATAATCATTTTGTTCCAAATAAAAATAGTGAAATGTACACGGTTCTTTTTTCATACTTAAATTTAATTACTAATTCGACATTATTAGCTTACATCCGTTTGCTACAACGTATATCAATTTGTGTGCGTTGTGATTATCTAAAAAAATGTTGGTTACGTCTTTTTGCCTTTACACAGTCGAAATAATATTGACAAAACTAAATAGTTAAATTAATATAATTTAGAACTTCGGCTGAAGGTGCTTGATGGACATTTAATGTCAAATTTAAATTATTTTTATTATGTACACTTCCATAAATTTTGTCGATAACGACCCGGGTTCGCCTTTTGGCATCTTCTGGTTTTATCAAGTCAGTTCAAGGGTATTTGTAGACTTGATAAAACCAGAAGATGCCAAAAGCTTAACCCAGGTCGTTATTGACAAAATTTATGGATGTGTACAGAATAAAAATAATTCATATTTGTAATTAATATAAGTTTAAACAACTATTTCTGACGAAGGCGTTAGCGAAAATAGCCAACAAATAAATATAAAATAATAATTTTGGAACTAAAAGTGTTTGAATCCAACAGCTGACAGAATGATATTCTAAAACATTGTTGGCGAGATATGATTTTATAAAAAAATACATCAAATCATATCGCCTCAAAATTTTTAAACAATATTTATTTCAAGTTAATTTTCTTTGCCATGTGTGCTTAAAGGTGTTAAATAATATATCCTAATTTTGAGATATTATTTAATAAGTGTGTGTGTAAATATAAGTTTATTTGTACAATAAAACTATAGAAAGCGTAGTACTAAAATAGTTATTCAAAACAATCCCTGTTTTGAATTAACATTATAGATAGTATTACAAATAAACTGACATAATATTTATTTAGATATAAATCTTGAAATATTATAAAACATTACTTGTGTATACGAGAGTGTAATTAATAGTAAAGTTTATAAAAACAATTCATATAATAATATTATTCTGTTTATTAGTGTAAACATAGCCTTGTACGTCTAGATTATTAGGAGTCGTGTAAAACCCTTTGCGGAGTGCTGAAAAATATGATTTAACAACGCTCGTGTTAACAAGAGCATTAAAACTCGACGAAATGTGGTTTTTGTGTTAGATATTATTATTGTCATGTTCACTTTAGCATATTTTCTGAATGTCTCTGAAGTATAATATATTATGTACAGTCGAGTATAATGTACACAGAAATGTACGTAACGTTTTGTGTTATAAAATACAACATATTATTTTTAATTCAAACAGGATGAGCGATTTTGCTAAGACATTTATAATTCGATTTTGGGTAAATTTCAATCACGAAATACCAGTATTTTTACATTTTCAAAACTGGTTATAATGTATAAAAAATAACAATGAAAACCGGGTTACTGTTCTTGTACTACAAGTATTGCACACAGTTTGAATGAATATATATTATGATATAGATACAGAAGTTCAATTATGAAATATTATATAATATTATGTGTGTCAAATATCTTTTGTAGTAACTCTGTTGTTCACATCCTGAAACAAAAAAAAATACAACCAGAAACAAGCCTTTTTGCTGCATTTTTTTACACTTACACCCACTTTCTATCCGATCTTGAAACAGAGTTACAGAAAACCCAATTAGTTAACGATATATCCTTACTAACTTCAGTCTTGCAACCTTTTCCTGTTTTAAGACAAATGTATTGATAGTTACAACTGTTTTCATCATATTAAATATTAATTTTTGGTTTGCTTTATTTAAGTCTAATATATTTAAAAAAAACTTTTTCACATGGTAAAAATAAGTTTATTAGAGATGTACGGCTTTTTAAAAAATCTAAAATTTTCTCATTAAGAGTTGCAAATTTAAATTTTTCAGCTGATTATTTAAAATATATTTTATAGAAATGAGAACTGCTAAGAAACTAAAATAATTAAATTTTCGTAAACCGTTAATGAAACGAACGAATATTTATATTTTTAGAAAGCCTTCAGAGATGTAAAAAAGCGGTGAAATTTTAATTCGATAATTTTTATTTGGCTCTTTGAAGAATAAAGTGGTGTGTTTTTATTAGTTTTCACCACAAATAAGATTTCTTTATTTTACTACTTCCTAAGATTTGTAGAAAAAATCCTTTGAAAAAACTTGGTAATTGTTTCCCCATTTTTGTTTTAGTAATGATTTTAATGTAGGATAATTGCCATAGTAAGCTGAACACCTACAGTTATTAGACACCTCAAATTTAAAAATCCTTTATGAGAGTTGCATATCATTCTTATCGGTAAGAAGGCCAAACAAATATCGAGTGTTTCTATTTCTAAGTTACTGCAATTTTAGTTTTTTACTATTAGAAGAAAAATAAACGGAAAAAATATAATTTGTTTACAATGTCACATCAAAATAGCGAAAAGCGTATTCATCTTAGAAGAACCATTAAGGAACAGTAAAATAATTTTGGCATTTATTTTACAAAAGTTTAGTAAATTTCGGGATGAAATATTTTCAGGAAATCGTGAATAACTTCAAACTACAAACTGTCTATATAATTTGAGATTTAAACAGTAGTACCAAAAATAGCCTGAACAGTAAGACTCTCCAAATAACTATGACAGATTTTAGTATCTGTGCAGTAATTGGACAGTATTTTTAAGAGTAGTCCAAGTACTATATTTCCCTCATATTAATTAATATCTATAGAATTTGGTGGGCTTTATTGATTTGTAAATTTTCATTTTACTTTTTGTTAGCTATACAAAGTAAATTATTTGTTCAGTTATTAATTATGTCATACGTATATTATTTATCTATTAATTTATTGTTTTTCTAGTACATTTGACTAAGAATCTTTATTTCAAAGTACTTGATTGTAAAGTGTAATTATATGAGAATTAAATTAGAAATTACCTTATACGATTCTTTTATGAGGTTGTTTCCTAGTGTCTTATTTTGGATATTTTATTTTTGTGAAGTTTTCAGATATTGTTATTTCTTTAGCAAAACTCTGTATTTCTTGAGATTTATTTATTTATGTTTAAATAAAGTTAGTTTCTTGACATTAAATCAGTTTAGTATTCCAGTACCTATCGAAGAATAAAGCCGTAAATATGCAACTTGCTTCATAGTCGAAAAACGTTCGGGGCGCTACAACAGTATAAGCATAACAGACTTGGCGGTCTGTGCTTGTTGGCATAACGCCCAGACTTTATGTTTATATCATCGCGTATTAGCAAAAACCTAAAGTTTGTATGACTTCCAAGAGAAGTTTGCATACAACACGCAGGTCTAATGAGATGCGAATTAGCGCTGAAATTCCGATGGAACACTTTACTTTGATATCAATTTAAAAGAGTTATAAAGCAAATTTCGTTAATCAGAATTCATCGAATAGATTTTTTGGTTTTGGTATAGCAACAGATAATTGTTTATGCTGTATAATTTAATGTTTTATTTTATCAAAGAATGTTATATTTAAAATTTAAATACATTAAATTACAGTAATTATGATAAAACAATGCCTCGTATTTCAAACAACGCAAATTTTACAAGAAGCGAAAAAACCTCAATATTATTGGATAAATTCCGTATTTTTTTCCGTTCGTTTCATCATTAAATAAATATCTCTCATTAACTAAATATAATTTTAATACAGTAATCATATTTGCTCTGTATTTATAGAAAAGAGAGACTCTGTATCTCTAAAAGTAGCAGTATTAATTAATCGTATTGCTTTATGTCAGAAAAAAATTAGTAAAATATTCTTATATATTGGCTAGATCGTGTGGTTATTTGTTGTCAAGCAGAATATATCAAAAAATCATTTTTGAGTTGGGTGATGTAAAGTATTGTTTTATATTATCAAAGATATACGATAACATGCTTTAACATGTTTCTGTACATTTATTCTAGTAAAATATAAGAATATTTGACTTAAAAGTCTGTATTTAAACAAAAGATAAATATGTATTTTATTATTTGCTTTATAACTAATACAGTTACAATAAATAAATATTATATTCAAATTACGAAGGACAAATTCAATGATAGTTTAATTTGAAAAGAAAAACATCAAATCACCAATGCATTAATATTATTTTGACAAATGTGAGCCTTTTGGTTAATCGCTTACCATTTAAATCACACAGCCACAGCAACCAGGTAAATACAAGTTTTTCTCAGTTCCATCTCTACTTTTATCCAAAATGATAAAATTGATCGATTACTTTTTCAATGACGGTAAAAGACACATCTTTAAAAGAAAACCAGATATGAGCGTTTTCTTAGTCTGAATACGTTCGAGGATCACATATACTGTAGGTTCGTTGAAAAGCTAGAGCTTATATTCAAGCTATTATAATAGCTAGTGCTTATTATTTTTTGCATCATGACTGGCCAGATTGTGTGTATATTCTAAGGAGTAAAAAACTAGTGAATATTTTCCGGATGTGCTTTAATGGTTTGCGTTCAAAAAAATATACTATCATACTTCTTCGCGCTGGGCAAGTTGGTGAAAGGTCAAATTGTACTTAGCGGGATGCCCAGCAGGACGTTAATCGCGTTCTACGAGACTAGCTTGAGTTGAATTCCGAACAAACAAAACTGTTAACCGTGCTCGTCTTCACTTTGGTCAGATATTCCACGATGACTTAATTGCAACCGAGGATAACTTCACGGAATTCTAAACAAATGTTTATTTATTTTTGCACCGTGTTGTGGTTTAGTGAGAAGAATTTTGCCTTAGCAATCAAATGGGTCTGAATTCAAATTCTAGAAGAGTTTATATCAAGTTAATTTTCAATTTAAGATTTTGAGCAAACATTTTTGTGGTATTTGATCCCGAGTAACTCTTAAAAAAATCATATTTAAGCTTATCTCAAATTAAAAAAAAAATATATAATATCTATCTCTTTGGCTGTTATAATGGAAAAAATATACAACACTTAAAACCACCATGATGAAACTGGCTGGGCTAGTCCTAATTTTTTCAAGCACACACTGTATGGTTCAATATCAGACCCATGCAACTTTGCGCAGTCCAAGATCATAAGGAGTAATCTACTTTCTTCTCTCTGTATTGTTATTTAAAACTACCATAAAACCATGACTCCTTTCTTACACACGATGGGTGGTTGTCGGAAACCAATCATGTGTACAAATTAGTTACAGTTAGTAAACATGTGTAGAGTAGAAATTCATATGAAAGTTTTTACACAATTTTTAGCTTATGCTCTCCGGTTCATAAAAAAATGATTTGAACTGTGTAATAAAAACTTCTATCGTATCTTTAGAGAAGTCTTACATTGTTTGATTGTATACCATTTTGGTATGAATATTATGTTGCCCGGGTATTAGGAATCTCGAAACCGCATTCGTAAAATTTTAGCACCCGGCCGAGGCGTTTGTAACAGTGAGAAGTAAATTTTACGCGATGCAACCATCCCGTGTAATAAGTGTCGCGATAAGTTCCGGTTGCGCACGCGTCTCGTGACATAAATCGCGCTGCTCTGCCATAGTGCGGTGCGTTCATACTATCTCAGGAGTGATGTAAACACTGCGACATCATGTTTGAATTTAATTATTATCACGTTTCGTACACATAGGTTGGAAACAGTAAGCAAAACATTATTCAACTTAAATGTTTATAACTTACTCTCAGATACACGAAACGTTTCTTGATTGAGTAGATAGCAACTAGAAAAAATTATCTTATAGAGGGAAAAAAAGTTTTTACATGATTTCGAAATATCACAGTACAAAAACAAAAAACACGAAGCGGATAACGGATATCTTAATAAAAAGAAATTAATAAAATGTATTTTTTTTCAATAAGACAATTTATCTAATTTGTGAAACTAATCTTCATTTTTTTATGAATTCTCAATCAATTTTTTTTATACGGTTTTTTGAGTTGAGTATATTCAATTCTTCGATAGGAACACTTAAAACATAATTAAACTGATATTCTTGCATTATACAACTGTTCGTATCGAGATTTGAACAAGTAAAACGACAGTCTAAACCAATTTTACCTTGAAAAAGTTTTATATTTTCGATAACTTCGGCGGTAATTTTGTGGAAGTTCATTTTAAATATAAAATTATATTTGGTATGCGTATAGTTTTATATAAATATATTTGTTCACATCTTCCAAAATCTCCAGTTTCAGTAATTGAAACTAAAATTTAAGCTATTTACAGTGCGACGGTAATAAAAAACTTTCAATTAGGTGGATAAAAGTTATAATTTTTTTGTCCAAAAAACAATATTAAATATCTTAATACAAATTTTGTCATTGAATCATTCAAATTATGTACACTCCCACAGATTTTGTCACTAACGACCCGGGTTTCGCCTTTCGGCATCTTCAGGCGTTCAAGCGCACGGATGAACTTGAACTGACTAATTTGAATGATTCAAATTTAATATTGAAATTCCACCAAGCACCTTCAGTCGAAATCTTAAATTATACAAATTTTGTCATTGAATCATTCATGTATTGGGGTCAATGATAAGAAATTATATGAATACCTGACCGCCACCCAACTTCGCTTAACAATAAGCAAAACAATTTTGTTGTGAAGCTGCAGTTGAAAATGATGATCCTGTAGACATATGTCTACAATGAAATATAAAAGCTTTCGTAACCCTAGGCTTAAGAGAGTCGGCAAGAAGCATAGCCCCAAAGCTTTAAGCTTTGAGCGGCGTTCTAATCCGGGTAAGGTGATAATCTCTGGTCTGCGCCAAAACCTACAAAAGAAGGGTGTGTCAAAATTTACAGGAAAACCTTTCAAAGTGTTGAACGATTTTTGAATGGAAAAACTACACTAATACTAGTGGTATTCTAGAAACTTTGACCTAAATAAGGTTGAATATTTTTTATCCTATAAAATTTGAATAAGAAATTTTTAATGGCTCGTATTTTTCCGGTCAGAATTCATATTAAATTGCTCAGAATTTATATTAAATGGTCATAATATACCGGTCAGCGTAAATAGTCATAATTTAAATGATATTAAAAAAACCTAACCCAACCTAACCAAAATGGTTATAAAATATTCTGACCGTATAATATTTTTATTCTGACCGTTCATATTTTTATTCTGACCGAAAATTGATTTAAATTTTGACTATTTAATTTTTTTCCGTTTTTAACTCCGTGTTTTATCTAAATTATTCACAGAAAACGTTTTAAAATTGAAATGTACACTTACGTAGGCGATTGGTTCCAATTAATTTAATATTGAAATTTAGACCAGAGTGTCACTAATTACCTTAGATCAATTTTACATTTATGTTTGGAGGACGAATTTTAATTGTTTAAAGTTAAGGTTTAGTCACTAAAGTTAGACGAAAAGTGATATTTCTTAAGAAAATTTCAAATATTTTTGAACTTTTATAGTGAGTTTACTTATCGCAAATGATTGTGTTGGCCTAACGATATAGTGACTATAAATGATTATAAGATTAAACACTATTTTTTTATCTGCTTTATTAAAAAAAACTTGTACCCCGATGAAATAGAAGATATTATATAAACGTATAATTGTTTGGTGTAAGCAAAATAATTAATGTGTGTAGTGTTTTTAAGAGAGTTTAAAAGAGTTACTGAACAATTTGAACACATGCATTCATTGCTCAGAAAACTGCATAATAGCATTAAAATAAACACATATATTTATTATTCTTATAAAAGAAATGAATATACGTATTTTTTCTGAAAGATTTACTATTTATGCATTTAAACGTTTGATAACACATCCAATACAAAATAACTTTCTTAGGAATGAACTAAATTTTTTAAATAACTTTGCTGATTTTTTCACGCCAATACCACATTAAAAATCAAAATGAATAAATAAATGTTAACGAATTGGGAAAAAAATTAAGTTTACATACAAACACAATTGATTTTAACAATAATTTATCCCTAAAATTGATCCACCCTAGTTACTTTGAGGGTGGGTTCCAGCTGAAGATTTGCATAAGACTTTCAGATCGATCGATTGGGAAGATTAATATTGTGGACGTCTCCTGATTAAGAGGATGCATTTTCTACGGATTTCCTTTGGCGAAGCTCGGAATAATATACGGTTTTAATCGGAGTTTCATTGAACGCTTAACTTTAGCTAAGAATATATTTCCATAGTTGTTATATTACTTACATACACCAGTCGAGTTTGATGACCTATCATATATTGTATGATTATTTAAATGTTCAAATTTTTTGTGTCATCTCAGCAAAATTTTGAGATTCTTGCTACCATATTATCATTTTAAGTTTTATTTTGACTCGCTGTCGGTAAGTTAGCCCAAAAATTTTAAATTTAATCATTATGATCATATTAAACAAAAAAGCTTTAATGTTGTTCCCACAAACTTTTTCCTTTTATCACATTTAACGTGTGAGCAGTTATGATAATGTTTATCACTGTGATTCGGTTAAAAAAGTAAATAAAATGTCGAAATAAAAGGCACAATAAAATTATTTACATGTAAATGCGTCTAAAACCTTTTTTTCCCTTTTAAATTCCGAAATTTTCTCAAATTTTCCTCAGAGACATTTTTGATAAATTATGTCAAAAAACCATGTTTATCACACGAAGGTAATATTTTATGTTGAAAACGCCCCGGCTTGTCATTTGTTTGTGGGGTAGAAAATATTTGGGGAATTTTACGTCTGCATGCCGTCAAATAATAATTATTGCACGACATCTAGGAAAGGGTTAAATAAGTTCGTGTATCTCTCACAGAACTTCTGGTAATGGCTTTAGAAAGAGTCAAACAAGGTGAATGATTTGCAGCATTTAAAGTTTTTTTTATCTCTATATTATCACTTAACTCCAGATATATAGATTATTTTTTAAACGATTTAATATACAATAAAATATTTTTTTTTGTATACCAACGATAGCAAAATGACACAAACGTAGTATTTAATTTATGACTGCCTTTATTACTTTGTTCGCTTGGCAAAAAAAAATATTCAAAAAATCTTAGAAAAATGTAAGATTCAATTATAACGTATTCAAATTCAACAACAATTTAAAAACAACTGGTTTCACTTAATTTTTGAGCAAGCTTACAGCATTTTAATTGTACAAAACAAAAATGAAATGCAAGAATAACGGCACGATTGGTAAAACAATATACCAGGGCTGTGGAGTCGTGTAAAAAAAAGACGACTCCGACTCCGACTCTAGCTTTAAAATAATTTACGACTCCGACTCAAACTCCGAGGAAATTTAAAAAAAATCATTTTAACTTATATATATGTATTCCATCAGATCATCTGTAGTCAGCCAAGCATGAAATGTCAACACTTTGACCTATTTTGTTTGAATACACATCATTAAAAATATTTTTCAAAAAAAAATCGAGCCGTTCATTTTTCACGACTTCGACTTCGGCAAAAATACCGCGACTCCGCGACTCTGACTCCGACTCCAACTCCGACTCCACAGCCCTGCAATATACTGATCCGTTATTGTGAAATTAACAAAAAATAAGTTAAAATGTATTTGACATTTTTTAAAGATATTTTTATACTTAAACTGTGGTTAAAACAAAGCATAGTTGAGTTTGTTAATTGTCTTATCATTAAACTTTTATATTACAAGCCACTTAACTTAAATAAAAAAAGTTATATAGAGACACCATAAGATCTTGCGTTGCATATGTATGCTTTGAAATAAATGGAAACGTTTAGTGATAATATAAAAAAGTATAGTTTATAGAAATGGACATCAATCACATTTCGACTAACAAAGGAATCCATGGAAAACAGAACAATATCATTATTATAAAAGTTATAAAAAATTACAATCGCTTTTATCGACTCTTTACGTCTTCTCTGTGCAAAACGTTTTGTAATGTTGTGCTTTTATTCATTTTGCTTATTTGTTTTGAAGATGTTGTAAAAACGTGACCATATTGTATGTTATTTTAACCATTTTTTCACGCTTTATTTTGGTGTGAATCAATGCTGCTCAATTTCGCTTATGATCATGGTTTACTTATTTAAAAAACAAGATTGGTTTTTCGAAAACAAAATGCACCGTTCAGTTTTTGTAAGCTGAACTAATTTTACAAAACGTAATCTACAATGAAACAACTTAAGACTGAATTTAACTAAAGACATCTTCCGAGAAAGATCTTATAAACCCTTCAAATGCTTTCGTAGGATTCTGGCGTGACGTCAGAAGTCTTTATCATATATTTTTAAAGCTTTTTAAGCTTATAGTAAGCTCAAAATCATAATAAAAAGTCATGTTATTTTAATATTCAATTTACCAAACTTAACAAATACCACTGACCAAACATACCATTCGGCTTAAACTTAAAAATTATCTTAACATTTTATCGATTGTTGGCTGTATGCAATCTAAAACGAATCGCTCAAAAATATTTATGAATATTACAATTTTTTTTTAAACCATTTTGTTTTCAAAAATCTCTCTGTTTTGTTTTTGTGGTAGTCGTCATCGAATAACATCAAAGATTCATCTCGATGTTTTTATTCATCACGTGAACCAGCACAGCTTTCCAATACCAATACTTATTAACTTAAATATATTTTAATTAGATTACAATACAAACATAATGTAATTGTTCAAACATTCTACGTTTTCATACTTTTGTACGAATGTATGGATAAACTTGAATGAAAGTAAATAAATAGTTTGTATCGTGTATGTATTGAAATAAAATTTAGGAATAAAAATATCAAATGTATGCTTATTTAGGAACAAATGGTTCCCAAATGAAGATAATTCATTCCCTTTACGTGAGTAGGCTAGATGTTCTTTAAATTTGATATTAAAAGCTCGTCCCGTTTGACCGATATAGCTGGGACCACAAGAATCGCAATCAATTAAATATATGCCACTTTGGTTAAGAATATTGAGTTTATCTTTAGAATTTACTAAAATGCGTTGCAAGTTAAAAGAATTGACATCATTTGCCACTTATATTTATTGATGATTTTATAATTGTATGTTATAGGTGTTAAGCATTTTAATTGTGTAATTATAATGTAATTTGTAAATCCTTTTAATTGTTAGTAATTGCTTACACCTTTTATTTCAATTTAACTTATATAAATAGCACTGTTTAATTTATTTTCTTTATCAGTTGATAATGCTTGTGAGTTGATCAAATAATTTGAAGTGGAAAAAGTACTAAAAATCTTTTATTTTTTTTATTATATACAATAAAATTTACAGTTATCGAATACTAAAAAATGTCTCATATCAAGAAGAGTGCTTATTAAAATCGAATCAAGGTAGCTTTTAGAATAAAGGCAAAATATTGAATTAATCGAATAAGCAAAACTTACGTTTTCATTGTATTGTATATTTGACTCATGTACCTTAGCAGAAATTTTATACCTAAACTGTTTTCTACTCAGCTTCTTAATCTTTTATTTTTTGGAAGACAATACGAATTGAAAGGATAGAGCTAGGAAAATACTAGTGAAAAGTTAAATTGTTTTCGCAACGCCTCATTATTTTAGACTTGGAAAGGTGGGAGGGAGTTTTAGATATCTAAAACATCTACGTCTTCGTAATGGGACTCGAGCCCATGAGATCCGCCACGAAAGTCAATGCTATTAACTTATTATGTTATGTTATTTTAAATATCGTTTAAAAAATAAGCTTAAACATATTATCATTAATCGATTGTGATGGGGCGTTCGTCGATGACGACATTTTATAAATTATTAAATATTACGATCAAATTTAGCCCATTCAAACTTCGGAAAATATTCAGCCGAAGTTATTTCTGTAATCAAAATTCAATACATTTGGTAACATAGGATTGAAAGGGTTAAGCGAAAACCCAAAGTTTATATTTGTTTATGATCTGAGAAATGTCAGCTTAAGTGGAATTTCTTTCAACTTTCTTCGCTACAAAGAACCGAAATGTTGTATAAAAAACGAAGGGTTATATGAAAACTTTGACAGCCCGTATGTATATGCCAATAAAATGATTTATAAGGGTACAAAGTATTTATATTGCCAAGTAGCTATCATCGATTTTAGGGGGTTGTTTTATTTTTAGAATTCAGTTTTATCTTAAGTTATAATAACGCTTTTGTTTGATAAAGAGTTGAAAGTTGAAAGAGTTAAGGTTAAAAATATGTATAATATTTATAACCGTTCTTCTCAGTTTTCTGTCGTCCAGCGAATACAACTAATCAAAATTGTAAGCAAAACATATTTTTTCATTTTTATTAATATTACCAAAAGTTTGAATAGCTGCACTTTTACATAATTGAAAACATATTTATTTTAGACTTACCATCACTTTGTCCCATGGTCGAGTAGATAACGTTATTAAATGTCGTTGTGGTGCTTACCGAATCAAACCCTAGTACGGAGAGTTTAATACAACTGTTTTAATAAGACTATTATTATAATCCTTAAAATGGAGCGTATAAAGAGCGATTAGCCAATCATTTATCTTTTCATAGTTTCATATTATTCTTCCTCAACCATCTTCCAAAAGGAGAGGTTGAGAAGCTGGGTAACAAGAAGTTTATTTGACTTCCTTTGACCTCTATAAGCAGTCTATATGAAATTCATTGGGATTGGTCATGAGTCAAAGCCTCAACGAAATGTAATTATACAGATTTTATAAAAACAAAAATATGAAATCTGTATAAATGTAAATATCTTTTAACGACTATTTAAACGTTCAAATGTCTGAAGAAGTAGTTGAATAAATAATAAAATTTAACTTATAAATTGCATATTTTTTAATCATGCTAACAATAAACCTCAGCAATTTATAGCAATTTATTTATCATGAGCACGAAAGCGCAATTTGAATTCATTAAATGCATTCATTTTTTTCTCTAAACGTTCAAAGAATTGTAAATAAATAACCTTATTTCGTACTGAACCGTATCCAGTTACTTGTAATTCATAATTTCAAATGCTTTTATTACTGAAAATTATATATACCTAGTTATCAACGAATTAGATTTTAAAATATTGGTTATATGCAAATTCTTTTCATAATACAGAATAGTAATGTTGCTTAGTTTTTTTATTTTAAAAAAAACTGCTCTTTAATAGATTTATAGATAAAAACATTTTTTAAAAACTAAATGTTAAAGCTGATAGATATTGCCTTATGTGAAATTACAACAAAAAAGTGTTGAAATGCTTTTTAATATAATCTTTTCAACAATAATTGACATTGAACAACTTTGAGCCAAAGCTGCGGTGCTTTTGTTTTCAAAGGTTTATTTTAACCTTACCTTTGATGAAAATTAACTTAATTCTTAAAAATAATTTATTTTTATCACGATTAAGTCAGTTTTATTTTTGTTTAAGATTATTTTATAAGAAACTATGCCCTTCAAGTATTCTTTGTAGAAAAATTATTCCCAAAACAGGGACTCATTCACTCGCAGCGAAATATTTTGATCGGTGGTAAAATATGAATTTGATTTTTTCTCGGAACACTTAAACAGATGGCATTCAATGAATAATGGTTTTATATCAATCACCAACTATTTTTTAAGAAGTTTATGAAAGAAGTTGGTCAGGACAAGTAATAAGGTTATTTAAAGCTTATTTTGTTTGAATAGTTAAAAGAGAATATACAGGGTAGTAAAATATTGATCGGGGGTATCCGTGTCTTTCAGATATAAATCCATAAACTAATTGAAATATCAATGTACAGGTTTTTTATTCGGGATTCAAACCCTTGAATCAACAAATGATTTTGAATTAGGCTTTATGAATTTATTTTTGTAAGAAGATGTTTTTTGTAATAAAATATTAAACGATGTAGGTTCGAATGAGTGACTATATAAAAACATTTATTTTTGCAAATGGACCACGTACTACACGATAACAATTCTCATTTGCTAAAATAACGTAATGATACTCATGACTGGTGAAAACTAAAAACACATTTTCATAATATAATATTTTACAAATTTAAGCCAACTTAAATTGACAGGAAATGAGGTCTGTACTAACACATTTTGTGGAAACCAAAATGAACCCATTTAGTTCGTAAACAAGTAATATGATTTTGGTGTGACAAAGCGACATCGTCCGTTAGACGGACTCAACTCCCTCGCAACGTCGGAATAATCGCATGGCCAACAAATTAGTGTTGTGCTAGTGTACGTACGGATGACTTCAAAACAGAGATAAGTCCATTTACTTGCTAGCTAACCCGGGTTCAAATGGTCTGGATGCATTCACCGCCAGAGGAAGAGATAAACATCTAATCTGCTATATCACGAAATACTGGGGCGTAGTATTTCAAACTAGTTGTATAATCATTTAAACATAACAATTGCGACATGATTTAGATTTAGATTTTATAGCAATTGCTTAAGTATATCGACTGTGGAAAGGAAAAAGGACGTAACCCACGCGTATCAAATTTTACAGGAGGCGCAAAAAACTTGTTTTGATGATTTTGGACCATAAGCAAATTATGAATTTTACACAACCTTAAAGTACACGGAGACTTCTGAACTGGTGTTTAATTGACATAATATAATATTAATTGAAGAAGTTGGCTAGGAAAAACCTTTATTTCAGTCTTTTTTCTTTCAGTCATCTTTGTCAAACTTAAAAGATAAATTGAGATACTAATTTGGCATTTGCAGCTTACATTCTTTTGATAAAACGTGTATCAAGTTTGATACATTGTGATTATCGAAAAAAACCTGTTTTGAAAAACTGTGAGTAACGTCCTTTTTCCTTTCCACAGTCAATATTTAAACAAATATAAATGCTAGATTTTAGACAAGATCGTATTTTTGATATTGTAAAATGAGCATTGTAATAATAAATTTCCACCCTTATGACGTAAGTGTTTTTTTATTATGAGTAAGTTTCAATAAAAATTCAATAAAACTTTTGTAAAAAAACTGTCGTGTATTTACAACCATTCGATCATAAAAAATCACTGTTATTCTGATTTATTTTAAATATTTGTTTCAAGTTAAGTCTCAACTTACAAACTGAGTGGCTTCTAGTGTGTTTGATTCGTCGGTGACTTTGTAGAAATTCACTTTTAACACCTCCATGCCCGTGATGCAATCGTAAATAGTTGAGCTATTAAATCATTCAATATTTCTCTTAATATTGTCAATAAGTATTTATCTTTTTAGGTATTCTAGCATACATACATTTTTAAAATTTATTTTTTTAGCTTCTATCTTAGGTTTAAATACTGTCTATAAACAGTGAAACTGAGATGCCATCATGACAGGGAACGTGATTTTTTAGGATGGCATGTTATGGGTTAATAAAACATTATAGCTAATTATTTTCCAAACTAATTTTACTATGCCTAGAAAAACAACCATAAGACAAACAAATTTATTTAAGACACAGCTAATTGTATATTAAAAAATCCTTTCTACATCTGAAAAAAAGTTAAGGAACTGACAAGAAAACTAAATATTGTTGAAAAAAAATCTGGTGTAACTCAATAATAAGTCTATATATTTCGAGTTAAAATCGATCGTGATTTATAAAAAAACAAGAATCTTGCAAGTAAATAAAACATTTTTAGGCAGTTTTTTAAAATGTACATATACACAAGAACAAAGCTGCACTGCGGCATTGAAAATATTCGACTGTTGTTACAATGAATTATCGCTTATAGCTCTGAGCAAGTGAATGTATATAGCATATTAGTATTTTATTTTCAGTATTTATATAAAACAACGACTCAAGTTAGTAGTTTGTGAGTTCAAATACATATAATAAAATATCTTATTTCCAATCAGTGAGCAATTTCGACGAAGCAAAACGACTAAAAAATATCATTGAATCACATTTGCAAACAGAAAAAATACACATGAAAATTATTATAAATAAAGTACTGTTAAATTTCAAAATATGATATTCGATCATTTATAATAATGAGATTCGTATCGATTGCCTTATACAAATATCATATCGAGAAATTCTAAATAAATTTCCAAGAATATATAAAGATTGACAACATTCAAATATATTTTTGAATAATAGTAAAATAAAATAACCTAGGGTTGAAAAAGATTGCCTCGTAAGGATGACCGTCTTGGCGTCAAAGGGGATTTAAAGAAGCCATAGTTTACCAATATATTATAATGTATTTCGGACAATTCGGCTGAAATTTGGACAGGCTGGAGAAAGAAATAATCAAAATAAATGATACGGAGGTTGGTTCTTCGCATTCGTTCATACTATTTCTGATTTCAGTAGTTACATTGTTACATTGCTATTAGGGTATCCAATCCCGGAGCCTTTTTCCAATCCCGGGATTGGGATTATCTCACCGAGGAATTTGAAATCCTCAATTCGGTATACTTTTTTCTCCGGATTGTGTCAAAACTCGTTTTTTTTTTAACTCTTGCAATTCCAAAATCGTATAAATTTTCGGGGTTTGCTAAAAAAATCTCAATCCCGAAATCCCGGGATCGCGACCGTGTCAATCCCGGGATTTCGGGATCAGAAAATTGAACAGGATCCCGGGATTGGATGCCCTAATTGCTATGCCATGAATTACCAAGATCTCGTTTCACCTATCTTTTGGGCTATAGCTGTGTAATACTTTCGGTCCATAATTGATTAAAATATCATAATTCATTAAAATATCTTTAAGAGTTTTTAATTTAATTAAATATGAAAAATAATACATATAACGTTTTGTATCCGCTATTATAACTGAACCCGTTGCTATAAGCTCCGTAGTACTGGAAAATAAATTCCAGTTTTATGTTGAGATAATATTGCTTTTTATGTTGTGATGTTGGGCATATGTGTTATCTTGTTTCATTATTTTAAGTGAATTTAAAATATAAATGTGATGCAATGACAATTCGTTTGTATTTCACATATGTATACTACAAAGAATCAGATATAAAAATATATCAGGATTGTAAAAAAATATGCTTGATTTTTATCTTTATTTTCCTCTTTATATTTTATTCATGGAACGCAATTTTTTATTTAAAATTATAAATTAGCGGCCCCTTTAAAATATAAATATTTTGCGTTAAGGTAACGGTATACTTCCCGCAAACGTTATGTTAAAAAACCTTGTATGAGATAATCGGATTTTTCGAATATCACAAATCGAACAAAAATTTACCGTGTCCGTAGACAATAAGAGAAATGAATAAATAACCATTAACAAAAATTAGCTCGAACTTAAATCTTTCAAATTATGTACATTTACACAGATTTTGTTACTAACGACCCGGGTTTCGCCTTTCGGCATCTTCAGACGTTCAAGTGCACGGATGAACTTGAACTCAGTCAGTTCAAGTTCATCGTTAGTGACAAAATCTGTGTGAATGTACATAATTCAAACAATCAAAGTTTAATATTGAAATTCCACCGAGCACCTTCAGCCAAAATCATAAATTAAAATTAACTCTTAAATGTTTAGTCGTCCAATCATCTTAAAGTTGTTATATGATAAATCTGTACAGCTAAAATGCGTTAAGTTATTTATAGGTTTTTGTCAGTAATAACTGCAAACGATATTGACTCGATTCGTATTAATTCTTTAAATGTCGAAATAAATAAATGTTAAATGAATGCTATTGTTTTTTCAGACAATTAAGCGTATCAAAATCTATTGATCTGCATTCAGAACACCAAACACCCAATTTTCGACACAAAGTTTTCTGAAAGTTTACCCACGATACAATATATTATTGAAAAATTTCATTATGAATTAACTAAGCACCAAGTCTTCATCCGGTTGCGTATGAAAGATAGGTCGTTAGCATTTCATGGACAATAGTTTCATCATGCACTGAAAACAGATTTGACGTTTATCGAGCTTTTGGATAACAATACAAATCTGCAGGCGCGAAGTCTGCTCGAAACCTCCCGTAACTGACTTGTTGTGTGGTGTACCCGGGCAACAAGAGTTCACCCTTAATCTCTGCCACCGGGGGGTAGTTAGTTTTCATCCCGATAACTTTCCGCGACAGGGTGGAAGGAAACCCTTTGACTCAAGGGCCGAATTGGAGATAAAAAGAAGAAAAAAACAAACGACAATCACTGTCGTGCTTTTGTTGAGTTTGCTATGGCTTAAAAAATATTTTTCTTTGTCAGTTTTGTTTTTTTTATTTAAATATCGTTGCTTATATGTTTAGATCGATACCGAGAAAAGAAGCAAGGCTTGCCAGTTAAATGTAAAAAAGAATGCAATAATTAAAACATATATACATAGTTATATTTTATACATTTTTATGACAAAAAATAAAACTGCCTCGATAAATTGAAAACTATTTGAACCTCATATCTATAACATAACTGTTTTGTCTATTTCAATGTAAACCTTACATCTAATATGAACATAACACAATTAATAAATAAGGTGAAAATATATTAAAATATTTTTGTTAAAAAATATTATTAATAGCCATTTCAGCTTTCGCTCTTTTCAGAAAGAACTATGCTTGAACTTACTACTATATTTTTCAAGATGAAAAGATATATTGTTTATCTTTTCTTAGCCAGATAAATTGAAATATAGATGATTACGACTTAAGCCAAGATAGTTTAAAAATGTATGTATATAAAAAAATATATTAGTAGACCTAAAAGAATAATATTTTTTTAAACTTAATCCCAATTCAATCAAAACAATAAATAAGCTCTCTTTTTTATAATTAACGATACCAACTGAGGTGCTAAGTGGAATTTTTATATCAATTTTTTTTTTTCAACAAAGTTGACGTAGCTACAAATTTCAAATAAGTTACTCTTTAATGTGAGTTAAAAATTGATAGATAATTAATCGTTTATTCTTTTGTATTTTTTTTTAAATTTAAAATTTAAAGTGCTTCCTAGTCTAGCCCTGGGTAAAAAAGGCATATATGCGACATACATACTGAAATATACAGGCATTAAGTTCCAGTTGTACGACTTTTGACCCCATTGAACCTTCTAACTTCTCGTTAACGCGCTTTAAGAGCAAAGGTATTGACGCATTTTATTGTGAAAAAAGCATATGCCTCGAGCTAAAGTAGAAAAGTGTATTCTTACATTTAAAAGTTTACAGTTTTACGTATTCCATGCCGCAAACGCAACAGTTATTTTACTGCTCTTACTATTTTTAGACTGACGCATTTGGTTAAATATTTTTTTTTGTCCCAACACTTTTCCAGTAGTTACATGTATTTACATGCTATATTTCTTGGTCACTCACATAAATGTACAAGTGTATGTAATGTTTCTGAAATTAAAGCTGACAGCGATTGTCTAACTCTAGAGAACTCAACAATAGCCAATTGTTTGTTCATCAATAAAAAAAATCTTGTGCCCTTGAGTTCGATCGTAAAAAATCTTAAAAATTACACAGCGAGGTAGGAAAACATTATAACCCAACGATCTTCTATCTTCACAGCCATGACGAGATGATGCATGAGAATCGTTTTAGACCGAAAGCAGTTCTGCTTGACGGCCCTCCATAGATTTTATGTTTCTTCTAAAATTAATAAACTATTTAAGAGTGAACTTGGCATCATGAAAAGACTCTCTTTGGTTGACTTCCTTACGTACTGTATGTATGCGCAAGCGTGTGCTCGTGTATGGATGTAGTATGAAGGGAAGCATATAGAATGTGATTTGAAAATGAATGCATATGGTGTCCTCGTGAATTGGCTTCACTAAGGATTTCTTACCTCTGTAGCGATCAAGCCCGTCCATCAGCATTTTTTTATTGACTGGTGTTCAATTGAAATAATATAGTATTAATTAAAGAAATTGACCTATTTTTTAGTCTTTTTTCTTGCTTTCAATTTTCACAAGCTCATGTTTTTTCAATTTAGATACTAATCCGGCATTTGCAGCTTACATCCTTTTGATAAAACTTGTATCAAGTTTCATACATTGTGATTATTGAAAAAAAGCTGTTTTGAAAAATAGCTGTGGGTTACGTCCTTTTTTCTTTCCACAGTCGATATGGATTCCTTAACTCGATGGCTTCCACAGACGAGATATCTCGTAAAAAAATTCGTGCTCAACACGCCAGAGACGAGTTATCTCGTCAATAATTAATTAGATTAACAGTTGCAAATTATAGCCGGCGTGCTAGGTAACTACTATTAATTATCTACGGCAGCTAAAAGGTTAAATAAAAATATTTTATTAAAAAAAAATATTTTCGAATGTGAAAATCAAATGAGTATCGTGTGCAAACAATAAATTGAATTTGAATAAACTAAAATGAATTGAAGAATGATTTTAGATTTAAAATATTTTCAATTCTTGGCGAAGCGAAACATTTCTAGCAAATACTATTGTTTATTTACTTTTTATGCGAAAACGTTAACCAAGCAAGATGTTTATGTAAGCGAATCTATCTCAGAAATATTTTGTTTTGAATCTCACTTGACTTAAAGGGTACTTAAGAAACTTGACGCCTTCAGAAGCACCTAAGTGAGAATAGAGATAGTGACACTACCTTTCAAACTTTATGCGCCTACTTTTGAAAGCTTTTAAAAATAATAACCTGGGAGCTTTATAACCATCATAATCTTAACAAATATGACTTTTTTTTTCTCAGCCTTTTTTATCTTTATTGTATCTCAATATATGTATGTATTATACCAATTACATATTTATTGACCAGATTCGCTGAATATGTTCAAATGTAAACCTAATAAAATTAACAAAAAAAAATTGCACATAAATATTACTCAATAACAAGACCGCGCTATAGAATATTTTGTTAAAAGCTCATATGAATATTTTCATGATGAAAATGAATCTCATTTTAAACATTAGTCAAAAAATGTATTATTAAAGATTTTTATGTATATAAATTTATATAAAAGAATGTTTGTTTGTTTGTTTGTTTGTTTGTCCCGTATGCGTTTCTATACCGTCTATCCGATTGCAATAAAACTTTGGTGAGTCGTTGTGCAGACTCCCGCAAAAGTTTCTGAATAGTAGAAACTGCGGTGGGCTGCCAATATGTCAACAAAGGGGCTTGATTTATATCTAAGTAATTCTCGGTGTTCTGGGTAAACAGTGAGTTTTTTTATCACTCCTATGCAATTATTTGCAAAACTTTATTGTGTATCCAAAAGCACTTCAGTAAAAATAATTAAAACAAGAATACTTTTTTTTGAGTGACATTGCAACGCATGCCACTCGCTAGCTTCAAATAAAATTATAATACTACCCCAATGACTGATTGTATTACATTGACTTTATAAATAGGCATGATTTTATTGATGCGTTAATTTCTTAAAAAAAAACATGTCATGTATTGTTATTGATGGAATAATACCATCAAATAATGTTTTACTGATGCACTAGGTACATTAAAATGCTCTTACTGGAAAAGCTTTCATGGTATATTTACTTAATAGTTATCGATTTAAATTTACAACGCAATGAATGGAACTGCATTACTCTATAATACAAAGAAACTATCATACTATCGACTGCGGAAAGGAAAAAGAACGTAAACCACACATATCAAATTTTACAAGAGGCGCTAAAAACGTGTTTTGATGATTTTGTGAGATATGCAAATTATGAATTATACACAATCTTGAAGTGCACTGATACTTCTAAACTGGTGTTCAATTGACATATTCTAATATTAATTACAGAAATTGTCTCGGAAAAACCTTTATTTCAGTGTTTTTTCTTGGTATTATTTTTTTACAAGGTCATCTTTTTCAAACTTAAACGCTAAATTTAGATACTAGTTCGGCATTTTCAGCTTCCAGATAGAATGTGTATCAAGTTGTACTCATTTTGATTATCGAAAAAAACTGTTTTGGAAAATTGAGGGTTACGTCCTTTTTCCTTTCCACACTTTAATGTATAAATGCATATTGACATTTATACATTAAAATTGTAAAAATATTATTTAGAATTATTTCCATAACAATAATAAAATATCACCTTAAATCTAACTAAACCACGAGTTAGTCAATATAATAATAAAGCAAATAGTATTATTTTATCAAGTCTTATAGTTTCTTAGATTGACGATCTGAAGGTTCTAGATCAATATCTGTGTAAAGCCATGCATGCTTACCATGATAGTTTTACTCTTCGACCTAGTCTCGACTTCCGGTAAGCCTAATAAAAGTCTTCAACTTTATTTCGACCGCTGTGATCTAGTTGGCTAGAGCTTGCTTTACCAACCAGGCGGGTCTGGGATTGATTACCGGTGAGGTCAATGTCATATTAAGATTTTTCAATTTAAAATTTGAGACCTAAGACGTGGGTGTTTGTGTGTATTTTTTTTACCTCGAGTTTATCTCGATTGACTTACAATAAATTCTCATCGACTTTTTTTCGTACGATCGTTCAACTTTTAAATGTATGGCGCATTTGCGTTTGTTATAATTCCAAATAGTGTTTAACTGTAAAAAAAAAAAAATGAATTTTATACTATATTATTTTTTGTATTTTTTAATATAAATAAATAAATGATAATACTTACTACATGGGATTGTTTTTGTGAACTTCTTAAATAAATATATAACACTTAACTGAATACGTCAAATTTTATGTTAAAACTATAAAATCTTTAATCACGGACTATTATTCATATCATTGTATCGATACATTATTTATTACAATATACCTACTTAAGATAATATATGTGCCTTTTTACACTAATCCATAATTTATTTTTAAAGAAGAAGTTACTAAGCTTTTATACTGTAAAAAGTGTACATATAAAATTTGTAGTAAGTAATGAAATATGTTCTCAATTTGAAAAATATAAAATCCACCCATTTAAATAAATAGTATTCCCGATAGAAAAAATAAATTGTTGTTATTCTAAAATAAACTCAAACAAAAAAGACTCATTCGAAATTCGAAATTCAAATAGGCGCACAAAATGGCGGCGCGGTTATTTGAATAACAATGCGATCGCCAGAGTTGTCAAAAATGTTTTCCAATTTCCATCTCCAGCGATTGATGGATGATGATGGATGTCTTGCCGCGGCCGAAAGACTTACCGCAGCGGTTTTCACTTTTTCACCACAAAGTTGGACTCCACTCCAACTCCTCGACGTGCCGGCCAGGTATTGAAACTGACAGGCACGAACTCAGAAATATTATATTTCATATCAATGTTTCAAAGTTATTTTATGTCGCTGTCATAGTATGAAAATATATTCTTTGTTAGTAGTTGATTTATTTACTAAAACAGTGGAAAGGTTAACACATTATTGTACATTTTTGAAAAGCTTTTAAAACAATTTGTAAATAAAAAATGTCTTAACTATAAAATATTTTCGAAAAATGGTAATTTATTTTATTTGGTAATATACATACATATATGGCTGACAATAATACTGTACACAGTTTTTGTATCATTATTGTTTTTATTATGTCGAAAACACATCAAGACCATACTTTTCGAGAACAGATGCTTGCGTCGGATAATGGGGGTTAGGTGGTTTGATTTTGTGAGGAATTCAGAGATAAGGGAGCGTACAAGACAGCGTCCTGTCACGTCAGTGGTTATGGAGAGACGTTGGAACTGGCTGGGTCACGTGCTGCGGATGCCTCCGGAAAGCCTCAATCCTGCCTGCCTTTTCTTTCGACCAGTGGGATTCCGGCGTCCCGGACGTCCATCGGGTACTATCCATAGGATGTACTCGGCGGAACTGAAGGATGCTGGCATGTCATGGGAGGAAGCAAAGCAATTGGCAGGAGACAGGGAAACATGGAGGCGCCGCGTGGCGGCCATATGCTCCACATAGGGAGCGAACATGGCCAAAGAAAGATTATTATGTACCATAAGAACACATTTAGAAGCATTTAAAAAAATGTGTTTTATAAGAATAGATTCCAAATCAGTTGCAGAACTTATATTTTTTACCGCTATATCCACTCCCTATTCGAAGTATATAGCCTCTATACTATTCCTCCAGGATTCTTTATCCTCCGCCTGTTTCTTTGCTTTCTTCCAGGTCATACTAGCTTTCCGTAGCTCTGACGAGTACATCGGTAGCTTTCCACTTTTGTGGCATCCATTTGATTACCAGAAGAGATAGGGAAGGTTCAGGCTCTCTTGGGACATCCGCAGCACTTTTTCAAACTTTGTATGGACAATAGTGTCGTTCTTTTTTACTTTGGTCTAATTAAAGACGCTACAATAATTTAATGGAACTAGAAAATAAAGTAAGATTAATTTATTGCTCTCTCTAGATTCCATTTTTTTAATCAGATACCAGTTGACTTTTACAGAACGCCAACTAAATACACATCTATGACTTAAGACAAAAAACCATTTTAGATTTAATGTTTTGGTGACACCGCCAACTGAATAAGGCCAATGTTAGAGAGTAGTAATTCACAACCAATGTCTACTGTCCCGCATAAGACCTACAATGTCATTTACAGTGGCCCATCGACTAAGCATACTAAATAAGCAAAGTGATCTGGCAAAAAATAAATGGATAGTGGGAAAACATAGATTTTTCATGTTTTTGCCTAGTTCTTATGAAGTTCTTTCAGATTCGATTCAGTAAATTTATTTTTAGATTAAGATCTAAAAGATGCACGATAAGTCGTGCACGTCATCATTGTAAGTATAAAAGGTTTAAATACTGCGTTTTACATTATTTATTTTAATTTTAAAGATTTCCGTCGAAAATTACGAAAAATAAAATAAAATAAGCGGATACTAAATGTACTAAAACAAAACCGGATTGTAAAAACTACATGCAAATAATGGAAAAACGTAGATTAGATGCAAGTAAAAACGATGTCAGCACCAAATTAAATTCACACACATGCACATGATGCGCCAATGAGAGTGTGCGTGTGTGCGTGTTATGTTACAGATTAACAGATATAAATCAAGAAAAATATTAAATTACCTTACAAATTCGTGTATTTAACTAGAGCTAAAAGTTTACCACTAGTTCTCTAGACCTATCCTTTTTATCCGTTCTCCGTTTGAGATTTTGAGAAGAGGCCACGTGAAAAGTGATCATTTTTTGCAAAATTTTAAAAGTACCAGACTTAATAATTATTTATTTTTTAATGGATTTTTTCGTTCCCTGAAAGTTGTTTGGTTTCCCACGTCTGTTATCATAAAAGTTATGCCCAAATTAAATATGACTTACTTCTCACGGCGCTCCGGAAGCGATACAGCCCTGTGTTCAAGTAAAAGAATGATTGATCGACATGTGGGTTTGTTCATTTCCGATACTCAAAGTTGGGCAAACTTTTTTTTTTGCGTCTCGTGTGTAAGTTTTTGCTCCCCCACAGTATGACAAACTTTTCATGTTTTCATTTTTTTCGTGTTTATAAATCATTCTCTCTGTCAATCTTAATTTGTAAAACTGATCGGTATCCCAAATTACTCTCACGCGATATTGTGGCGAATTATCTATTAAATTTTATGATACACCTTACGACCTATGAAGCGTAATAATTTTTCTACAATTATAACAATGCTTTGTGATATTTTACTTTTTTGTAATGTTTATTTTTTACATAAAATAATCAAACATGACAGACCCGTAGTTATTTATAATCACGGAAAAGTCTACCGTATCCCGGTTTTGTGATCCGACGGATCTCGTCCAATTTTGTGATCCAGAAATCTGAGGATTGTGACAGTACTAATCCCGGGATTGAGAAAGTTACAGAAAGTTGCGCGAGAGGTAAAAAAAAGAAGGTCTCAAATTTTCATTTTTTTACGCATCGTTGTAGTATACTTGACGTATTAACGTATTGTGTAAAACAGCAGCGTTAAGTCCTTTTTAATGATTGCTAACAGCTATTTTTGGAATAACATATAAGAGTGAATATTTAAAAATAAATGTTCATATTCAAATGAAGCAAACGATTTCATAATTAAGAAACAGCAATTCGTTATTGTTTTATGTAAAAAAAAACGTGTCTTTTAAATATTATATTTATACAAAATCTAAATTGTATAACTAAGCGCTGACAGATAATATTACAGTTTCAACGAATACAAAGCATTGTCAAACAATATAAATATTCAATTCATTGCAAAACAAGAAAACGATTTCATCGCTTTTAAATTTTATTATATACATTATTAATTTTCAAAATAATTGAAGTCATCTTTACTTGGAACCTTACTTGTAATTTTAATTACAGAGAGAGGTAAATGTAAAGCAAAATGGTAGTAAATATTGAGTACGGTTGTGAAGAAAGTGATTCAGTAGGTCATATTTAAATAAAATACAACTTAATGAAGCAATAAATCTGCTGTAAAAAAAGCAATCTGTTCAGGTCAAAAGTGTATATCTATAATTATAATGAATATCTTTATGGCAACGCTGTTTTGGTTATACTGTTAATTAGCAACTTAGTCTGGGAGTGGTGATAAGATGGCTCTTAACAATAATTGATCGCGCAAAATACCAAACTTGATTACGGGCATACCTGTAAAACAAACACCTGGTTTGTTAAGGGTAACGATGATTTATGCTATCGTTGATATGATCTAACAAACATAAATAATGTTTTACTCATTAAGCTTTACAAATGCCTTTATATTTTTACAGAAACTTCGAAATGTGGTCTACTTTATTTTCATTTTGTCGAGGGAAAATGTTCAAGATGGTTTTTAGTTTCAGATTAGCTTTTTTATTTTTTTTATCGTGATATTACTCAAAAAATAAGTTCCATTTTTATTTTAAGGGATAATGTTGTATATAAAAATCAGTAACTGACAATATATTCCATTGCTTAAAATTTTACCTGGCAGCAGACGATTCAATGCGGTAAATAATTTTTGTGATTTCTGATATTTACTACCATTTTTACTGGATCAAATTTTAGCTCAGAAATATAAAATAGTTTCTGTAAACTTCCTGAAGACTGTTAAGATTTTTAGCACATAAGATTTATATGATTTTTATTTTAACATTTCACATGCAAATGAGTCACTTACAGTCAGATAAATAAAAAAAAATATAAATGACAGTGTCATACTTAGCAGTTAAACTCAACCATAATGCTACGAGTAAAACAACCTTGTATATACAACAATGTTATCAGGCGCGAAGAAAAGCAGCCAGGTGGTATAAAATAAATAGTTTGAATGGCTTTTCATAGCTATAATTACAAAAAAAATACAGGGAGCAGGCACTAGCAGCTGCTCAAGATATTAATGTGATGTAAAAAAATGTGTCTATTTTTTTTACTTCCATTCAGATAGCATAATACAAAATTGCATTTTAACAAAAATCAATGCTTTATTTTTATTTTACTGTTATCAATTTTTTTTAATAATAACCATTTAAAATACATAAAATTGTCTAAGGTTGAGAGCAGTTCTGCTCGGCAACTATCCGTGGATTTGATTTTTCTTTAAAATAAATAATATACATCTTATATACACGACCATGGTATCAAAGTTTTAAATTTATAATTTGTCAACCTTTTGCAATGTTTATTAAATAAATAAATAAATAAATCATGAAAGTGAATCATTTTGGTTTACTTCTTGCTGTATCGTATATAATAATGTATGTATGTTTATGTTATAGGTAAAGTATATGGAAAGGTATGTATATATAACATAATATATTGATAAATGCATACAGTCTCTACATGTACTGGATTTCTTTTTTTTCACTTTTAGGGTGTTCACTATCAATACGTGGTGGAAAGGCATTATATTAATAAAAAAACATAATATTTCTTTGTACTTTATTCCACTTTATTTAAAAGGTCAGGACCGGTTTCGCTCAATGCGAGCATCATTTGACAATGCTCGCAACGAGCAAAACCGGTCCTGATCTTTTAAATAAACTGGAATAAAGTACAAAAGAAAATTGTGTTTTTATTAATATAATTTACTGGATTTACTGTGGATGGTCACTTTTCAAATGATTACGCTCTAACGTTGGCAACGAAGAAATTGGAATGGAAAAAGGGAAAAAATCATTGATTTAAAAATAATCGAATAACGTTGACACTGACACACTATTAGACTTAAAGCTCCGTAAATTTAATTTTCAAAGAAATAAGTAGCATGATAACTAATCATCAGCATACAATGTTACCTCATCAAGGTGAGGAAGACGATGACTTTTACCAATATTTTAACTCAACAATCATAGTATACGCACAGTTTGGTCCTTCAATACCTTCGACAATAAGCTACTCTTTCTGTAATGTGTGACAAAGAAATATCTCAAACTGATATGTACTCATGGGCCAAGTAGATTTCAAGACAACTCCTTCTTATCCACCATACATGCATCATGAAAAGACTAAAGATGCACCCTGCTACAACTTTGAATCAACCTAATAGACTGAATGCTTCGGCGAATGCTTTAAAAGTTCCTGTGCAACCTGTATTTTAAATTTATTATATTAATATTATATCAGCATTAAAATGCATTTCAATTGAAATTGAATCATCATAAAAACGCTGTTCACATTATCTTCGTCTTCTTTTTCTAGCAAAGTATAGCAGTAAAGATCATCAATTAAACTTCTCCATTCAGCTCGGTTCTTTGGCAGCACTTACTGGAGTCCTGTGACACCAGATACATCTAGCATAAGTTAAATGGGTATCCTTTAATTTGCGTACACAAAGTTTAGAATCTCAACCATAAACCATAATCTTATATATAATATTACTTGTGGTAAAATTGCGTAGAACGTATCAAATAATATAAAGTAAAGTTTTGCCTATACGCTTAATAATTATTTTATGAAAACTTTGTGAAACGGATAAGTTTAGAGTAAAAGTTTTATGATACTATGATAGTTATTAAATAGAGGAAACTAGGTATGTTTATAACACAGCATGAAAGTAGCAAACAAATCTCATGCTATTTGATAGTTCCTTTTTACTTGTTATTTGTGAGCCGGATGAAAAATAATCAAATAACTACCCGTATAAGATAAATATTTATTTCTCTCGTTTACGAACTATTATATTTAGTTTGTATATAGTTGATATTAAAAGTATACTTGGCTTTAGTTTTATTGTATAATATCAAATTTAGGCGCATCTTGCTTCTTCGTGATTATTTTGAAAAAATGAATAAAATTTGTCATGAGTTATAAATGTTTTGAATTCATAATCGTCAGTAGAAAATCGTTATTTTTATAAGCGTCTTTACTATTTGATCGATTTTCGGTCATTTAATATAATTGATAAATATCATTTCTACGTCTCGACAACGATTTTGTAATTAGTACAGCATTAAGCAGTTCATTATTGTATGATTATGACAATACCGCATATGTACATATAAATGAATATGGAAAATGGCGGTAAAGTGTTCAATTCTCTTGACCGCTCATAGCATTCGTCAAAGGTGTCCAATTTTAGTATAAATCAACCAATCTTTGGGTTTGCGTTCAAAAGTATATATATATATATATATATTTACCGTGTCCGCTTCCAATATGTAGCATATGGACTCCTCGTAAAGTTTATCTCAACATAAGTGTTTTCACGAGAACTACTTGTTACTCAGTTACTAAACCTCTTTTTTTTCAAAAAAAGTAAAAAAAGAAGGATTGGTCTTGGACAAGACTAGTGTTTGCTAATCGCTCACACATAAACATCTATAGCGTCGGACATAAATTCATCAAAAAATCATTTTATAATACTGTCTTACTAGGACTCAAACCCGTGATCTCCGTACTTGAAGCCAACGAAGTTGACTACTCAACCACGCAAGTGGCATATATAATATATCTGTGCTATTTATTCACTATTTTTTTCACCCAATATAAATGAAAAAAAATGTGAGGCCGTTATTAAGCTCTCTTTAATCTTAAAAAAGGGTTAAACAAAATATGGATTACCAACAGTTCAAGTAGAGTAACTTATTTAACTCTCGCGGCTCGGAGACTAGAAAAATACGTCTCTGGCGATGGGGGTCATTTTTGACCCCAGTGGTTTCCTCATTATTGGCCTTATTCTTATGAATTTCAAAAAAATAAATAGTCTACGGGCTTTAAAATATCTCTCTGCATCATTCCGCATACATTTTTTTATAAAAATCCTTGGTTTTTTAATAAATAATCATATTTTAAGTTGCGCGTAAAATATACGTCGTTCCAATGCCAATGTCAATGCGCGACTGGCGCGCTTCAGTCTAGTTATCTTACCAACGATCGCTGATAAGCGGGCGCTTATCTCTTATCTTATCGTATTTATATAAACTACAAAAGGTCCAAAAAACTATGATATAAGAATACCTTAATTATAAACATTGTATCACCCATATTAAAATAGATATTTAAGAAAATGTGGGTATTGGGGTCGCATTTCTTGAGCTTAGAACCGGAAAAGTTAAAGTCATTCATTGTTTTTTTTTATATATGAAAGAGTTTTCGTGCTATTACGAATAAAGTTTTAGCCTGTCATCGAGGGGTATTAAACGTTTTTCACGACAACCTCCATAAACGTATATTTTCAAAAAAAGTGTCACATTCGATCTTTGTGTCCCCTATCAAAATCAAATAAAACAACTCTCGACAAAACTTTGTATGCATCGTCGCATAATGAATAATTTTCATAATGAACATTATTAAAAGTATAAATTCTCGAGTAGAATGCGAACAAAAACTTCCACTTCTAAACAATTCGACAGTCTGTTAACAAGAATACTTATGCGGTGAGATTTTAACGCTTTGTATGCCCCATACTCAAATTACACGATCTGTACATACAAACAGAGTGGATGCTCATATTATATTTGTGACTTATGGGGAACTTTAAAAGAGCAGGAACTTTCCGAAAAGGGTTGTAAACACTGGAAGTTCACGGAGGTTTACCTCAGAGTTGGAAAAATACTTCTCCGATTTCAGTAACGAGATCATCATTACTTCACATATAAAAGATTTGTAGGGAATTTAACGGTGAGCGGTTTCTTCAACTTTTAAAATTCTTGCTTTAAATCTTTCAAAGCTTTATTTTTAAAAAGCTTTTATTAATAAACAAAAAATAAAGAATAAAGAAAAGAAATACGTTGATTGTAATTATTACAATTTCTTGTAAGTTCATTTTATTTACGGAGATAAATTAATAAACAAAATATTTTTATTTGAAAATGTTATATTTTTGCCGAAGTCATAATTGATTTTTCGTATAATGAATGAAGTATTTTAAAGATTGACGTATACATTAATAAATATTTTAATATGATAAACAATAATATCGTTAACTAAATATTAAAATAAAGACATTTAGTATAATAGTATCTTAGTTTTATTTTTAATTTGTAGTCGGTTTTATCTTTACTAAGTATATTAATACATCTTTAAATAGGAACGATGATTTTTATTCAGTTGATTAAAACGAGTATTATTATTTTTATATGGTTGCGAATCTATTGATAATTACTATATAATTAGCATTGTCTTTTCATTCTTAATTCTTAATTATAACCAGCTTTAGTTGTTATCTTATAAAAATCACACATGTTGTTTGGATGTCGAAACACAATATTATATAACATAAGATAAAATATTTCACTCATTATTTTTGTACACATATTATGAATAGTATTTATCATGGAAAAAAGGACAGTTTCCTTAATAATGTCCTTTGTATTATATCTTTTAACCAATGCAGTAAAAGATGGCATTGAAAATTAAGTTTAATTTTCTATGAAATAATATAATTAAAATGTTATTATCAAGCTATGCCACTAACAATTTTATTGTTAGTGACTGTCTGTCACTCGATAGATCTCTTACAATTTCCATAACACTTTTAGATTCGTTTATCACTAAATTACGTCTGTCTGAATTAACAGCGTTATTTGAAACGTGTGTACATCTTTACAAAATCAATTTTGTTAACGATTAATACTAATTTGTTAGAGACGAAATAATTTCCCCTGCAGAGGTACCGCATTTAATTATTTCAAATTGTGCCATTACCCTAACATACTATGTAGAGCTTTTACATTACCTTCAACGTGTTTAATTGCTCACCAGAGAACTTGTATTATTCCTTACGATACGTTTTGCTACGAGAAAAGCTCGACTTGCGATCAAAGCTACACAAGAGCTTTAATTTGAAATAGGGTAGTGCTGAACTGAATACAAAAGTGCAATGTTTTTAAAGAAACATCTTTTGTTAAATCATTGATAAGAAAGTTTCAATATAAAATACAAAAAACAATTATTTATACAATAACGTTTTATAGGGGTTTTTGAGTTGTCTTTTAATATTGACAAATAAAACCGTATTTTTAAATATCAACTTTTTTATTTGCGTATTCAATCAAGTCAAACAAAGGAGGAAATATAATACTATTTTATGTTGTGTTTATTATTGAGAGAAACAATTAATTAAGCTAAAGTTTCTATCATTTAAATGTTAGTAAAATTTATATAGTTATTTAACTGAATTTTTTTAATGAAAAAATATGTCACGTTCTCATTTTAAGAGTACCAAGCAACAAAACATTTTATTGATCATCAAAATACATCAAATAACAAATACTTCAGATCTGCTGTAAAATTATTTAGTGAATATAATTTATTATTATAATTCCACAGTATCGCATTACCTCAGCAGGTTCGCACGTCAAGGGTGAATCATAAATGTCCCGTCGCATAAGTGATGTCCCCGAAGGATGCTTTATTGTCCACCTGGCGTACTCAAAGTAAATTAAATAATTATTAGATGGAACTTAAAAGAGCTTTAAGTGGTCTAGCGACAGATGGCCAGGGAAGCGCAAATCGGCTACAATGTTGCCCAATGAAACTATAAGCTTTACCGTGGTCAAATGCGAAAACATATTTTTACTTGGAGATTACGGTAAGTGTGGCACCAAACGTATGTACCTCATATCTTTAAGTGTTAAAGTATTTTTGATTTATCTAATGAAAGTTTTGTAGCAGGTTTTGAAAGTGACAAGGTAGTTTAGGGAGGATTCGGAAGTTTTAATCACACGAAATATAATTTTAGAATGGAAAACGTCGTGGAAAGTTTAACTTTAAATATCTTTTGCTTATTTTTCTATTTTAATTTGAAATGAAATTATCTAACCGCAAACCAATGCCACATTTAATAAGTTTAACGCACGTGAAAAACATTCTTTAAGGCTTGTAGAGTATTTGAAATAAAATATATTTTTTACAGAGTGCATTAATGACAATATATTTTTGTTGGAAGTTTCACATAATTAAGGATTGGGCTATTCTAACAGACTATTCTTTGCTTGTGCTGGCATATCTGAGGAAACAATGTGTAGTACGTCAAGCCTGATAAAAACTTAAATCTATTTAATGAAAATATTCAATCAAACATAATTACGTGAAGTACGTAACCTTTTTACGCTTCTCTTTTAACTGTTAAACTCTAAATTTCATTGTTCATTGCACACACAAAACATTAATTAAATCAAAACATTCTTTAAGCACTATCTTGTCGAAGTATACAAAGCTTCACAATTAACTGAATTGAATTCGTTGAATACTTAACCCACAGAAAAATAATTCGAATGCTTGAAATTTAGTATTTTTTGTTAATAAATTAAATCCGCAGAATTTAATTGCTTGGCCCCATAATATTGTATGTACAAAATTGAACGAAGAAATTATGCTGCTTAAACTGTCAAAGGTTTTACAGGAATCGCAAATTTTATTCTATATATCCCAATACCGATACAAACTCTTGCCAATGCCAAAGACACCAGACAGAAGATTTAAATATCATTTTTTCATCAATTTTTACAGTGTTTTTTTCGTTCCAGTAATTTTGTTTCTCACCTTATCGCCTTACGTATTATACTATGATTTTGCAATCGTTCTTAATACAAAAGCAAATCTTCGATACTTACTTCATTTTAGACGTCAGTCTACCATTAACGTCGTCGACCGCGTACAGTATTGCATAACGCGGTGTCTTACTACATAGATTCTAGACGCTACATGCAGCGTGATAACAAAACCAGATTTGTCGCGTACGCTAAACGCGGCCAACGACGTCAATTGAACACAAGGCCTTAGGCTAACCATCAGAAATTAGCTTATTTTCTTACGTCAATCTTCTATTCTTGCTCTTCGTCTCTCTCTCAACAACTTAAAACTAGTCCTAATTTTGTAGAACCGACACATTGGCCATAGCTTACAAATTAAATTCAGCCATGGCCTTAAAATGAATGAGATGATAAACTTCACTAAATTTGAAATATTCCATAACATTTTGAATGTTTGATTGTATATATCCTAACTTATATAATATCGTTTAGTAAAAAAATATTTTCAAATGAAGCACTATAACTGCAAAAGACTTTAATTAAAAAATATAAATTGTATTTAACTTACTTTCATAATTAATACGAGGGTAAATTATAATTTGAATGCGTAAAATAAACAATAGCAGTCAGAATTCACCTTTGTTTTATTAAAACCATAATGTTCAGGCACTCCACATAAAGCCTCTCAAAGGCTGTTTTTGTTTTGCCAATGTTGAGTAATTTAATTTGAAACATTCAACGGTATTGATGTTGAAAGTATTCTGAAAACCTTAAATACTTGCGAAACTAAGAGGCAAATAATTCTAAACCTCACTTTAGAAATATTCGACTTTATGAGCGGATAAAAGAACTTAGAGTTAACCGCACGTGTTTTATAAGCGGTTTAACTTATATTCAAAGAATCAAAATTTTATTACAAGTCTTAATAAAATATGCCAAACACGGAAATAACAACGTGATAAATTGAAATTTTACTAAATTCGTTACAGTAAATTTTGTAAATATTTGAATACGAAAAGATTTATTTTACTTTGCCTGCAACACATGAAATGAATTACAATTGAATGGTTTTACTCAAACAATTCTCAATCTTTAAGTGGAATTAAATTCTAATTATGACGTAAAATTGTGAAATACATATAGTTTTTTCATAGTTTTAATTGATTTTTTTAATTAATAGTTGAGTATCAACACCGCTAAAAATTTTACAGCTGTAACTCAACCCTTTGCGTATCAGTTGTTGAGATTTTTCCTTCAGAGCCGTATACTTTTAAAAAAACTAATTTAACATTATCAAATTTATCTGATAAGTATCAATTGTTAGTAGAAAGACATTGTAGTTTTTTATTACTAATTCCACATTTTACTGAAATAATCGTGAATGGGTTTCCTATTTATGTTACTATTTGTATGGTGTTTGTTTATTTTTATTGAAAAATAAGTTGTTATAAAATTCAATGACTTATTAGGGCTTCTTTTTTATATGAAAAAATATTGTTCCACGTTAAAAAAAAATAATAATTGGCAAGATAGTACGTAGAGAATGAAAGCTTTTCTTTTTTCATTGCTTCAAAAGCTTTAGCGCTATTGTCGTATTTGGCCCATGGAAGCAGTGCGCAAAATTCTTGCAAAAGCAGCTGTATTTCGTATTCAATTCATAGCATTAAACTTAAACTAGCTAATAGCCTAGGACTATGTCGCTTGGAAGGAAATTAGCCGCTATGGACTATGCCAGGAATATTCAACCGTTGAATATTTTCATTTAACTCCGTTCATAAAAATCTTTCCATTCCTTAACTTGATGCAACATTATTTGACCATAAATAAGTAACGGAACTTACCTCGACAGTAGTTGGTCAAAAAGAACCACTGACTACTCAGTCACTCTGCATCTTTTTTGGCAAGAGCGAATATAAAAATTACAGACATTGATAGGACTGGTATGTATCTAATTGCTTTAGCTGTGTCCATCCATTGGCGGATCCAAGGGGGGGGGGGGCATGGGGGCCATGCCCCCCCCCTGAGGAGATTTTTTTTCTTCATTTTTCTACTTTATTAAAACTTTATTGTGAAATGGGATCTTTAATTGTTTAGTTTACGATGTTTTATAGAATACATACTTGATTATGTATTGACTACTTTTATATAGATATATTATTTTTAAATCATATATTTTTTAATGTATCATCTCTTTATGATCTTTATTTTCGAATTGAATGGCCCCCTCCTTGGACAATTTCTGGATCCGCCAATGCGTCCATCTAAGGATCAAATGAATAGGATAAAATTTAAACTTCACCTATATTTATGGCATTAAAAATAAATTGTAAATTAATTGAAGTATCGATCAATAGATGCAATATTTTGTACTGAGTTTCTACTCACATTAAGAACTCACCACAAAACATTTTTTTTTTTATATACTTATAACATTCGGTTATCAACCTTTATTATATATGTACTTTTAATTTATCAATGTATATATATAAATCAAACTTCCCATCTCTGGTTTCAATTGATTCCCTTACAATCTCGAAACTAAACTATACAATACTAAACAAATGGCTGTATATTATTATCTACCAAAGTGATAATAATATACAGTCATATGTTTTTTTTTTTGATTTTATTTAAATATTAAATACGTTGTTTACTACTAAGATTGAAACCATTAATAATATATTAAAATGTTATGTCTATATGTCTGTAGAATATAATTATATTATATAAAATCCAATTATAACCATATGAGGTAAAACATTGCTTGTCAGGTGGAATATATTCAGTTCATGTAAACTGATTGAAATACTTATTAAATCTTAATAATTGAAACTACTTAAGTCAATCCTTCTTCTCTTTTTTGATTTTGTGTTAAAAGGTTCAAATGAAGTCAAATATCTGTTTTTAGGGTTAGTTGTATTTATGTAAGTATTATGATTTGATATCATGATTATTATAAGATATGTTATCTTAAGGATTATTGTCTATGGTTGGTATGGTGCGTAAGAAGAAAAGCAAAAAGATTAAGACAATATTAAAAATTAGCAAATATACTACTGTTGACCTCAGCAACTCAAATTATTCGAAACATTTATGTTGATATTTCACATTATGTAAAACTAAATAAAACTATACTATACTATATGATACAAGACCCCTGGATTATCCGTTCTCTGTGACTGGAGCCAAAAAATATCAAATTGTAGCGAGTTAGCCAGAAAGCTTCGGACAAGCTTTCATGCTTGCAAAGCCCTACACCAAAACTGGCAAAATATTTACATAGAAATTGTTGTCGAGTACGGCGACATTCTCAGCTTTTTGCCATTATACAACGTTCATAATTGCCTTGCGTAACAAGTGGAACAACACAATGAAAGTTTAAACTTGAAAATAGTCGTGCTTTGGCAAACGACAACACATTGAGAAATATGTACAGAACCATCAATGGCCTCCTAGCTATGAACTGCATTTGACTCCATGAAAGACCGCTCCAGTCAAAGCAACCTAACTCATAACAACATATTATTATACTCGATGTGGTACGGATTTCTGAGAACAGAAAATTAAATCAAAATAGCAAAACTTTATTTGTATATTAAAAATATTTCTCTGATATATTATCTATACGTGAAAATAAATATTATCCATTGATTAAAATATTTCAAAAAAAATCTTTCATTTTCTTATTTATAATATATTTTTGAATATCAATAAGACAACGAGTAACTATGGCGTTTTTTTTTTCGTTGGAATTTTACAATACATATTAATTTGCTATATTATAAATATGCTGGTATTATCGATTTTTCTAAATTTAATCTGTACATTGTATCGATAATTACTGATCTACGTATAAGGAAACTTTTTTTTTTTACAGAAATATAAATATGCATATACGTAAACCGAATTTAGTAATATGGTGATGGTCGTAGAAACGTGTAATAGAGAAATCATGATAGGTTCTCAATTGACTAAATAGCTTCCAGTAAGCTCGGTGGATGTCAAGAATTTCGCCAAGATATGCATGATGAATGCAATGATCTTGTCTTGAACTTTCTTAAGGGGGGGATTTTCTATATTTTGACTTATCATATCATATACAAACATTAAGTAAACACTCATTGGATTCTGTAAAAGATACACAAAAACTTAATAAAAATTGATATTTTCGCATCTTGTCACCATTTGCTAACTGACGTACCGCAATTCTGCTACAGTTCTATTCCTGGTCTATGATTTTCTTAAATAAATATAAGTTTTTGATGGAGTTATACGTTTTTGTTTACTTTTTTAATTATTTCAGAACTTTCATAAATAATTCATATTTAATTATAAAGATTTGCATAATTATACATTTATTTTAGATCGATCGAGAGTCATTGACGTAAATTCATTTCAATAAAATGAATATTACATATGTAGTTCCGAAATTCAGCAAACTTTTTGCACTCAATCCACATTTACTGAAACCGTTTCCTTAGCCAGTCATTTCAATTAGTTGTAGCCTTCGTAGACAAAATCTTGTTTATATTTTATGATTTTTTTTTTTGCCAAGAATAGGTTAACAGTTATAACCATAAATGTTAAATATGCGATTCGTACTCTTTTAAGCAATTCAAATTCATTATTTATATTTGTTATCAAAGGTGGATTTAGCACATAGGAGGCCTCAGGAGCCATAAAATTTGTTGGTCCTGTTTTTCGGATTAAATAAAAACGTAATTAAATATATTAAAATCTGAACTAGTAGTATATGGGCTACATAGTATAAACTATTTTTGAGACCTCTAAAATTCGAAGGCCGTAATAGTAATCCACCACTGTCTGTTATTGTACTCGGGGTAACTCGAGGCGTGTGTAAAGAGTGCGGCGCACACAGGAGTATTTGAAGTGTACACACGTGAACAGGTGTTGCATTAAGATTTTAGCACTAGTACATTTAGATCTAGTTCTTCGAAGCGCTGAAGGCACCTCGGACACAGGCGCAACAATCCTCGAGCCGACCCTGATTGTACTGGATATTTCATGTCATGCTTTTTTTAGAAGCGTTGACTGACAAAAATGAGTTGCTCAATGTATTGATCATTATTTATGTAATGTATGTAAACAGTTTTAAAAAAATCTCCATTTTAAAATATGTTACATATTATTAATTATACGCAAGGTGTATGTAAGTCAAAATATGATATTTTACTGTTTGTATTGCCAAGCGCTTCATAATGATACACAGGGCTCCATTCATTGACCCTAATACCCAGAAATACTTCTCATGGAAACATTTCTCCCTATACAAACGCCTTATATATCGCTAAGATGAAGGTTATGAAGGGTGACAAGGGACCCTGCAGCGATTAACGTCACAGACTGCGGGGACAGGGGTCAGCGGGTTCGTCTCCCGGGATGCCTAACCCTGATGTTGGTATGTCAACAACTGATTACGGTAAATGGTATGACGTATTCTTGGCCGACGAAACAAGTTTATTTATTCAAACCGGGTGAATGTGTGCTTTTGCCACTGGTGTCCAAGTGAATGGTTAAAATATTCATAAGATACCAATACACGAAGGCGTCATAATATCAATTATTGAAAGTATATCGTCATTTATTCTTGATATCAAGTTTCCTTTTTTTTGTTCAATTTTGAAATCGAAATATTCATTTTATTAAAAAAACTCATTGTTTAATATGAAAGTGTGAAGGATTTATTTATTTTGTTTACATAGAGTATATTTGAATGCCATTTTTTAAACGCTTGCATTCTACCAGTACTGATTTACGGTAGCGAATCATGGAGCTTTGAGAACAGATGCTTGCGTCGGATAATGGGGGTGAGGTGGTTTGTCACGTCAGTGGTTATGGAGAGACTTTGGAACTGGCTGGGTCACGCACTGCGGATGCCTCAGAAAAGCTTTAATCCTGCCTGCCTCTTATTTCTTCTTTCTTTGGGATTCCAGCGTCCAGGACAACCGTCGGGTACTATCCATAAGATGTACTCAGTGAAACTGAGGGATGCCGGCATGTCATGGGAGGAAGCAACTGGGAGGAAGGAACTGATCAGATAAGCATAACCCCAATTAATTGCAGCTTGAGGTTACTGAATCAACCACTAGTGTCACATGTAATGCCTACGAATGAGAACTAATACCACCACAAAAACAAAACAAAAACCAAAGACCACGCACCCGCCTACGCCCAGGTAAATCCAGGACGCTACGCGGGAAAAGCAACATCAAAATACACCAGATGAAAGGGAAATTGGAGCTCGGCTCCTCCAGCCCCATAATTTGATGTATAGATATCAATAAATTGGCAGGAGAAAGTGAAACATGGAGGTGCCGCAAGGCAGCCATATTCTCCACATATGGAGCGAATATGGTAAAAGAAGAAGACAAATTTCAATTCACTCGAATATAATAATACTTTTGCATTTTTTTCTGACTGACATATTATCTTAAACAATTTAACTTCAAATACAACATTGTTTCCGCGCATGTTTTCTTCGCACTGAAATTTTTATCGAATACGAATGAACATACAATACAATTAATTATACAGCACTTTTTTATATTTTGTTTTTTTGATATGCCACTGCTTTTGAATGTTTGTGATGTGACTTTGTTGACAAACTTCCAAGCGGATGGGCATTTTATCGAGTTTCGTTAATCCTTTTCGGTCAATATTTAGACACACACATCCTTTAGATCTTTATGTACGACTTCAGTTCGGAAGCATTTGCTTCCGTTAAAAAATGTAAATTGACACAACCATAATAATTCATTATAACCATATGTTTTATGAAAGTAAACATGATTCATACGGATGACAACACATTCAACAATCTGTATCAATATCATAATATTATGTTACATATAAAACATCAGTTGTTTACCCTTTTTTATTAGTTGTACAAACTTGCAATTTACGTAATTGCTTTAAAATTTATTGTAAATCAACTTAACGTTCAACGGTTAAGCAATGTATAATATCTGACATCTAATAACAATTACATTCCATTACTCTTTTATGATCAGATAAAACTAATTACGACTTTCGCTTTCGAAAACCTGCGGTCTACTGGGATTAAGTTTGTTGTCAAAATTTAACGATCAAATAGTTTTATGCTTAAATTTAGACATGGTTATAAGCATACTATTTTTAATATTTTTTTTCATTTAAATAATCTTTGAATAAAATATTAGGTATTGTGAAATGATTTTGTGATGTCTTGTCAATTTGTGACTATTTTTGTTATAATATAATGATGGTACATTTTAACATTCCAATCAATGGTGGGGATATTATTCTCGTTAAATTTAAACGAAGAAGATTGCTTACAATATAAAAAAAGGTTTTTATGGTTGAAAAAAAAAATACACTTTTGAGTGAAAAAAAATGTTTTTCCACCAAAAATTTACATTCACATCTTAAGAATATTGTTTTCTATACATATTTAAGATTCTATAATAACGACAGTGTAAAAATACTAAAAAATAAACCAATTAATGCACACATATCAAAAAAAACTTTTATTCTAACAGTGGCATATTTAATTTGGAAATATTTTTAGTACATATTATTTTATTCTTGTCTTACCTCCTCTGACTTCGCAAACCAACACAAGGCTGGCTCCTTCCTCAAGAGGTCCAATGATACCAGCTACATCTCTTCCTGAGTTATCATACACCAACAATTGGTGAGGTGGAACTGAAAAGAAATAAAAATACAAACGTCAATTTGAATATCTTAACGTTACAGTTTAATTGCTTAACCTATCATTGCTCAAAGTAATTTTAAAAATTCTTTTAAAAAGTTATATTATTATTTGTTGAATTACTTGTACGTGTTAAGTGGTATTTATGTTGTACATTTTAATTTTTATGTATTAACTCTTGGCTGTAGCATGTAAAATATGCAAAATTTGCATGTTTTCATCGTAAAGATCTTATAAGTCTTGATATATTCATTTTTTTATTCGATTTTTTTTTACAAAACATGGCTTATTATAATGAACTAAATCATAGTTAACATTAAAAATATCGGTTTTTCTAATACCTTATATGTTAATCAGCTTAATTATAGGGAAGCTCAAATTTATTTAACGTAAATATGCAACTATTTTATCAGAATAAAATAATAAAAACGATATATTCTTTATTGGATGCATAAAGCTTTGATTTAACTGTCAAATCTATAGGGTAAATTTTACTTAGTCTCACATATTAAAAAATATCTTTTATTAAACTTTTTCAATAACTTCAGGTTAATATTTTTAACAATTAAAAAAACTTACGCACAATTTTAAAATAAAGTCAATCAAATGTGGTACGTTTTATTTTGGTAATAAATATTAATCTATTCTATATTTATAAAAGCAGGACAGTTAGCTGGTTGGTGATAAAATGTTGATTCACTTTATATAATGTTTTCCAAAGTGAAATTAAATCAAAAATACTAGCTTTTTAATCAGTAAATAAATCAAGGCTCAATAAGATACATTATCACGTAAGTACTATTTTAGTATTAACATAAAATGGTGATTACATTTTGACAATGATTATTTTATTGTTTTTTTTATTAATTACTTATCGGTTTTATTCATTTGGAAACGAACATATACCTCAAATTATAAACGAATGACTTCCTGAAATGTATAATTCCGTGGATAAATCATTTTTGCTTGTTTTATATAGGTATATGAAGAGTCTGAAAAAAGTATTGTTTTATATTTTTGTTTGTATTATCTTTCATTTTTAATATGAATATTTTAATTCACAATATTTTATGAACTCCGTTTGATAACTGCCGTTTTTAAAATTAATTTATACTTTTCAAAAATGTATATGTTAGATCCTTATTTGTTTTAAATTAAATTACTACTTTATGCAAAACTGCAGGGTCTACACGATGACATATCTATCTCATTTTCGACAAAGCATGGATAGTACTGTCTTTATTTCCGTTATTTTATTTTACAAAGACAATAATAATATCTCAACATCGTATTATTATCAGTAATTTATCTCTTAATTCCATTATTTTAGTGAATGGATCGAATTAATTAAATTCGCTCGACCCAAATTTGAATGATACCTGCGCAATAATAATATACAAAAGGTGAAAACGACAATTGAACTTATAAACAACAGTACCATTCCTTGTTTTGTATGAAAACAAATCCCAAAATTTATGTGGAGCATAATCACAGCTTTTGAAACTTTGCGGATTTTTCGCATACAAATTATTAGGTCAATATGAAAATGAAACATACGCCATGGTGTATCAGTAACCACTTAACCAATTGAAAATAAACAGCGCTTTTAATTAAAAGTTTTTAAATAACAATTGTACAAATTAAAAGTATAACATAATAAAATAAAATAACAACGAAATTAAAAATTTGCTGAGATATTCAATGAATTTTTTTCATAAATATTCTATTTATCAATCCGACATGCTAAAAATATATAGAATAACTAGTAGTTACTATGGCATCCAATTTCAGACACTTTTTGTAATCCCGGGTTTGAAAATTTTTCCAATTGAACATTCAGTATAAAATCATGTATAAATTGGGATTCAGAATTGAGAAATTTTTGATGGGCGATTTTAAAATTCTGGGATTTTTCAAACAATTTCATGTCAATTTCAAAAACCCAAGAATTCGCGGAGTTCCCAAAATTTCAAACCTCCTTTTTTTAGCCGCTCAACTTTCTCTAATTTTTTCAATTCCTAAATCCCGGGATTTGTACTGTCACAATAACGGAATTTCAGGATCGCAGAATTGGACGGGAATCTGGGGTTAGAGGCCCTAGTTTTAATCTTATCGTTCACTCTTTATTATTTTTTTTATTATAAGGTAGAGTGGATGAAAATTTATAAAATATGACATTCATAAATATTATTTAATATATATAAAGCTTAAGAAAAAAAAAATGTCGTTTGAAAAAATCAATGTTTTTTCCATATTATTATAATACTTTCAACATATTAGATGAAATATTCAGTCATTTTCCCGTAGCTTTTTGGGTATGTTACACTTAACAATTAAATAATTATTTGTTTAAATTACAGAATTTAAAAAAACAGTTTGATATTGTCTAAGTCAACTGTATTTCAATAAAAGCTTTCCTCATTCGTGCGGTTTGCTATTTTGTATTCATTAAACCCTTTTTATTTTTATTCCTTTCTTATCAAATTACTAATAATGAGATTTTACCTGAGAACCGTTTAATGAAAAAAAAATTATAAAAGCTTTGTGTGTTTTTATATAAAAGTATTATCTTACATAGTTTGTACTGGTTTCTTTTTTTTACGAAGCGTAGATTTAGTTTTTTTTTTCTTTGTCGATTTATTTGTCTATTGAGTGAAATGTAGTTTTTTTGACTCCAAAATCCTTGACAATGCTCTTAAATAGAAATTATTTTGCCATTTTATCGTTCAATAAGTTAATGATATCCATTAACCAAACGTTAGATTTTTTAAAAAAATGCACTTAAACATGCTTTAATTTAAACGATGTTTTTCAAAATTCACGTTACACGGAATAAAACGGCAGCATTGTGTTCAGCAATAAAGTTTACACAAGATACATGAGAATTGCATGAAACCTGAAAACCTGACCTGGTTGCATTGCCGTACAAACAGTTCACCTAAAAAGTATTATATTATAGAATCTATATTTTGCATACAAGAATCATTTATTGTTTTAAACGCTACTTAATAATGCATTTGACAAATCTAAAAACATAAAAATTATTATTTGTCAAAGCAAAATCTTTAATCAACTTTCTCATTAATTTAGATCCAGTTCATTAATCTTTTCCATCAACTGTGATTAACATTATTAGTGCATAGAACAATTCCTGACACAGTGTCTTGTTTCCTGCACAATATTAGGTATCAATTTTTTTATTATATAAATCAATAAGTGTCAAGAAGTTTTATGTAATGTAGACGAAAATATTACAAAACTGTTGTAGAAATTTTACAGCTTCATAACTACTGAACCACATACATTCAAAACGTTGAAGACTTTAACAATATCTCATAGACAAACTTTAGCAGGATATGAATTGAACTTTTTACTTTGAAACTTAACCTTGAAATCTCCGTAATGTTTTTCTTGTCTTTGTAAGCTAGTCAAACAGAGAGGCATTTTTTAAAATACCAAACCAATATTTTATTAACTCTCGCGGCTCTGAGACTAGAAAAATACTTCTCGGCCGATGGGGGTCTTTTAGGGACCCCAGTGGTTTCCTCATTATTGGCCTTATTCTTATGAATTTCAAAAAAATAAATAGTCTTAGGGCTTTAAAATATCTCTCTGCATCATTCCTCATATTTTTTTTTATAAAAATCCGTGTTTTTTTAATAAATAATCATATTTTAAGTTGCGCGTAAAATATACGTCGTTTCACTGCAAATATCAATGTGGTACTGGCGCGCTTTGCTTAGCGGCGTTCAGCCTATTATCTTACGAACGATCGCTGATAAGCGGGCGCTTATCTCTTATCTTATCGTATTTATATAAACTTCAAAAGGTCCAAAAAACTATGATATAAGAATACCTTAATTATAAACATTGTATCACCCATATTAAAATAGATATTTAAGAAAATGTGGATATTGGGGTCGCATTGCTTGAGCTTAGAACCGGAAAAGTTAAAAAAAGCATTTGATTTTATTTAAAATAGTTCATTCATGTTTTAAATAAATTATGAATAATAATGGTGTTGAAAATTGTATCAAATAGTCCTTATTTAATGTAACTAATAAATTTATTTTCAAACTAAAATCATTAATGGAAAATATAAGCAACTGATGCACAACTATTTAATGACAAAAAGTTTAAATTGCGTTTTCTTTTTCCGGATTTATTTGCATGAAGATCTGAACACATGAAATATTCATTATAGAGTAAGGTTTAAATTCAGCTTAAAGCATTAATCTTTTGGTTTATACATATATTTTAATTACAAACCGGTAAGAAGTTATTTTACTTTTTTTTGCTTATTTTCGCGATACTAATATTAGTATTTGAAATAATGGTATTAGAAATAAAGTACCGAAAAACTGATATTAATATATACTTACGCTACAATATTTAACGGAATCATCTGATCATGGGTTAGTGTAATTTAAATTTGAAAATTAAAACCATAGATGTGGATATTTTTTCATTTATGAGTTTATGACCAATCGTCAATTTTACTTTAAACTAGAAATATGTTTATTTTGCGAGGAATCTTTTTTTTTGTTTAATTCAACACTCGTGATTAATTTTTTGTTGTTGGTTATAGTTTACTTTTTCATTAATAACATGAGCTTTTTCTGATGAGGAACTGTGTTACGTGAGCTTTAAATCGAGTAGCTGTGTGGCGGAGCATGAATACTTTAGTTCCCTGATTGAAGAGTAGTGCGGCAAGACAGGCTTTTGTTGGTCTGGTCGTGTAATAAAATGCTCGCTAGAACCGGAGACATTGGAAAAATTTGACGTCATGGGAAAACATCCAACCATTTACGGCACATGCAAAGTTTCTTTAAAAGCCATTCCAACTTATCTAAGCGAGTTGTTATTTTTGAACGTGAAATTCGAGTCAACCATTTCGTTAAATTTATTATAGATACGGTTAAGAGTTCGTGACATTAACTTTGGCTTAACTGTGGCTTAAAAATCAGCGCAACCCCGTACTGTAAAGTCAATAGAAGAAAAAAATAGTAACGGTCATCAAACGGTTAAAATAAAAAATATATTAACGGAAACACAACAACTGCCCAAAACCACAAATGGCCAAAAAAATACCTAAAATTAAAGGGTATTTAAGAAAAAATCGTCGACAAAGCGTCTACAGAAAAACAAAGCTTTTCTGTATTGTGCATTTACACATATATGCAAATGAGTATTAGTTAGGTTTTGAGTTTTGAGTATTGCACAATTGATTGTGATTTATTCAATAATTTAACACAAATTTTTACTAATTATTAATATTTTTAATAGGCATCAAAAGTACTATCTATGATCATATGTTTTTATTTTATTCATGATAAAAGGTTAGTATTTCAATTATTAGAATCGGGGTGCTGTGGGTTAGACCACAAGCTATGGGTTAAAGATTCAATAGTGGATAACTTTCGTATATATGGATATTTTTTTATGTTTTTAAATATTCCGTTTATTATATTTTTTCGAAGAAATACAGCAAATATTTTTGAAATAACTATTATAAAACATATGTTAACACCAAAACAAAAGCGCTTCACTTACGTTCTGGAAACTATTTGCTTTTTCCATATTCATTTTCGTTATTTTTTCCTTTTAGACATCAAAATAATGTATATGTTATAATAAATAAAACGACTCTTGTCATCAGATCTTAGCCATTAAAAACATTTAACTTTCAGTTTGTCAAAAATAGAATTCAATGTAAGTTTTATTTATAAGTATTTTCATTTGCTTTTCTAGTTTAACTTTAAAATCAAAACCATGAAAAGTGATAACTGTTTAAAGACTATAAATTGCTTATATAGGAATATCTTTGTAGTGCTTAAAAGGGCTTCGGAAACAGTTCACGTATATTATCAAGAACTTTAAATCGTATTTGAACAGTATAAAATATTTGGTGCATAATCATTAAGTACGATTCTTAATTATATATCTGAGTTGATACTACGTTCTGTTTATTTATATAACTATTTTGCTTTTTTCGTATCTTATGACAAATTATAACAATTAAAAAAAATACTTGACAACAAACAAACATTTTGTGTTGAAACATAAATTCATATGTATAAACAACTAATGGTTTAAAAAAGAAAGATGTATGCATAAGGTAAAGATTAAAAAAATTGTGTACTACCAGTTTTTGCAAGATACGTGACGTTCATTTAAAAAAATATTTTTATCGGAATTATTAAAGCTATCGCACTTCGTATATTACGATATTGTGGATTTGACGAGCAGACGCTTTGTCTTTTGGGCAGCTCGAATGTGCACAGACTTTTCGCTATTTTTCACGTCGCAAGCTACCTGTCAGTGTGACACAAAACCAAAATGACAGTCAGACGAGACGAATGCATGCGCTGAAACCTCAATAAATATATTAAAAGTTTGTGTGGTGAGCAAAACGGCAGACGGCACACGACCGACATGTTTTGGTGACAGGATTTCTTTCATTTTGTTATAAAAGAAGATGTAAAATAACAAGTGAACTGAAAAGCAATCATTACCGAAACATAGCTTTTTTTATGTCGGATAATTCATAGTTATAAAAATTTATGTTTTAAACGCACTTATTATTTAATAATTAATTATTTTTGAAATATGTTACATAAAAATATGAATTAACAAAGCTCTTAGTGATTTAAAATCTCCGTCTGTTCTTAGATATTTGACGTTTTAAACATCAGTGAAGATTTACCATCACTCGATTTTTAATATGAAATATAAGTTGTTTTAGTGTGTTGCAGACTATATTATCATTCCAAATGTTCGTGTAACACCTATTTACATACCACCAGTGTTCCGTGGAACATAATTTGAGAAACACTGAACTAGAAAATCTCTTTTTTTAGAAAGCAGTCTTCAAAAGTATGTGTAAAATTTCTATTACAAAAATTTGTAGCTCTGCTTGTAAAAATTTGAATAATATTAATACGTAAAAGGCATAAATGAGATATTATAAGATGTTTAATGTATGTGCCGATTATTGCATAAACGGTGATTTGATACGAGTTAACAGTTAATTTAGCCAGATGAGTAGCTTGCTGTCTACCGTTGCGCCCTTTAATTTCAGTGTTAATTGGCTTAAACTCTTGTTATAATATTTTTTTGATATATTAAAAAAAAAATATATCTGTGATGTTACGAATTCCCTCTTGCCAATCTAATTTTAAATATTTAGGTTAACAAGACCGAACTTTTTACTATTACTTCGTTCATCTCCCATCTGTATGTCCTAATCTTGAAAAATGAGAAATTGAGTGTCTAAATAACAGGTAATTAAAAAATAATAATAATATATCTTCATGATGAAATCATAAATATGCTTTAATTTTGCTGATGACAAAGTACATTAATATTTACCCTTCGCCTGTCACTAATTTGGGTATGAGGTCACTCAGTATGAAATATTCTAATTATAAAGAGTATTCATAAATACCGCAATTCAGAAGCGCAGATTCAGTCGGGATCCTTATTGATTTATTATTAAAAATTTACATTACATCAAATAGATTTTTTGTTCTGAGACATCGATATACGGAACAAGATAAGGGCAGCGTTTTAAAATTCTTAGCCCATCTTGTACAGAAGGTGCACGAACATTTTCATTACAACGAAGGAATAATATATAACGCTTTGGCCAAATTAAAGAATTATTATTGCATACGGTAGGCGGCTCTCGTGTTTTATAAGAGCATTAACAACATCCCACGCTGCCATTCCAGTTTACAGTGGAGTTTAAAATAACAATATAACTGACATTTCAATCCATATACCCATCCGAGTAACGTGCTACCCTGATACATTTTGACATTTCCTTTGAAAATATTTTCTGTTGGATGAAGTAAGTCTGATATAAAATTAAAAATAACTTTGATTATTACACGTATTGTGTCACTAATAGTGAAACGTGTTTTGCCTCTTTCAGAGAAATATTCAAACTATCTTACTTTCACAAAAGCTATTTAATTACGAATGATTTTAATATTCTAACATGATATATTATAAAAATGGGAAGCAAAGAAGGGAGGATAGAAACAAACAGCATTAATGATATTACTAATGACGTTAACATTGCAAAATTATTAACTTAGGAGTTGCATCGATTGGAAATAAATTTGGCATTGGCGAGAAACCTGTCCTATTTAGGATAATATTAAATAATACTTCTTTACTGTTGATACTTTTAGAAATAAATAAAAGTATTAACAGTAAAGAAGTATTATGCGACTGCTTAACATAGGCATAAATAATTATATTTTTACGTAACTTCAATTTTACCGCCTGTGTGGTCGAGTGGTCAACGTCGTTGGCTTCGGTTACGGAGGTCCCGGGTTTGAATCCCGGTACGGACAGTTTTATAAATTGATTTTTCAATTGATTTATGAATTTCTGTTCGAAGGCATGGATGTATGTGATGTCTTGAATTCCCCCCCTCCCATCCTATCCTATGAACGGGGCGTATGGAGAGCGACTAGCTAACCAGTAGTTCTGTCCTAGCTCTAGCCTTTTATTCCTACTCTCTTTACTAAAAGAGAGGTTGAGCAACTGAGTAACAAGCAGTTCTCGTAGAAACACATATGTTGAGATAAACTCCATTAGGAGTCCTACATGATTTAAAAAAAATAAATTCAAACGAGTCTTAAAAACAGAAATGTTCAGTCTTAAAAATGTATTTTTTCTTTAACAATGTATAGTTAGACATATTGAAAACTTCTTTATGTTTTTATTTTAACAAATGCAATAAATTGATCTGCTTACTCAACAATATAAAAAACAATATTTTAAAAACAATTTATTAGAACTGCAAAGTGATTATTTTGAAAAAAACAACATTAAATCCACCGCAGATATTCCTGTGGTTTTTCAATTACGTATCTTTTACGTAAATATTCAACTTATTTAATATTGCGAACCATTTTATAACCAATCAATTGAAAATACTCGCCATGAGCAAAATCAGTCTTTATCTTGTTAAATAAAAGTGTAAATAAGTACAAGGAGATATTGTGTTTTTCTTAACGTAGCACTCATGGTAAAGTTCTCATATTGATTACGAAAAAAATACATATTCATGTGTATTTGTCTTTTCGGGTGTTCAAATTATATTTCATTTATTGAATATTGAATAAACTATGTAACAATTTAGTTACAATATGTGTATTTTCAACACGATAGAGCAATCAGTCAATGACGGTTCGCTAAATAAACCTTACGCCAGGCTTAATTTATGTTAAACTCTGATGATTTAAGCACCACATATTCTGCCTATAAACATTATGCGCAAGATTTAATAGGTAAAGCTAGTAACCAGGTCATTTATCGATTTATTTAAATACGCTATATTTTATGAACACCTACACATTGTATCGTCTACGACTACGTAATCGTTGTTGTAAGGTGGTTTGCATCCAGATTGTTTCTTCTTGTAATGGTTTACTATTTAAAATAGTACTTAAAAAATATTTTAAATGGACTCCGCAATAACTATGTAGATGTTCAATTTTGAAATTAAATAACATTCTCATTCTACAAGTTGTGAAACATACTTTAGTCGATGTTAAATAACCTTGCTAAAGTTTGTCTAAAGAGGCTTCTCAAAAAGGCGGAAAACATTATAGATTATGACTGGTATCGATTGTTACAAGCATGATCAACTGAATTGTTACAAAAAGTGTTTTATTTTTTAATATTATAAAATTAGAAGCCAAATTAATGAATAATACATATAAAAAAACCGTAATATCAATCAATAAAATGTTTCGAAAATATAATAGGATAAAATATCAAGGTATTTCAGTTCTACAGTTTTTTAAAAAGTTAAAGGTTGATAGCTATTTCGGCTTTCGATTCTCCAGTTTCGATTTCGATTCGACAGTTTTGACGATGGCGAAAGCCGAAATAGCTATCAACCTTTAACTTTTTAAAAAACTGGAAAACTGAAATACCTTGATATTTTACCCTATTAAAATGGAGTTCTACCAAGTAAATGCCAAATCAATGAATAAATCGAGAATATAAACTTACTCATTTCATTTACAGTTTATGGGTAAATTATTTTACTATGATTGTATTGGTAGGTAGATAAATTCTTTAAAGAATTAAATTAACTTCATATTTTATTGATATATATATATATACAGTCTGCGCATGAATGTTTCGCGTACCTCACGAAAATTCAGTTTTGTATTTTAAAATGTCGTTTAAGAGTACAGATGAATTATATCTTTATAAATATGATTACAAATTTGTCTAAGCATGTACTTACATCTTAAGTGTTTTTACCGTTTTTAACATTTGGAACAGCTAGCTATGGATATGGATATCGGAAGAACATAAAATCTGTTATTGAAAAAGAGTATAGAATAAATTACATTTAGAAAACCATTTTTAATTTCACCTTGTCTAGTTTCTATTTCTATTTTCTTATGGTTCCAGAAAACTATAGCCGCTAGATCTTACTCAATACTATTTATAGGTCAACTGCAACACCAATCAGCATTTAGTACAATGTCAATATTTTGAACACATTTATTTATCAAGATTCACTTCCCCGTAACCTTTAAAAAATCTATTAATTCTAAAAATAAGCATTCATTTGTAATAATTCCACTTTTATTTTATATTATCAGAACCGGTTTTGCTCATGAAGAGCATTATCAACCGCTTAAAGAATACGATATTACAGTGTTATTTGTACAGAACAAAATAAAATTATTAGAGTGTAACAATTCCCAATGAAATGAATTTTATAGATATAATATATTAATCAGTGGCGTTTAATTGATTATAATCAAAATGTTTATTATCTCGTAAAAGTGAATTTAGTTTATTTAAACTGAATTCTATTATGAAGAGCAGAGAAAGAAAAAAATAAGAGAGAAAAGCAAGGAAGAAAAAATAAAAGCTTCATTTAAAAGATTTGAATTAGGCAAGAATATAAATGTATATTAATTTCTAAAATATTTTGTTTATCTAATATTACGTTTTGTTACCTATTTAAATGCAGAATTTATGTTGATATCAAATGTATGATTACTAAGAAAAAAAAGGTTTCCAAAATATTATGCGCCCCATAACAATAAAACAGACGGTCCTAACTAATTTATGTTCAATTTGAACGTTTTTTAATGACAAACATAACCATACTCTTTTTACATACAGTTTTAATTATGGGTTAGTTTTTTTACACACGGTAAAATATTGTACGTTAGTTTACGCACAGGTGGAGCCACAAATCATAGTTTTTATTCTTTTTAGTCCATCAATTTTACAGGAATCCCCTTCCAGTATGTAAATATTACACGTTGGCGAGATTCGGCGTATCCGCATCCGGTCGGGGAGTACCGGGCTGAGGTTTTAAAATGTAATGTATCGGTGTATTCTTATTTTGTGGTATAATGGGGACGCCGACGACGCGGGGAAAATGAATTATTGCCCGTTGAATTATGCATTGTTTTCCACCGTAGAGTGTGCGAGCCAATTTAGTATGGATTAAGCAATAGGGATATGTTGAACGAAATATTTAATAACACATTATCTCACCACTTAACATTCTATTTTATTGCCGTCTTGACTTATGGTAACTATCTGTCATTTCTATTATACTTTGTACTTTATAAAATACATTTTTTTTAAATTCTACTTGTCTCAGTATGTACGAATAAAAACTTATCATTTACTTAAATGTTTCCACGTTTTATATTATTATTCCACGTCTTGAATGATGGATCTCACGGGTTCAATTCCAATACGAACGGTGATTTTTAATAGATTTTTAAATTTTTGTTCGAAGGGATGAATATTTGTGATATTTGAAATTCCTTCACACTCTTCAAATGAAAAAAAAAATAACGCGTAGTAGTGAAAGCGACTATTTAATCACTGGTCTTCTCGTATCCCTATCTTTCTATCCCTACAACAGTTAAAAACATAGAGGTTTAGCAAGTGAGTATCAAACAATTTTCGTAAAAGAAACTTCGGTTGGAATACCTCCATACACAATATGCTTTTTATTGAGAGCGGGTATGATATAAAAAAATAGCGTTAGATATTTTGAAATTACTGAATCACATTGGAATTAATTCTATGAAAAAATCCAACAATGATGTTGTCATGATATTTATATTAGTTAGATAGAGTCCATTCCCTACAGCTAGACCACATATCGATAGGCCAGTTTGCTTGTCAGACACATCTGAAAAAATCCAATTATTATGTATTCAAATAAATAAAAATGCTTATGCAGGCAAACTTTTGAAAATTTGTACAAAATGTGGCTATTGTCAGGGTCATCATAACGTGTCCTAATGTCTTACTACTGCAATTGACCTTAGCATCTGATCTGTAAGAGTCTGTTGATAAAATGTATAGATCTCAGACACAGATAAATAAAAAATAATTTGATGTATGCTGATCATTTGAGTATTGCATTTTTCACTATTTTAAAACAGGCTACTTAGATTAATATGCAATTACACGATCTTAAGCAAAACACGCTCATAGACTTTTCGTTCAAGTATAGTGCGTATATATTCCTATCAAACTTTTCTTTATGTAAAATCAGTATAATAAAGTCTGTGTTTTAAAACAGTAATACGAATTTCATATACCGGAAGCCTAGGTTGTAAGTTTTGTTTCTTCCAAAATACAAAAATTGAGACTTTGAAATATATTTGTTTTTATGTTTTGAGAATCAAAATGTATGTAACGCACATCAACTCACACAAACACAACATTACGCGCTGACGATTTGTTTGAAATATATGTGTATATTTTTTAAATTCCACTTCCGCTTCAAATGTTGAGCATATGACCTCCTAATGAAGGTATCTCAACAGAATTTTTCTACAACAACTGATTGTTACACAAATGCTCAACGTCTCTTTTTTCGAAGAGAGTAGTGATAAAAAGATAGGACTTAGACTAGAGTGGTAAGCAAATCATTCTCGCTACAAACCGCTATTTGATAATTATAGGGTGGGAGGGAATATTCAGACATCACAAATAGTCATGTCTTCAAACATAAATCGATTGAAATCAGATTGAAAAATGCTGTTTGTACTGAGATTCGAACCTGTAATGTAAAGCCAACGACGTTGAAATCTATGAAATAGACCTAAGATATAATATTCATCTCCTTTATTGAAAAAAATGTATTGGTAAGACCTAATTTTTTTTCATTACTGGCTTCAAGAGTGTTTTTAAAAAGACATCCAAAATTCTACGTTGATTATTTTTTTAAAAAAGTGCACGTGCATTTTTATAAAATAAAAATTACAATATTATTAAAAGTCAAAAAATAAAAGGCTGGCTACAAAATAAGGCGCTTTATAATATTGTTATACTGTTTTAAAATACTTGCAGTGGCATTGCATTAATGAAACGGGTGTATCGCATTGTGTCAGGTGCGAGCAAGATGGCTATGGGTATATTCAAGCTTTTCCTGGGGAGTTTCTCAATATTTTTCAATTAAAATTTAGACGATTTAACGAAAATAAAATTTATTCTTTCACGAAGAAAAGCATTGCAAATACCCTCAAATAAAAAAAATGAATAATAATAGTGTTTTTATTTATTTAGAATAAATAATTTAATATTAACAAAATTTCTTCAATTAATAAATTAAAATAACTCAATATGATTTAAGAAGCTTTTATAGCAAACTTACTAAGTCTTCCGTTATCATGTAAAATTACGAGAAAAATTAATCAAAATGTCAAATTAATAATGAAAATTAAGCACAACGATAATAAAACCAGATTTCATACAATTTGTGAGAAATTCCTAATACCTTTCAATGGTTTTGACCCAAAAGAAGAACACTGTAACTATTTGAATAATGATTTGATGTTATGTATTTTTACGAGTGTATTTTTGCAACATTCATATGATCGATATTTCTCGGAAATCTCAAAAAATCTAAAAAGAAGACTTATTTTCGAGATTCAAATATGTTGAGTAAATATTTGTTATTCTATTTACTTTTTTTATGAAACATATTTCAATTATATTGAAATTGAAAACATGAACGACAAATATATGTTTAATTTATTTTTTATTTTTATTACTGTTATATCTTATACCCACATATCTTGAAATAATAGCATATACCGCTTTCAAAGTATTTACTGTAAATCTCTTGATGGACAAGCAATACACAACAAAATAAAAAAAAACATTATCTTGTACTTATGTAACGAGTGATATTGTTAATCCCTCATTTTGCTTATTTAAAAAATGTTTTTGAAATATGCTAGAAAATTAGTAAATTTGATTTGTAAGTCTTAAAAATATGATTATTTCTATTGCTATTTTTTTACACCCTTATAAGTATTACTTTAAAAAAAAAATAGCTGTGTATAAATAAATATAAGTTTGAATTAGGGATTCGGTCTCGAGACAACCCGAGAATAAATTGCCAAGAATTGGTTTCCGAAACGTTTTAATAAAACTGATAAATACTTGATAAATTTCCAAAAGAATGTATAAAGTAGATCTTATTTATTCAAACCAAATAAAATTTGATAACTATTAATTTAAAACAACATCTCTGAATCGTAAAAAAATAAAAATATACGATAAACGTTCAAAATCTTATATTTATTGTAAAATGAAACATGACCATTACACGGACGTGTGACAGATGAAAACTTGTTTGCGATAATAATCATAAAATTACTGACCCAACTATTATTTTTTGAAGGAAATGGTTTCATCAGCAATTTCAAAAGGATGACTACAAATGATGTGTCGTAAAAAGAAATTTTATTGTTGCAATTCTAAACTGTCTAATCTTTAAATATTTCACTTAAAGTTTGCGTGAATGTTTAAATACCGAGTACCGAGAGAGTTTATGGCCAAAACAAAAAAATCTTACAATACATTAGGAATAATTAACTTAAGCGATTGCCCTTCTTAGTATTGGTTTGTTATTTCAGTAATGAACTGTATAATTTTTACCCACGGCCTCTTATTGAAAGTATCAAAAGGATATTATTTATCTAAATTTATATTTAAACAATAATTTTTCTTCGTTACAAGTTTATATTGACTAATTTTTAGCGTTATGAATAAAAATCAAACCAAAATTTGGAAAAAGATTATAAGTCTACAGAAAATTGATAAACTGAAAGAATTTATTTGAGATGTATATAAATATTATTAGTTCATTATCGCAAAAATAATTTTAAAACAATTTGTATTTTGTTTTAAAAAATGTGCATATCAAAAGAATGCTACTAGACTTCACCTATAGAAATATTTGTTTTAAAAAAAAAACACTACAGTGCTACGGCCTCGGGTCCCGGAAAATTCCCAGGACATGACAATTTCGTGTATAGTGTCCCTGGAAATGAAAAAAGCTGAGGCTTCAGAAACCCCAGTTTTTATCGAAAGATATGAGCGAAACCGGTTCTAGTCATCGTAAATTATTTTTTGAATAAGACCAAAAGATTTTTTAACCATTTTACAACGCTCAATCAATTATTTAACCAAAGTAAGGATTTAATATATGTAGTATGAACATTTTAATGTTTATGAATCTTGTCAAAAAATATGTGAAGTATTTGTATGCGTGCGATTTCTTGCCTAATATGTCACGAAGGCAGTGAGATTATTTTCTTCAAAAAAGGCATCCTTGGCAATACGACCAATTTACATAAAACGTTTGAAAATCGCTGTGCCTTGGAACTGAGCAGAAGCGATTTTCTCGATTTTCCCGCGTGGAAAACTGAATTTAGGATATAAAATAAAAGAAACAGACCGTCGTGTAAAATTGTACGGAAGCAAGGAGCGCAGAAAGAAAGAGAAGAGGGTGTACTGAATTAATAAGTAAAACAAGAAATTTGAATTTAATGAAACAAGTTATACACGAGGAAAGAAATGAATGAATCGATCCGACTGCAAGCTGAGATGAGGGAGTATAAATTTTCTCTAAAAGCGCTCCAGCAAAAGGCTCAACCCACTTTAGTTTTGAGAAATGTTTCGCGTTTAAATTGTTACTTAAGTTGATTCTCGTGTGAGATTAGTTTCGCATTCAATTTAATACCACAATTTGAAATTATTTCAACCTCAAGAGGTATAACTTCAAATTATTAATTAATAATCTTTCTACAAATACTTCTTATAATAATAATAATATTTTAGTAACATAATACTTAAGGCTGGCTTTCAATATTGAACATATGAATTTTTCAAAAGACTTAATGGTAACTGGTTGAAAATCAGCAGCTTAACGGTAGCCGGTAAATTGCTCGAATTACAAATTATTCGAATTGCTTGGTTATTTAAAAGATTTTTCACGACTTTTTCTACGAATTTCATTTTTATCTTGTGCGACACTTGTTTAGAGAGTGAAATAAAAAAATAATTTTCGTAAGTATTTATTTTAACCGTGTTCGCTCAAAATGCGGAACATATAATCTTTTAATGGAGTTTATCTCAACAGAAGTGTTTCTACGAGAACTGCTTATTAATTAGTTACTCAAACTGTTTCTATTTCTGAGTCTTTTCGGGAGTTAAAGTTCTAATATTAATGTACAACGCTTTGGTTCGAAGCAGACTTGAGAGTGGGTCAATTGTTTGGGCCCCAAGATGCTCGAAATATACCCTTATGGTGGAGAAGGTTCAGAAGAAATTTTTGAGACTTCTCTATATGAGGGTGTATGGATATTACCCATGGCTTTATCCAACTGACTTTCTCTTAGGCATGCTTAACTTCAATAGTTTGAATGTTCGAAGAGAAATGTATCTGGCCATATATTTCTTTCGACTTATACGTGGCCAAAATGAGAATTCCACCATTCTTGAGAATGTGAATCTAAATGTTCCTGATTATTTTTTGAGAAATCGTGGACATGAATTGTTTGTTCTCCCAAGGTGTAGAACCAGCCTGCCAATGGGGATGCCACTGGGGAGAGCTTTAACGGTGTTCAACAATATTGCTTCGGATGTCGACATATTCCACGTAGACGTGGGTGAGTTCCGACGAATACTATTTTTTATGTATTAAAGTAGAGTTCGTCGGAGCTTACTCAGTTGACTTCTTTGCCATTTTTTTTTCTACTGATTTTAATATTAAATTGTACTATTTTTTTTCTCCATTGTAAAAGTTTTAAATTTATAATTTGTCAACCTTTTGCAATGTTAATTAAATAAATAAATAAATAAATAAATAAATATATATTTCCAGAACACATAGAAGACTAGGGCTAAGACAGAACAAACGGACAGAACAAACGGAAACAAATTGATTATCTTGTTATTCGAGCAATTTCCATTCGAGCAATTTACCGGGAACCCAGCTTAACATATCTCTTCAGAGAAGAAATATAAGTATAAACGGAGACAATATACTGTGGAAAGTGGATATTTTTTTTCCACGATTTAAAGCTCTTGCAAGAAGTGAGTGCTTGTAAATTTTTATATCACAGACATTAATCTCTGCAAATCTATTTATAATTGTTTATAAATCCTGGCCCCGCAACTGTGTAAGATGAAAACAAAAAAAAAACCCATTGATTACCAAGGTGACATTTCCATTGTGTGTATCAATCATACTTTCATACAAAATCAAGCTTATAAGGTACTAGGATATCCAATTCCGGAGCCTTTTTGTGATCCCGGATTGAACACTCAACATGAAATCGTGTATAAATTGGGATTTAAAATTGACAACACTTTTGCTCTGTGATTAGAAAAGAAATTTTTCATTTCCAATTTCAAAAACCTAGGAATTTATCGATTTATCCAAAATGCCAGCGTGACTCGTTTTTTTTTTATCTCTTCCGAGAATTTGTAAATCCAAAAACCCTAAGATTTTACAGATATGCTAAAATTTCTCAATCCCGAGATTTTGAGATCACAAAATTGGACGGAATCCCGGGATTAGAAACCCTATAAGGTTTCATACATCTGAAGAAAATGTTTAGCACTTTCGATGGATTCGGCGGTAACTTTGTGGAAGTTCATTTTAATATAAAATAAAAATAACTTTGATTATTCCACGTATTGTGTTACAGGTTAATTTTTGGTGAAAACGCATTGTATTAAAAAATAATGATTCAGTACGCAAACTCAAGTCGTAGTAGATTTTTAATGAATCCACAGCAAGCCAGTATCTACTGTAACATATCATTCGTATCGTAAAACGTAAAAACCTTGAAAACAAATGTGCGCGTGTACATATTCAAAATGTGCAGTCTGGCAATAATTTGACGCATAAATGTCATGTCAGAATTTATTGTCGACAAGGAGATAGCTTTAACATCAACATAAAATATTGCCTGCAATTTTTATGTGGTGATCACTCTACTGAACAAACAGTTTCTTCTGATACATTATCGCAAATCTCAAATACCGTTGACGGAAAAGAGAAAATATGCATTGTGGTTTAATTTGCATCCATACAGTTAAAGTTATTAACACAATAAGTTATTTTGAAAACATTTTGTAACACATTTTTTTAGGCAGGAGTCTTATGATTTGTGAGTAAATATTGTATTAATTAGTACCAAAAATAAAATCGCCGTAAAGTCCGCTTTACTTTTGAAGACAAATCATTTTTGAAAAATATTAAGAAGGAAAACTACTAGCCAATGAAACCGTGTAGGTTTTTTTTTTATATATTAATCGTTGTAATAATATCTTCAGTTGTATAAGTATTTTTAATTTTTATGTTATAATAGTGAGATTTACTTGCAGAATACGATTGGAAAAATGATAATAAATGATTTGAAAGTCATGTTAATAATTTACGTATTAGAAATTTTGAATTAAATCAATGCTGACAAAAAATATTTCATAGCACTATTCTTAAAAATTGACATGTATTTATATGTATATTTTAAGATCGATAATTCATAAATATTTTTTTAAGTAAATCTGATCTCATGCTATTTTGGCAATCCGACGATTAAAAGCTTTATTTTACTATTCCGCTTAGAGCAACAATGGCAGGAAGATTTTTCAAACATATCAATACAAAAATCGAATCTAATTTAGATTAAGAAAATGTAATTTTACCAGTTGACGGCATATAAATTAAAGCTTTTTTGACATGAAATGTTTTAGCTTAAGAAAAATGTTTTTAAGCAAATAACGAAATCGAAAAATGAGTAAACGTTTTCATTTTCAGATAATTGCTTTTAAATACAAAAAAAAACTTTCAGTTTATATTTCTCTCCTATTTCGGCTTGCTGAGTATAATTCTAAGTGCAGACTGACTATACTTAGTTTTTCACAAATAGAAACCTCTTAATGTTCACGTGCACGTTTTTTTCAATGCTCACGTGAACCGTCATAAAAAGTCTATGGGGTTTACGTATCGAAGCGGAATTTACACCATGACCCGTGTTAAACCTAAAAGAGACCCGTATTGAAAGCTTTAGAAGAAAATAATGTTTATTTCAACAAATCGTCACCGGAAAAGGCTTACAAGGAGAGCTTACACGAACATCGTTTATTTTCTTTTTTAAGATTTACTTTCTAAGAATGTTAGGTACTTTGTTATTAAAATATATTTTTTGTACGGATTCCAATTGTAATTCATTTGAAAAAGTTACTATCTGACGTGATTTATAATTCAGTTACTAACACTTCTGACGAACGAAACCAATATGACCATGTCTACAATTTCTGAAATAAGTAAGGAATATGAGATTTATTTTTTAAAATACAAAACCTTTCCGTCATACCAACATTGGCCACTTTAAACTTTAATTTGACTGATTTTTAGATAAAATCTAGAAATTAGATAAACTTCTCAACTAGGCAAGATGCGTGTATTGAAAGCGAAATTCAAATTATTTAATGTTATATATCTGACTATTATATAAAACCACTCCGTACCCTCAATTTGTAAATATATTTAAAAGAAATATTAGAGATCTTTGCAAAACAGTGGAGAAGTTTCCTAAGGCCAGCTCGTGGAGTGTGCGGAGTAGGCGGCGCACAAGATTTTAGCACGATCTACTCATTTAGTTATAGTTTTGTGAGGCGCTGAAGACGCCTTGCACAAAGATGCAGAAATCATCGAGCCGGCCTCGTGTAGAACTATTGATAAACTTGAATTTTTAATTGCAATGATGAAAGCATTAAATTTCTTGGAATATATATCAATTATCTATGAAAAATATAAAATCAAGTATGTAGCTCAAACTCAATAAATTTTGAAAGACAAGAATTGATTCACAAATTATATATAATTCTGTTGAAATCGTATGTGTAAAGTTCTGACGTAACTTATTTCACTATTTATTTACTGAAATTTCCTCCGCATAATAAGCGAATTGTAAAGAAATGGATTTTTATAGTTTGTATGTATCGCGTAAATAAATAGACGACGCGCCCCTTCTTGGCACAAAGGATCTTCGGACCTCCATCATCTTACCAGCTTAAAATAATACCGGAAATTTTCTAGACAATATTTTATGCTGCTAGAAAGTTATAATGCGAAAATAAATAAAATAATAAAAAAAGAATATTGTGAGTATTTGTATTTATTTGAACAACAACAAATTGAATCTTTTTATGTAGCGTACCTACTACCTAGTCATTGTTTATTTTTTTTCATAAATAAATTGAATGTTTTTTTTAATTCAAGCCGTAAAATGAAATGTTGGCATCAAATAAAAGCTTTTTATGACAACCTATTGAATAAAAAAAGTATAATCATCGTTAGCGAAGTTCAGTGACGTTAATATTTATCATCAGTAATATTTTTCGGGATTTTATTATGATAATATTGTATATCGAATAATGACATCCAAATTTAAATTATAATAAAAAGATATTGACGGAAAATTCGGCGGTAACTTTGTGACAGTACCGGTACGAAGATGCTTCTTAAAAGAGAAAAACACGTGTCACACAAAAGCCAGGAGAATTGTTATGTTGTAAATTTTAATTTTACACCTTTAGAAGATTGAGAAATATGTCGGGCAAAAAGAACGGTAATATTGTGTAATGTATAACTTAGGCCCAGCATTTTTTTTTGCATTTATTCCGTCATAAGTATTAAACAGTTTTTAGAAGTAGTGAACATATTATTGACAGTTGTTTTCGGCTGACTTTTTTTTGGTCAATCTCGGTCTGTATGTATTAATTTTAAAGTATTAAGCCCATAAAACATCATTTTTAATTTTCCCTAAGTCTGCACATCATTTATGAAATACGTTTAATTTAGTGTTTGTGTAATAATAAAAAAAATATATATAATTTTAAAATGTAAATCTGCAACTTTTTAGAATAGTTTGCATACTTCCATGAACATGTCATATTCTATAATAAATAAAATAATAACGTTATATTGTGTGCGTATTTACTAGAAAGCTTTTTATTCTATTTGACTACTAACTTTTACGAATCCGTGAAAGACATATGTATAAAATCAGAGGGATGGAAAGTATTATCGAAAGATGACAGATCCCCACATTGTTTTGACACTTGAATCCTTCAAGTAGTTTTGACGTTTGAATCGCTCGAATTTTGTTTTGAATTGAAAACTTTGACATTCGTGTATCCAAACGTAAAATTGTTTCTATGTTATGATAAACTTATTTAATGATTCAATATTTTATCGGTCTATGCAAGAAATTCGGATGACATTCATCAAGAATTGTAAAAAAATCTTGATTATATTTCTTCACTTTACGTTTTTAATATGCATGCTTTTTTAGGTATCCACTGATTAGGCTTCATCATCATTCGTCAAGTGACCAAAAAGCGTAGATCGGAAAAATTGTGATTTGTTAGTATACATTTTTAAAATGATACAATTAAAATAGTACTTACAAACAAATTTACAAGTGTTCGTTTAATATGAATTTAATTCTATATTATGTTTTTGTATATAAAATATCTTCCATCGACAGATTGTGATTATATTTGCAACTTTTATGTATTTTGATCCCAGAATCAATGACTGCGTGATAAAATCGTGAAAGTTTTAATGCGAACCTAAAAAAAGTGTTTTTTTTCAGTTTATTACGTATTTTTCAAAATAGCTTCCGTGGAAGAATGCTGTCTTTACTTTTTGCCCTCTAATTTGATATAATATTTAATCAATACATTGTAACAATCAACTGTAATACATTGGCATAATCTCAATTGCATTAGTAATTATATCAATCTTTTAATATAACGGTTTAATAGCGAGCAAGAAAAATGATAATATTGTGACGAATAGTTACTTACACAAGCACCAATGCCAAATTTCAGATAAGCACCGCCGTAGTGCAGCCCAGCTTACGCTATTCAAGGTGACTTTACGACACGACCGCGGGCCTTGCTTAAGATTTCCTGTCACGCCGCAAAGCCGGGACTCCCGGGGCATAATTCCACTTGCTCCCAAAGGATACCGGTAAATCGCCACACAGTTAAGTCCCGGCTAATTTTCGCATATAAAGCCAGACAAGGAAATAAACGGCTCTTTCAGGTGTATAAGCAACTCAAATAATACCTTCATAAATATTTACGCGAGGGTGCATTGCTTTTACTATACTGAAAATTGAAATAACTGAAATTAAAGATTTGTATAATAGAAATGTGACAAAATTATTTTTATAATACACATATTTATATATATCACATTTTCCTTTAGAAGCCAGACACTTTTTTGTACTACTTCAACAATTCCATAAAATTTGTTTAAACCATTGGAGCTCATTCTAATTTTATTAGCACCTATACAATATATTGATTGAATTGGCATTAACTTGAAAGTACTCCATTGTTTTGAGGTGAAAAAACAACAAAGTATCTTAGTTTTACAAATATTATTTTAAATAAAGTTGATAGCTATTTTGTCACATGCCGAAACGCCATTCCACCACGTTGCATAGGCAAAAAGAACTGCCTGTTACAGTTGTAACTAATATTAGAAAATAAAAATCGCTTAAAGCACCGTTTTTATTTTAAAGTTAAAAGATCATACGAGAAAAACTTGATGAGAATTTTCGTATTGTAAGTTTTTAGAGATAAACTCGAGGTAAATTGACATCACAAACACCCAAGTTCTAAGTCTCTAAATTTGACATTGACCTTACTGGGAATCAAACCCAGACCCACTTGGTCAGTAGAGCAAGCTCTTACTTACTAGCACAACTAAACACAGCGAGTGACGTATTATATTATGATGTTTACTATCTTGCTGTAAACTATCTCACGTCATAAAAATCTTACCCGTAAAAAAACTATTTACATTTACACTAAATTGCATTCACTTGAAGTACCGAAATCCAGGAAAACGTTTCAAGAGACAAGGAAGATTTAAGGGAAGTAAATAAGACGTATCTAAATTCACAGAACAACGTCTTCGCACATTTACCTGAATCATAAAAGAGTGGATGAGTTTTTTCGTGTAGATTGAGTGATTTTGTATATTTATTAGGTATATATTGCTATGCATCAAAATAACGAACTAAAACGTTTTTTGTTTGCATTATTTATACAAGTTAACAAAGTATTTTTATTCAAAGCTTATAAAAACAATAAAAATGTATGAATTATCTCCCACCAGGGATTTTTAAATATAAATAGAAAAACTAATCTGTACAATAAAAAATACTGTTTTTATTAATCTAAAAAAAGTTCTAGAAGGTACAATAATTTAAAATATAAATGGATAAATTGAAATTTCACCAGTTGTGGTCTAGTTGGTAAGAACATTCTCTACCGACCAAGTAGCTCTGAGTTCGGTAAGGTTAATGTCAAATTTAGATTTTTCAATTTAAATTTGAGACATAAGACGTGGGTCTTTGTGATGTCAATTTACATCGAGTTGATCTCGAATAACTTACAATAAATTCTCATAGAGGTTTTCTTTTATGATCCGTCAACATAAAAATGTTATTTTTTTATACCATGTCCTCTGCCAATGTAGAGCTTATAGACTCATAATAAAGTTTATCTCAAAAGACGTTTTACTACGTGAACAGCTTGTTACTCAGTTGCTCAACCATTCTTTTTTCGAAGAAAGTTAAAATAAAAGTATAGGTCTAGGACAGAACTAGTGTTTGCTAATCACTCTCGCTACGCCCCGTTCTCAGGATCAGATGCGTCGGAGAGAATTTCTGACACCACAAACATTTCCGCCTTTCTACAGAAATCCATAAATCAATTTTTTTAATAATTTATACCCGTATTTTTAACTGTAGCCAATGATGTTTACCACTCGACCAAGGGATCCAACAGAATAAACAGAAAAAATAAATTAAGATTGTGTCATGAAGAATGTTACGAAAAGAACAAATATTAATTAGCGATTGTCATATTTTACTATTCCGTCATTTTTTTATGGTTTAACTAGACTTTATTTTATTTAAAAAAAAAACTCGATGTTCAATCATAGCTCATTTTGCGTGGATCAAACAACACGTAACGAATGTAACGAAATGATTCGACTGCAAAGAAAAGCGTATATACAGCTTGCGTCACCAGCAGACTTGGTAAAGACCACTTAGAATATTTGCCGTGCGATGGCGCTGCCGCGGGACGGAAGTTGGTTGCCAACTTCCGCGAAGGAATGTCCAGGGGATTCTGTCACGGTGAATGGTGCACGTCGTGACGCCCCTCATTCTCAAACGGCGCCGTTTCTAAGCAAAATCCAATACACAGTTTTCAATTACAAGTAGTGGTAAATTTAATTGAAGAACTATATCAATATTTGAAGAAAAAGGAAATTATTTTTAAATTCAGTTTACTTAAATAAAATGGAGTTTAAGAGTTGTTAATTCTATCTAACACACGCTGAGTGTATCTTCTTCTCAATTATTATTTTTCCGTCGATGAAAAATTATGACACTATTAACAAATGAACTAGCTTACGCTTAATACCTAAAATATTTCAAAAGCAAAACATTTAAATATTTAATTATTTTTTAATGTACATATTGTACTTAAATAAATTTAAAAAAAAACACAATCTGCTTGCATATTTTATGGATCAAGTGATATTATTTTTAACAAAAATGTTTATCTGAATATTACAAAGCAGGTTAGTTTCTATCCTATAAGAATCTGCTACTTTCATAGTACAAATTCAGCTAGATTTTTTTGAAAAGTTCATCTGTTCACAAAAGAAAACAAATAATAAGCCCTTAAACTTTTATTGAATAACGATAAACTAATCTATAAAAAAGGTTTTTAGTAATATTAAAGTATACCGAAATAAATAATGAGTGACGCTTATTTTAGAAGTGCAGTTATGAAACATAATAAGTAAAGCAAAAAAATATGATGACCATAAGAAATGAGAATATTATTTCAGCATTTCTCGTATAACCAATAGATTTTCATGAACTTCAAACTTGATCGCTTTATAATACTAATATTATAATATTTTTAAAGTCAACCAAACAAAACACTTTGAAGACCTTTCCTTGTTGTTACACATGACTCGGGCACGGTGTTCTTTAAGAGGGATGTAAACATGCCGTCGTGTCACTCGGATTTCTCGACGTTGTAGGGTCTACACAGTTGTTCATAACTGTTTTGTGTATCTTATTTACATAAGGACTAATTAATATACAAACAGAAAACATCACAAGATGTTTGAAAAAAAATGGACGTGTTCCAATTAGATTATTCAATAATTGATTACTTACAAATATTAAGCTTTGCTTGACTGTTAATCGTAAATTGGTAAGACAATTTTGAATGACATTTATAATTTTGACAGGTTAAAAACTTTACAAATAAACTAAAGTTACTTAAAGTCATCTACCTTAACCGTTATAAGAGAGGATATTGACTGCTTATATTACTTAATTAAAAATACATATATTAAAGTGATGTTAGGAAAAATTTGTTGCTTAAGAAACTCAAAATAATGTTATGAATAACATAGCGACGGCCTATGGACAGTGATTTTTACATTTGATTAGTATTTTTATCTACAAATACATTTTTAAAGCTTTTCTTAGAAAATCTACCGATTGTACTCTTATTTACCTTCCACAAAAGGCCAGCGGTGAACAATATCAAGTATCAAATGTTCAATATGACTGAGTCGAGCGAGCCGGGAAGGGGTGGCTTGAGAAGAAACTTGAAGGGTGTGTGCACAGGTTTCGACTGGAAAATTAGTCCCCTCAACCGTTGCCCCTTGAAACGAGGTCCAAGCGACCCGCTTTCGGAATATCTTGAAAGCGAAGAATTTTCGCGTTGAATGTTTTCCTTGTTTTAGAAAATGAGGAAAATTTACGTAGGTAGTCTGTGTAAAGATGACAATGGTATTTTTTAGCTAAAGGAATACTATGGATTTTACTAAGAACGTGCAGAAATATTTTGCGCTATCTCAAAAAAGATAATATGACGTTTTCATGGTTGTCGAAATTTATTTTTTCCTCTAACATATCATCATAAATATATATGGGTCACATTTTATTTAAGCTTACACAGTAATACATTTTTTCAACCCGTTTCAGTTACTAATATGGATCATATAGTCGTTTGAAGAATCCTATCTCGACTTTAATTTTCAACAAAAACGGTTTGTGACTAAGTCACCTTTTTATTATATTAAATTCTAGCGAGTATCCGGCATGCATTGCAATGCCACTCAAAGAAAGAAATATTCTTGTTTAAGTTGTGTTTATGCTTTTGGATACTCAATATAGTATGGCATAATTGCATAGGAGTGATAAAAAACACCCTGCTTCCCCAGTGAACCGAGAGTTACTTTGATATAAAGCGAGCCACATTGTTAACGTATTGGCAGCCCACCACTAGCTCTACTAATTCAGAAACCTTTGTGGGCGTCCGCAAAACGATTTGCTAAAGTTTTATTGCAATCGGATGAACGGTATAGGAACGTATACGGGACAAACAAATATTATTTATATATATATAGATATAGCTTATATAGGGATAGAACTAGACTTGTAGTTAGTTAACCACTACGCTTCGTAGTCAAAATTAAATGGTGAAAAAAAATACTTTCGATGGATTGGTAACTTTGTGGAAGTTCACTTTAATATAAAATAAAATAACTTGGATTATTCCACGTTATTCACAAACTGTGACACGTGTTTCGCCCCATTTAGAGGCATCATCAGACAATAACTTTCGCAAATGTTTGGTAGAGTACGAATGATTTTAATTTTACTATTTTGATATATTTTAATAAAAATAGCAAGCAAGGAGGGTATGATAGAAAGTGGGTGAAAGGGGTGAGAAAGAATTTTTAGCAACACAGACATGCAAACACAACACATTGATTGAAAAATCAATTTTGAAATCTGTCCATACTAGAATTTAACACAATCAATGTTGACCACTCGACTGAAGAACCGAAATAAATTTACACTTTACAAATGTATTTCTGCTGGGAAAATCAAAAATAATTGCTATTTAAATCATTGAGCGAAGATAAACTTTATTTGAACTCTCACTACTTTCGGAGAAAAATAATTAAGACTGATTTTTTATCATTCAATGTAGGTAAACAATGCAAATAAAATAAGAATTTAACTAGTTTCTGTTCTGATTTTGTAGAATTTAAGGAAATACTTTCTTGCTTCTTATTCATCAAGGTAATAGCTTTGTAGATTATTTTATGGGAGCCAAAATTTAATAAAATCCGCGTTGTAATTGGTGGTAATCACGTCTTCAAAGGAAACATGTATAAAATCTATAAACATGTTGTCACTTTATAAAAACGAAAGCCAATTGTCAAAAAATATGTTTATTTTCTCATCTCATTTTCCTGAAAAAAATCAATAATAATAAATATTGTGAATCAATTCAAAAGCTTTCGTTTATTTTTACGCATTTCATTACTTAGCAACATGTTCGCGTGTCCGTCATTTTGTTTATTTACCGTATACGTAAAATCTATATCTGTATACTTGATCGATGACTTAACAGTCCGGTTCCACTTCCACTGATTGCCTGGTAAATAGTATTGACACATGTCTTTCTCATCTCGGGGGAATCTCATGAAAGAAAGAAAATATATTTTATGTATTGACAAACTTGAAAGCAATCGGTGATATATTGAAGATAAAGTGGCACAAATGTCAGATGGCGAAATGAGTAGGGCGGATATCGAAAAAGGTATTTCTTATGAAAACCAGACCTATCGTGACAAACTGTAGCTAAATTTAACGTTTTTTTTTGTTGATCGCGTTACAAGTTAGACATTTTACGCCGTGGAAATTTATATATTGTAATCGATTGTAAGTGCTCGATTTAATTTGATAAATTTACACATTTTTGCTGGGTTTTATTTAGTCTATGTCGTTTTACATTTGCGATTTTACTATTGCGATTATTGTAATACTTTTTCATAAAAAAACGCTTTCACTTTAAAGACTAACAGACTAGTGTCTTTCATCTTTTACAGAGAGAAGAGCTCTTGCTCTATTTCTTCTTTTGTATTTTGATATTGTTTTTTATTGTTTTATTTTTTCCCCCTTTTCTTTCCCTTTTTTCCCTTCTTCGGTGCCTGTTTGATTCTTATTATTAATAGTCAGTGTTCTTTTTATCTTTTTTTGGGGCTTTACGTCGTCAACCAAGTAGGTGAGATAGGGAATGGTAGACGTAAGAAAGACGTAGGTAGGTTTGAGAAAAAAGACTCTCCGTATTTTCACGTTGTACGTATGTGGATAGTCTATGTAATTGTCAAGTAATGCTTTTATCGTTAGATTATGATGATCAGTCATCTCGCTGTAAAAATACTTTCAATACACATGCATAAGACTATTAATGCTTGGACACACTGCATTTAAATTAATATTGTAATTATCTTATTGAAAACAATTTCTAATACAATTTAAATCATTTGCATTAGATTCATGTTATGAATTACACAAAGCAAAAAAAAAACAGAATATCAGCCTACTTAACATCTTTATAAGCCCTACAGCGCATACGTTCTGTATCAATTTTAAATGAAAGAAAATTTCTCAAGTCCTTAACAACGCTTATTGCTAAGCACGATGCACGGTAGTTCCGATATAATTTACTTACGGAAACTTTGCAAACATGTCGTGGAATCTCAGCGTGCAAACCTTGCTGTCCGGGCACTTTGCCCCTTAACGGGCAAGAAAAATTGCATTAGAGCTGAGAGGAGTTTGCGTCGATAGAGTTGGGATGTCAGGACCCCCTCGGGAGTGCTGGGGAGCAACCAACACGTCTCCGACACACGGAACAGTCTGCGAATGAGAACACCGATCTACAAATTGCATTTGCTCTATGATGTTTGGACTTTGCCAGTGCAACATACTCTGCATGTTTGTTAGTAAATTAAAACTTCTATTCTAAGACAATTGTCAGAACTCTTACTTTAAAAGAGACTTATCGAAAACCTACCCGAACCTTCAGAAATATACTTTGTTTATAAAGTTTATTTTCATTATAAAATAGAGCTTTAATCATCGTCCAATGAAACATATTGATTTTTTTTTTAAATACAGCTATTATACAAATATGTTTTTATCTAATTGACGAAAAATACATCAGTCAGGATTAGAGTCTCTTATCCCGGTACTTCGTTCAATTATATGATCCCGAAATCCCAAAATTGTGACAGTAAAAATTCAGGGATTTCGGGATTGAGAAAATTAGAGAATGTTGAACAAGGGGTTAAAAGAAAAAAAAGGATTCTTCCAAATTTTGGGTATTCCGTTAATTCCTGAGATTTTGAAATCGATACTTTTTTCCTAGGAATTTAAGATCGCCGATAAAATTTTTCATTCTCGAATCCAAATTAATGCATGATTTTATGTTGAATGTTCAATCCCAGAATTTCGAATGATGAAAGATGGACGAATTGTAAGAGTAATATAAATTTGTTTTAACTATACACAAACAAACTATTGAAAGTTGGTTTGTATGTTTGAAAATCTTCATTCATTTCCGCGCATTTTCGACATGTTCGCAAATAACGCTTTCGTACTAATCGTAAACTGGATCGATCGTAAAATACTTGATCTTAGAACATGTTTTTTCGCAGCACGTTAAACTTTTAGCGCTAGAACTTTGCTTAGAATTTACCTGAAAACAAAACGATTTCACATTCTGATCGCTGCTCAAGCGTTGGGAAACGTAGGTTTTCATTTTGAGATAGGTAGTATATAAATCTAATTAGTTTTAATCAATATATGACGTGGGAGATCTCATATCCCACAATTAATTACAACCGGCAATAATACGATTATTCTATTCGGTGAAATTTTATTATTTGATCTGTTCTTAAATTCAGTAAGGTTTGTTCTTATGTATTACGTAAAAAGCTTTTAAATTTGATCAAACAAGCAAAAAGGTATTTTCGTGGAATTTCGATATAAGACCTTCGTCATCATTTATTCTTTAACAGATATTGGTTTGAATTTATACCACGTTAACACAGAATAGATATATAAATACATTATATCAAAATAAATTATCTTACTTCTTCAGCGGCGTCCAAAAAATTTGTATAGAATTGATATAAAAAACCGTTTCATGAGGATTAGTAGTGCAGAATTCTCGAAATCTTTATGAAAATAGGTAACTAGGCAAACATTTAGAAATCCGCGTATTTTGAGTCTTAAAAAAACTGGATTCAAAACGATTTTATGATGAAATTTCATCCTGATATCCCAGAATTTCGGGATTAACAATTTTTAAAAAATGGTTTGCGATAGGATACCCCAATCAATACGTGATAGATGTCATCATAACAAACCGAGCTTAAATAAACACTTTTTTTGTTAATCGTTTTTGTAGCAGTTCAGTTACTCTATTGTTGGTTTGTTATATTAAACTGTGGTGGTCACCTCTATAAAACTTCTCATTTGATTTAGTTTTAAATATAACTAAGGAATTATAATGCAAAAAACCGGCTTCTGAAAGCCAAAAATTTTCGGGATTTCAAAACCAACGTGCCCTAATATGAAAAAAGGAATTTTGAGTAACTGAATACACTACTACTTTTCGTTAAACAACATCTGTTGAATGATCCAGCGCATGTTTATATTTCCGATATTGGGAATAGACATAGCTGGAAAAAATATATTGATTCTGATAATATAAAAAGATATTATTTCAAATGTTTTATATAAGAACGCTGTTGCAACGTCATGTTGGTTTTTTTAAAAAATGAAAACCTAACTGGCATGTAAAAATTCATCCATTATTAATTCATTGAACAGGACCTGTCAGAATCACTTTAGGTGGAAGTTTTCCCAAGAAAATTACCTTTACATAACATATTGGGTAATATAAAGAGCGCTTTGAAAAATATCGGGCTTTTAGCATTATAAATTGTATTGAAATCGAGATCTTAAGAAAGAAGAAAAATAACATGCTTTCCCGGATCCTTTGAATTTATGCTTCAATAAAAACACAGCGCGAATCGAAAAACAAATTATTTATTTGAAAAATTTACATAATGCAAAAAATTTACTGTACGCTCAAATGAAACATAAATATTATACACGCGTAATATTTTTGTAAACGTAACATTTTTCTTTTCAATCAATGTACGCTTCCAATGTAGATCATATGGAATCTTAATTGAGGTATCTCAACAGAACAGAACTTTTTTCATGCAAGAAATATCATTTACTTAAGCAAAAATGGATAAACGAAAAACGTATCTCATAGTGACGATGTGACGGTTGAATATTTTTTCATTGTCACTTACCTCTACAATGGCTGACGTCATGTAGACGTACGACTTACGACACTAAAATAATGACGAGAAAAAGTCTTTTTTAGGGGAAAAGATATTTCTATTTTCGGGAAATAGATTGATGAGAAGTACATGAGCCTACAACCACTTAGCATGACCTGCAAAAAGTTGACAAAGCTAGATAATTTAGCCTGATCGTGACCACGTTTTTGGGGACCGCAAAACTTTTAGATCAAAGAACAACGTTTCGTTTATATTTTTTCCGTAAAAGAACATTTTAGGGCTTTGCTTTCATGTCGTGAGTTGGGAAAATATTTTTATTTTGTATAAAACATTTATAATCTTTATTGCCTGGTTCCAGAATTTTTCCGGTAGATTTTTGACAGCATATTCGTTAAAGATATTGAACATTTTTTTTGATATCTTAGTATGTGGCGGTATGATAATATTGTAATATTCTCTTTATTAAAAGAAGCCTTAATATAACACTTGTAATTTTTTTATTTATTCAGTGTTATCGTAAATAAGGACATTGGTTCCTAACGGAGCATTTAGTTTTCAAATGAGATAAGTTGTGATTTTGTAGACTTAATTAATTGACCTTAATCAAAAGTTCTAAATTAAATGCAGTTGAACCTCTCATAACGAGAACCTCTTAAAACGAGTAATTTGCATAACGAGCAAAACAGATTGTGGAAAAAATGCTCTCTTAAAGAGTAACATTTCGCATAACGAGTGACAGAGTTTTGGAGAGATCACTTTTACATCGTTGCTTTCTTCAAAATGATTGACAAAGCGTGGGAAGGGGTTACCAAGAGAACCCTCACTTCAGCTTGGAAGAAGCTTTGCCAAGGAGCGTTGTCGAATGTGATTTTGAGAGGTTTAAAACAGTAACTGTGAATTCTACAGTCAACGAGATTGCATCTTTGGCCAATACCACGGGACTGGAGATGGGTAAGAACTAAATTGATGAGCTTGTGAAAGAGGTCAGTCAAGAGCTGACCAACGAAAAGCTTATGGAGTTGCATTGTTTTTCGCTTTCCAGGTTGTTACGCTCTTTAACAATTTATAAGTATGTAATTTTACTTTAATACACGTTAAAAATACAAAAATTGATTTTTTTTCCGGCATGGAACAAATTATTGTATTTTACATTGTTTTATATAGGAAAAAATGTTTCGCTCAACGAGTGTTTCACATAGCGAGTAAGATTCTGGAACGAATTAAAGTCGTTGTGAGAGGTTCTATTGTATATTGAAAATAATATAAAGAAGTTTTCATATTTTTCAATATTTATTCGTTAAACAAAACCTGGTGAGTGGAAATCAATTAAATTTAGTATGCATACAAGTAACTGTTTGATAAACTATTTGAAAGTTAAAAATGTGAAACAATTATATTGTTGTGTCATATTGCAGAGTTTTATCAAATGAAATATTTTGTAAAATAAGTATTTTCCAATGTTTCATATTATTAATAATAATTATGAAAGTGCCGCTACGGTAAAATATGGATAATTTAACAATATTTTTTCAATATACATCAAAATAGTTTTTGGTCTTTTAATAGAGCTTTGATCTTTTTCTATATATTATTTTAATATTATCAAACTTTATTACGATCGAAACTATTATTAACAGTTGTAATGTCAATATTAACAAGTTATCAATTAAAACTTTTAATTAAAAATATATTTCATAAAGTTAACACCGAATCCATTGAATCCAATCAATTTAATTTTACGTATCTACGTATATATAAGCTACGGTGCAAATTAAATTTGTCTTCAAAAGTAATTGCTTTTTGGTTGTCTGAGCGTAAAGTAAGTACAACAACTGATAACTAGGTACGTGATCGATCATTGGGCGGGAATCAAAAACAAACAGTTGAAAACATGGATCCATTAAGGATGAAATCTACCTGGAACACAGGAGAGACCCTTATCTTACGATAAGAAAGCATTTCGATTTATGGCCGCGAGAAGACGCCCGACCTAAATATAGGAACGAACTGATCGTATCTGCTGCATTGATACTGAGGAAAATATTTATATACAGGACGCATTTCTCATAAAAATGACATAAACCAACTGTGTCAAAAACTATTTTAAAAAACTTTTTCACAAACTCACTTTTTCCAAAGAGAGCAGTAGAGATAGAATGATAAGGCTAGAACAAAACTAGTGTTTAACTAATCGCTCTCGCTACGCTCAGTTATTGAGGGATCGGAGGGATTTTTTAAACATCACAAACACTCATACCTTTGAACATAAATCGATCAAAAAAATGTTGTTCGTAAATGGACTCGAACTTGTGAAATCCGGCACGGAAGCCAACAACGCTAACCGCTGCGCTATAGGACCTGACAAATCCAATCAATATCAATTAGTTACTTTCAAACTTCTGTCAATAAAGTAACGATATGTGTTTGAAGTATTTTTTTCATATTATACAATGACCGAAACATAGTTTTAGCACAGTTATATCTAACGGTTAAGGAAACATTGCAAACATAATTAAAAGATGCACTAAAAAAATATTCTAGAACTAAGTACTTTGTGATATTTTCTACCATATTTTTGTATTGCATGTATAGACATATTTTTAGTACTTTATTAATTTAATGTTTTTTGGATCATCCTGTATAAGTACGTTAAAGAAAACATTTATCTTTTGTTTATTGCAACGGCAAATAAAGATAGAGAATTCCTTACGCTCTAGGAAATAACGTGATTGAGTCTACATCGAACATGGTAGAAGATGCGAGAATCGAGTATTTACTGTTTGCGCAGAATTTTAACTCTACAATTCATCTCAATACCTACATATTCGATAGTGGACAGGAATTTTTCAAATGTTTACACGCTTAACCAAGACAGGCTGATATTTTTTATTTATTCTAAAGGAAGCAAAAACTATACTTCTTTTCCAATAGCGCGGTCTTTGAATTAACAATAACTTCTTTCGAATATCCAAATAATGTGCTTTCCCGATAAGCGTGACTTAAGCAAATATTAAATTAATACTATTGTCGTTTTGTTTTTTCATTTTTAGATATAGGTTTGATAAGTGTTTTAAAGATAAAGATTGCAATAATAAAAATACATTTGTTGTTAATCGTGCAAAATAAAACGGTTTTCGGTTTTTTTTTCGAAACAGACAATAAACCGGTTAACCGGTTTCGGTTAAAACCGAGCTGCAAGCCTTAGCTGTAACCAAAACCAACGATGCTGAACACTTGGCTTAATGCTTGGCTTGTACTTTAATATTAATATTTTATAATTATACAATAGTTTATCCGATTTATAAATACAAAAGTATATCATAGCAATTAAGGAAGCTTCAATAAAAAAGGCCGCAAGCAATTGTTTTTCAATTATCTATTGATTATTGTCGTATGGATTTTTGAAATAATAAATTAGTTTTTCTCATTAAACTTTATTATGCCTTACATTCATTATAAATTATTCGAATAAAACATTCATTTTACACTTCATGACTAAATAAAAACCCTATTATTTCTTAACCTCTGTGTCATGAAATCTCTCCAGAAGAATTACTTGGTAAAGATCGCCTTAAATCTAGGTGCCCAATTACTGGTCCAAAGATGGCCATTTACTGAGTTTCCGCGATTTGCAACTACTAGCTCAAAAACGCCTAGTTGTTTTTTTTTTATTTTTCTTGTGGCTGATTAAAAATTCACTTAAATTTAATTGCTTACATTACTAACAGTGCATAAGCCGACCAAAATATACTTTCATTCATAACATTAGGCAGAAAAGTTTGGAGCTAGGACTGAAAAACATGCTGTATCAAACATTTATGTGTTTACCCTAGTTACAAAAAAGTAAAAAATATTTTACTTTATTTTTTTCAAAATTTAAATAGTATTTTTTTAGATTAAAAATGCGACTTCTCGCGAAGGACAAATACTCAAAAATAACTGCTATAGTGGACGAATATTATGAATATATTTGTTTTTATTTGTAGTGTATTAACATCAAATTCTTGGAAAAAAGGTTAAAAAATATTGCTTGTTTTGACTTCGATCGGCTCTTAACTTAACCTTCTGTAATATAATTTACAGGTTCTGGGTTTTAGTAATTGACCGGATTAGGACAAGTGGGATTTTCCATATCTAATTAATAAATACTTGTGAAGGCCAGGAAATACATAAAAGGTTCATTCGGATAATTAAGTTTATAAATTCAATCATATTATACGAACCAAAAATCAGACTTCCTCGAATTTGAGCAATTCGTTTCTAAATATAATGATTAACCCTAATTTATACTTTGGTATACAATTTATCCACAAAATTATTTTAAGTAAAAATCATGGGTTTTATCAAATTATTACATAATGTAACTTATTTAAAATATTTTGTTATTAATGTTTATTAACTCGAATATTCAAAAAAAAAACAACAGCAAATTATAATTATTGATCGTTATACCGGTATATCGGTATTAAAAATAAACCATACCCGGTTATTGAGTGTATAAAAACAATCGTATAACATTATAAAATTGTTCAAGATGAATTGAAATATTAAAACAATATATATTAGAGCTGCATCAATATTAACAGGTTCAAAAATTGATGAACCTTTCAATGATGTCTTTTTATTTTTATTTAATTTAAAAAACACCCGTTTATGATTATGGTATATCGTCACCATACCATTGAACCCTCGTAATATTCTTCTTCAAAATGTAACAAACTATAAATGCCGGGTCCTGCGCGTTGTGGGTTTCCGTGCCGGATCTCACGGGTTCGAGTCCCAGTACAAACAGCATAGTTTCTATCGATATATCGATTTCTGTTCAAAGGCATACAAGGTGTGTGTGATGTTTAAAAATTCCCTCGGAAGTAGCGGACTACTTTATTTGGAAATGAGAGGTTAAGCGGCTGAGTACAGTTCTCGTAGAAAATCTTCTGTTGATATACCTCCATTACGCCATAAGCTCCACATTGGAAGCAAAAATGGATAAAAAAATGTAAGCAAAAAAATATTTTTAATTTAATTAAAACATCGGTACTTCAAAGTCAAGCTAGACTTTTGATAAATTTTAAAAATTCGTTAGTCTCGTGCTTTCAAAGATGGGATTGAAACCTCTTATGTCACAGCCAATGTTGGTTGATTCAATTATTATGAAAGATTTCTTTTGATTTTTTCCTTCCCCTCAAAATTATTCTCAAACAGACTTATGTAAGTCTATTTACTGTAGTAAGTTACTTAATATAAGTTTCAATAGTTAGATGACGATCTATTTTTGTTTTATATTTGAAATATATGTAAATAACAATTAAATTTAAATCATTCAAATTATGTTCATTCACAAAAGTTTTTTCACTAACAACCCGGGTTTCGCCTTTCAGTATCTTCATGCGTTTAAGTGCACGGATGAACTTAAACTGACAGTTAATGACAAAACTTGTGTTAATGGCCATATTTTTAACGATTCAAATTTAATATTTAAATTTCACCAAGTACTTAAAGTATGGAATAACAATATATTTTTTTTTGTAATACTGGTATTTGTATTCACAATACCCGTATTGATATACATATCCATACGGTATTTCAATCTCTAATAGGGATAGACATTTGAGAAATAAAAACTAATTCTTTTACAAAAAAAATATTTCCCAAAGCCACCAAAAACGTTTATATCCGAGATAAAAAAAAATATTTGTCGTTTGTATTTACTGGGCTGGAAAACATCAGAAAAATAGACCTCTGTGAAATAGTGCATGGAAAAATTTATATTTGACCTGATCGACGCGTTTAAAATACCAACTAGTCAATTTCCAGGAAAACGTTTGCTTTTCCGCTTTGTAAATGTTATACAAGCCCACATAATACGCTGTCTTTACGTGCACGTGTTCCGAATTGTCTAGATTGGTTTACTTTTATTTCAGTAAAATGTTGACTCGAAAGCGTCAATTGTGTTGGAATTGTATGTTTGTGAATAAAAAAATACAACTGTTAGACAAATAGTTGTAGTTTTATTTAAAGCCATTTTCGATTAAAATTCAGTTCTATTTCCATTCACCCGCTGTAGCCTAGTTGGTTAAAGCTTGCTCTACCGACAAATAATTGTAAAAAAAAATGACTTTCTTGTAAAGTGTGGTTTTGTACATTGAGCTGTTTGATTATCAACTGCATAAATTCTAAATGTTAATTGACTAATTTCGTATATTTTTTTTTATAAATAAATAGTCAAAATATTACATATTTTGGTTTTATAGAAAAAAGAAATTAATGTAAAAAAGTAGTGAGTATTTTTTTATAGTCATTTTCTCAACGCTTTTTTTTCTACAACCCACTATAATAACCCCATTATGGCGACGATATATTATTTAAAAAAGCTTAAATATATTAATATGGTACGAAGAATATAAAGTGACGGAGATTCCCAAGTTTCAAAAACATATTAAAAACACTTGTTACACTAAAAACTAAAAGTGCGTCCACCAAAGTGCTAGGTCAGCGTCTGAACCAAAAGATCTGAATTTTCTCGCAAAATGATTTTAAAACCAGATGCTTCGGAAGTGAGCGGACGGCAGATGAAATTAGAACCCATTAGAGGAAGTGACGAAGTTTGAATTATTAATAAACTTCTGCGAAAAGCTCTTTTTTCTCGAAAGATGGATATTTAAAGAAATGAATATAATGGTGCTGGGTTTTTTGCACGCTTCGTGAGACCTATTAAATATTTTTAGGGTTGCAAATAAAACAGACACGGTGTTTATAAACTGTTGTAAACAAATTAAATAGTGTTTCCATATGTGATTTTATTGTAATTGTTAATTAATAAAAAAAATAACAATTACATCAAAAAAAAATAGTCGGGTCCGTTGTGCAGTGGTGAACGTCGGTGTCGTTGGCTTACGTGATGGATGTTACGGGATTTAATCTCAGGACGGACATTTTTTTTTGGATCGATTAACTGATTTATTTTTGACGACATAGTTGTTTGTGATTCGCGAAAAATCCTTCTCCCGTTTTTAAACATTTATTTCTTAACCTTTTTATTTCTGCTGTCTTTAAAAATAAATAAATTTTATTAAAAATACTACTATTAGAAAACTATAACGTCGCTTATTTCTTACACACACCTATTTCAAAAAGCACACGTTTTAAAGAAATACATAATAATGTACTTTAATCATCCACTATCGCTATCGCTTTATATCTTCATAAAACACTACTGGAATGGTTTTGATCACAAAATCTGTAAGGAAGTTAATAAGGCAAGAAGTATAGACGTTTCCATCCATGCCACTTTCTTCTTAGTGCCAAACTTAACACATATTATTTGCTAAATTATTGTTTTTTCATCGTTTTGATATTAGATCAAATAAACCATGAAATAAAATATAAATTTCGAAATACAAGATATTGGAATATGTGTGTATTGAAATTCTGAACTCAATACGTCAAAAAAATACAAACTGTCAAAAATCGAGAAACGCGCTTGCATAAAAATTACGATGGTATGCTCCTTATTGAGAGAAGGCATGAATTGACAAATTAGGACACTAGAAAATTACCTATGTATCGATTTTTTAAGGTGCTTTTGTTGCTTGTTTAATATGAATCATTTAAAAATTAGCCAATAAGAAAGACTCAATAGTTATATTGAATAAACTAAAATTAATAAATAATCCCAGAAGAGTTTTCAGTATTTTATTTTATTCAAGTAATAAATGAATTAAAATAAATATATTGAAAATTTATATATTTTTATCGAGTTCTATACACCAATTCACATTGAAAGGCGATTATAACTGGGTGTATTCTACTTGAGATACCCTCAAAGCTCAAGTGGAAAATAGCCGCATAAAAGGAGCTTTTAATTGAGTAGGATCGTAAGCTTTCACAAATTTCATCAGTATTCGTTATGCGATGTTTTCGCAACGAATGAAAGAGACAAAAAAAAATGGAAGCCTTTTTATAGAATGATCCGTATGAATAAAATTTTAAGCAGGCTTTATGAGCCGTGACACCGTTGAACTCACAGTTGTAAAAGCTCCACGTAAAACTTAATAACTGGGTTGTTAACGTGTTTAAGTATTATTTCACATTTTAATGAACAAAGAAATATTCATTCACCACAACAATTGAGTCATTGATATCAGAAGTGATGTTTCATAAAATCATAACATATAGTATTAAGTGATTTGGTTTGACATTTTTTTTGTCACACAAGAGAATGTTATTAAACGTAAAATAGTTAAATGTGTAAAGGAACGGTTTGATCATTTATAACCAATCTACAAAACTTTTATATTACATTTACATGTTTTAATACTTAAATGGTTTTTCGAAAATTTTGGGTATACCGTATACCTTTGTGCTTGTGACACGTCTAATAACAGTTTTTTTGTGAAATTTTTACTTAGTTACTTTTTCATGTATGATGATTATATATATTTTTATAAAATGTCACTTAGGGTTTGCAATAGCCTATGAATATATCAATGCCGGTATTTCATATTAAATACCGATACAGCAAATATCAAGACCGGTATTACAAAAATGTTTGAACACAAATGTCAAATGGTCATTAAAAATTATATCATAATCCTACACGGGTGATTTTAATAAATACATAGCTGACGGTTACATAAAACAATATTATATCTTTAAAAGGTTCATTTATCTTGAAACCCGTTAATATTAGTACAACTCTTAGTAAAAAAAACAATTTTTACTTAAAAATCCGATGATTTCCATCCAATCAAAATTCGGATATGATTTTCTCTTCATTTTAGTGTTAATACAATTATACTAGGTATCCATTATCAAAAAACCAATCATTATAAAGGTACAATATTTGTATACGTCGAATTTTTTTTTTGATAACTATGTCATTATCATACAAGTTTTTTTATATATCATACTAGCGAGTACCCGGCATGCGTTGCAAAAGAAAATGTTATTTTTTTAATTGTGTATATTAAACTGTTTTTGGATTTACAATAATATTATTGCATATAATTGCATATCAGTGATAAAAAACTCATTGCTTCCCCAGAACACCGAGAATTGCTTTGATATAAAACGAGCCCCATTTTTAACGTATTGGCAGCCCAACGCTGGTTCTACTAATTCAGAAACCTTTGTGGGCGTCCACAGAACAAACCAAAGCTTCAACGCAATCGGATGAACGGTATAGGAACGCATACGAGACTAACAAACAACCATTTATATTTAAAATTTATTTATATAGATATTTTGTGTCATTTTTTCGATTATAAATATTTAAAAATTAAGTGTGTTTAATGATGATGATAATAATATAAAGTTAGTTAAATTAGAGGAACACTCTATGATATAAATTTTATACTACGGCCACCGCTGTCCTTGTTTGTATAACCTGCTTTATTTGCAGCAAAGTAAACAACTTTGTTAAACAAATATAAATATCAACGATTAATTAAATTTCCCTGTTCAAATTTGAATTACGGGTTTAATCCAATAATGGCGAAGTTTGCGGCGAAGAATACCTATTTCGAATGTATTATTTATCTTTTGCGCGGTTGTTTTGCATTAAAAATTTAAATTACGTTCCGCCGTGAAATACAACATTTAACATTTCGACGCTTTATGATTTCGCAAATTGCTATAACGCTACATTAAACGGAAATATAATAAATCCTTTAACTCCAGCGTACAAACGAATTTGTATTAAAATATCCACGCGATGTTCTTTACATTAATTCAATATTTTAATAACACTGCCATTGTATTGAAAATTGTATGTGTCACCGGCAAACTCCGAATTTTAACAATACAAACATTCCGTACGATAACTAGATGCTGTTATAATTATTCGTTAAAATAAACTTAGCCACAATTTAAATTTATTTGAATTTTTATTAACGTGTACATAATCACAAGCAAATTATAAAATATAGCTAAACAGTTTTTATCTGAATAATATTAATTGTTTTTCATTCAATCAAATTCGTAAATACGTATATTATTTTCGTTGCACCTTAAATGCATGCTATAATATTTATACCAAAAGAACACATATAAATTGCAGCATTTTGATTAATCGAAATAATCAATTAATAAGTATGTATTAAATAATGTAGTTATATTTTTTTCCCGGAAAAAATCAATTTGTTTAACAGTTAAAAGTGAACTTACAAAAACTAAAAGTGAAATATTGCATATAGATAGATTAGAAGCAGCATGCTCTCGCAACCACAATTTGAAAAATGATTTGTATTTTACCACTAGATTTTAAAATTTATATTAAAATAACCTTCAGTTTTCCAAAAAAACACAATAGTTTTTATTTTTTGTAGTACAGTATGCATTTAAGTGTTAGATTCAGTAAATATCGCAAATAATTTAATTTTGATAAAATAACAAATTGAATAAAATTTAAATACAATACTTCTACAAATACTTATATTTTTCTTCGTCATACTTAACAGAAGAAGAACGTATGAATTTTAAGAAGACTTTTCAATACAGATTATGTCCAGGAAAAATTATATGAAGTTGTTTGCGAACAAACAGAAGTGTATGTATTAAAGTTTTAAGGTGGTATTTTGAGATTTTTAAACTTGAATTATGAATATTTTTTTACTTTATCTTTTGAACCGAGAAACACATTGATTTGATGCAATGGAATTTATATTTTAAAATGACTTAAACATATTAAGCGTTGTTATGACAACATTACAGATGTCACATAAGTAAAGTTTAGGAATCTGCACTCTAAACAAGCTACAGACAATATAAACTATGGTTATTTTGGTTTTTCTTATGTGGATCCTCTTCCGCTCGTCTTGATTTTTATGTGATGTAAGTAGTTTATCTTTGATTAGCAAACGACTATGTTTATCTGTGCGATTTGATGTCCCGTGATCCTGTCAGGAACATGCGTAGCAAATAGGAATTCTTTTACCCACCATTGACAAATACGACTCACTATGATGATTATTTTTCAAGCAGTATAAAAAATATCTAACATTAAAAAATGTTTCCAGATTATCTACATAAAAACTGGCTAGCACCTACAACATTGTTAATTTTAAACCAACAATTTATAAACGTGAACTTAATACTGTAAGGGCCTACTGAAAATACTTCAGTTAGCGCGTTTCCTTTGTTTGACAATAATTACTACGCTGGAGAATGCATTATATTAAATTTTAAATACATATGGCGGCCGAGATAGAAATTAACAAACAGTCAGAAGAGAATAAATAAACATTTACTTTTGAGAAGCCGTTAGGTTTTCGAAGCTCTCGTACGCATCTGATAATTATACCATATAAAGTGAGTACAGAAAAAAAATTAATACAGATTTTTTGTATTTAGCATGCATTAAAAAAATATGTCAGAGGTGCCTGCAGCGTTTTAGATCAAGTGAGTAAATCTTTTGGGTAAATCGTAATATTTTGTTCCATTCGTTTACAAAACATTGTTTACAGTATTTATGTGTAAAATTATTGAAAAAATTTGAAAACTATTTGATTCAATTAAAGTATATCAAACGGAGCCATTTATAAAACTTGACGAAAGTTTTATTTGTAGTACCATAGTAAACAAACAATTTGTTGCATTTTTATTACTATGCACTGAGTTTTTAGAGTTAAAATTTATAGTGGATTTGTCGGGTTCATAGAGCAGTGGTTAATATACCAAGTACGAACAGCATGTTTCAGTCAATTTATTGATTTCTGTTTAAAGACATGAATGTTTGTGACGTCTGAAAATTCCCTCCCACCCTTCCAGTACAAAAGCAACAGTCTATAGCAAGAGCGGTTAGCTTATTACTAGTCCAGTCTTAACCCTATCTTTTCTTTTCGAAAAAAGAAAGCCTGAGCAACTGAGTAATAAGCAGTTTTTGTATAAAAACTTCTGTCGAAATACCAACATAAAAATATCATATTCTTTACATTAAGAGCGAACATGAATAAAAAAATGTGTATTGACTTTGACACAAAGAAAATGCTTTAATTAAAAAAACACATAGTATTACTTTGTACATTATTTTCACAAAGATCAGGGCCGGTTTTGTTCATAGCGAGCATTGTCAACTGATAAATATAATTTAACAGTGCTGTGTATACAAAAACAAATTGAAATGAAAAGGTGTAAGCAACAATTGATATTGAAAAGAGTTTACAAATTACAATGGAAGTGACATCATTACACAAATTAAAATGCTTAACACCTTTAACATGCATTAATGTTAACAAACTAAAAAAACACTTGTTCGACTAAACGTTTTTACTTGAGTTAACTTGGGTAATTTATTTTTTTAAATGTCTAATGAAATATGTGTTTATCTAAGTGTTAAAATAGGCTATCCAATAATATGCATAAAAACACTTTTTGTCACCGCTTGAGTAAAGTAAGTACTCTAGACACAATGTTGAATTGCGGCGTTTTTTTTTCAATTATATCTGGTATTTTTTTCTTACAACTACCAAATATAGCGCACAAATTTCATCATATTTTCAAACCCCTATCGTATAATAAAACAAAACTTTACAGGGGCGTTGTGGGCGGCTCAATTACATAACTCTCTTTTTTTACGCAGGCCGTTGTTACACGCAAATTTCGGTGTGTGTTTTGAAAAACAATTTTTGGTTCAATTAAGCAAATTAATTCCGTTACCCGACCGGACACCGATCGGCCATTTATCAAAGGAGAGACCTCTAAAAGCTATACCACGCTACTGCCAAACCGGTAATCTACATAAATTTAAGTTCTATTAAGGCATAAAATAGCCGGTGGATGATTAGATTCAGGGCTTTTCAATTGAGTTACAGCCTTTTTATAATTTTAATAACTACCTACACTCTGAGTTTGCTTACTAACTACAACCTCGTTTCAAATAATACACAAGCTTTCACTTTTCAATTAATGTACGATACAAAAAATGTTCTTCAAAACATTTTCAGTACACATAATAAACTAATGTTATAGTTTTTTTAATCTATGTCCGCTCTCAATATTGAGTACATGGCCTCTTAACGGAGGTATCTCAACAGAAGTTTTTTCTACGAGAATAATATGTTGCTCAGTCACTCAACCTCTCTTTTTCAAAGAGAGTGGTAAGGATAGAAGGCTAGGGCAGAACCAGTGGTTAACTAATCGGTCTCGCTACGCCCACTTGTTAAAAGGAATTTTGAGACATTACAAACACACAAGCCTTTGAACAGAGATGGAAAAAATTCTGTTCGTACTGGGACTCGAACCCGTGAAATCCGGCCGCTGCGTCATGTGACCCAACATAGTAACTGAATATAAGAATATAAATAATGTTTCGTGACATTTCTTAGTATATGAAATAGATAATAGAAGAAAAATACTTAATTCTTGAAATATGTAGTCAAATTATCTGTCGTGATTTTAAGCAATTAGTTATAATTGAAACGTATTCAAGTACTAATATTATTTATTTATTTATTGTTTCAAATTAAAATTATAGTACATGACATAACAGCTTACGCCAAATCGCCTTGTTCTTGACAAATATAAAGACACAAAATATAAAATAAAACTACATAATACATATAAATACATACATTATATGGCTAACTTAATTTTCCATCTGTATCAAGTCGTTACTTTACTTTGAAAAGGTTTTATTTGCACTTTACCATGTTTTGAGATACGAACGTTTGAATATTTGACTGATCACACGAATGTAATTTATAAATCTATTATAAAAAGCCATGTTGTTTATTAGAAGCTTGTAAAATCACTGTATGAAAGAAATTGTGTAGATAGAGCTCTTGAATCCTGCTAACTTCTTTATTTAAAAATGTGTGGTTCTGAAATTAATATATATGTTAGATTCTGGCGAATACAACATTTTCCGACCAAAAGGTCATTTTATGCCAAAATGTCAGTAAGAGCCTTTTCAAAGTAAGCGTATAAAATGACTCTTTCATAGGTTCATGGTCACATTTAATCCTTTCCATCAGTGAATATATAATCTTTGTTACATTAGAATTAAAGCTGACCTGATTTTAATATACTAAGTTTAATGATAACCAAAAAACAAACAAGGAAAATACATTTATTGAAACATTGATATATTGACTGTGGAAGGAAAAGTAGTTACCCTTAGTTTTTTCAAAAACAGCTTTTTCCGATAACCATAATGTATAACGAATTCGACACACGATCTATCAATATGATGTAAGTTTTAAAATGCCGAATTAGTAATCATAAATTAGCATTTGTGTACAAAACGAAGGCGGTGTAAATTTCGATCAAGAAAAAAGACTGTAACAGAAAAATGCGGTTTTTTTTATATAATCCTCCATGCCCAGATGCAACGTAATAGTTGGTGCCATTTAATCATTCAAAATTTCTCTTAATTTGTAAATAGTTTAATCATTTTAGGTATTCTCGATTATACATTTTTAAATTATTTTTTAGCTTCTAACTTAGGTTTGAATATGTCAATTAAACAGTGAAACTGGTAGCCATCATGGCAGGGAACGTGATTTTTTATGATGTCATGTTACGGGTTAATAAATCAGAAAAAGTCAGTTAAAACCCAGTATATAAACCAGAAATATTATTAAATAATATTATTAATTGAATGGTTGCTCGCCATTACTTAATTGTTTTTTCAATTAATAGAGTAATCAGAAACCAATATGATTGACTCAGTCAGTAGTTTATTAGGTTGTAATGTTTAACGTCATTAGTAGTATGATTATATTTGTTTGCTTTATTTCGATTTCTATAACACCTCTTTAAAGGAAAAATCCAATCTAATTGATTGCAGCTCATTAGTTTCAATATTTGTTTGCTTTATTTCGATTCAATCCCCTCCACTTGCTTTCTTTAAAGTATAAATACAGCTTATCAGTCTTTCACGTACTTCAAGGGTGTATATTTCATAATTTTGCCTTTAGCCCAAAATAATTAAAAAAACCTGTTTTATGTCTCCTATATAATTGGTATGGTAAGTTAGTCTTTTTTCTTTCCAAATATCCCTATTATACCGAATAATATACCATATTTAATATACTATTATGGCATTGCGCATTCCTTTCCTTAAGTATTTGTATGCGTTAGGTATAACTGGTAATTCAAATCTCGATATCAATATACTAATATTGCTTGTGATCCCCATATTGGTTAACATTCTTGATATCTAGTTACAATTGACACCCCGCCTTCCCGTATATGATATATAATCTGGAACCGATATTTGAGATTCCGGTTTATACGACCTGTAACCCTTTAATTATAGGCGGAACCAATTCCGGTTGTGTGGATTAAAGCAGTGACGTGCTTATTGAAAAAAAACCTTTTTTCATTTTGAAATATAAGGTAGTTTGTTTTTAACTTTTGTTCTTCCAATTTGAATCATATTGTCACCGTACTGGCAAAGCTTGGTAACCACGACTTTGAACTGTCGTTTTTTTTGGGCTCAAGATTAAAAAAATATCTATGGGTTTGATTTATTTATAGCTTATTACGGGCACAAAAGGTTAAATAAATCATCTGATTGCCTTGAAAATTTTTAAATGTTTTTAAAAGTTCGTTTTAACACCTCCATGCCCATGATGCAATCGTAAATAGTTGAGACATTAAATCATTCTATATTTCTCTTAATATTGTCAATAAGTATTTATCATTTCAGGTATTCATATATACATTTTTAAAATTATTTTTAAGCTTCTAACTTAAGTTTTAAAACTGTCAATAAACAGTAAAACTGAGATGCCATCATGGCAGGGAACGTGATTTTTTAGGATGGCATGTTACAGGTTGAGCTACAATATTAATAAAAAGTCAAATACACTTTGATGTTATATAACAAAAAAGGCATAGTCCTCAAATTAATTATATAAAATAGTCTTTAACTATTACGCAATCTTTTTTCATGAAATAAAGAAATTTGTTATAAAAATAAAAAATTGTAGTTTCTGGCTAATTTAAAATTATGTTACGAGAGATAATTTTAGTACACTCTTTTCAAACAATAGCATAGTTTTTCCCAGTGTAACTGCAACTATATGTAGTTATAAAATTACTATCGACGCCACTGCAAAAATAAAAGTGGGTATATAATATCCAACCCCCGTAAAGTTCTTGCAATTCGTATTCCCACTTATCGTGGGTGGGCGGGAGAGGGTGGTGAACTTCCTTTGAGAAATTAATTATCCAAACATCTGCAATACACCAGATTTATTATTTAGCTTCTTGCCTACTTACCTATCTCGGCTGTCAAATTCGTTTTTTCTCAAAATTTATGAATATATTTCGACCAGTCTCCAAAATTTACGGTTTGGAATTGTAAATTATTCTGATATATCAGGCTTACTTTTGAATAATCAAATAACAAAAGCGAGTTTTGTTTGAACACATATGATATTAGGACAACTACTGTTTTTATATATAATATGTATTGTCGGTTAGCGTTGTTGGTTTCCGTGCCGAATCTCACGGTTTCGAGTCCCAGTACGAACAGATTTTTTTCGATCGATTTACGTTTAAGGGCTTGGGTGTTTGTGAATATTGACATGTTCGAGAATTGATGAGCCTTTCAATTATGTATATATTTATAATTTTATTTTATTTTTAAAAAATCTATACTTTTCTACATAATATCTCCAAACTTTTTTTTTTTCTCCCCTCTTCCAATTCCAATCCTATAAAATTTTCGGCATTTGCTACATATTTCTAATCCGCAAAATCGTCGGGATGCGACCCATGCCAATCCCGAATATCGGGATCGCAGAATTGGTCGGGATATAATGCCCATCGATCTTTACGCGTTTTCTTCCGTCGTATCTCACGGTCAGCTCAGTACAAACAATTTTTTTTTAGATCGAGTTCTGTTTGAAGACTTGGCGTTTGCGATGTCTTAATTTCCCTTCTACTCTTTTCTCTAAACAATAACGGGATAACAAGAAGCAATTAGTCCTGTCTAGCCTTACCTTCTATCTCTAACTTCTTTGTTAGAAAAAAGAGGTTGAGCAACTGAGTAACAACAGTTCTCGTAAAAATATTATTTAATACCTCCATTAAACCTATTCTTCCCACTCTGAATGGACATGATAAAAAAAATATTTAAAAAATGGTATATATTTGAATAATGCAAAACTGTTTTTCAACCATATCATATTTTGGATTGTATTTATAACACCTCCATGCATGTTCCATTAATCATTCCAATATTTCTCATAATATTTTCAATAATATTTTATCTTTTAGTATTTCTAGCATTTATAATTCATTTTTTAAAATATTTTTTTAGCTTCTAACTTATGTTTAACTACTTCAATAAACATGAAACGAATGCCATCATGGCAAACGTGATTTTTTAGGATGCATGTTACGTTAATTGCCGGTTCAGCGCAGTGATCAACGTTGGTAGCCCGGTTTAGATCTCATGGTTCGATTCTTGTACAAACACAAATTTTCAATCGTATGCAGTAAACGTATTTTTTTTGAAGCAATGGTGCTGTCTACAAAATCTCTCCTCCCTTCTCCAAAATAACAGCAGAAAGATGAGCTCCGCTCTATTTCCATTAATCCTTGTATTAGATTTGTTTTTGAATCTTTTATTTCTTTATATTCTTTACCTTTTCTTCCGCTTTTACCTTTTTTTTGATCCTGTTTGATTATTATTATTAGTGTTAAAATACCTCCATTAGAATATGTTTCACATTTGGAGCGGACATGGATATAAAATTGCACCAGAAGCAATGAAACTATTTGATTTTTAAGACAGTATGCCGCAATTGTTTTCTTTTAAAATACGAGACAAAAATCTAATTGTCTTCAATAAAACAACGTATAAAAGATAAGGAAATATTTCTTTTAATGTGTTCATTCTCAATTCTTGATGGATAGTCATTAATTTAATAAATAGATAATTTTTGTTCTTGCTTTAATAATTAGTTTTGTCCATCGCAAGTTTTATTTACTGATATAAACAAAATGTTATTTACTTTTTAAAATGGGTATAAATAAGCATACAATTTAAAATTTACGGTCTTCTTTAAGTTTTAATTTTTTGAGTTAGCTTTTTCCGAAAAGTTTTGATAGAACTTTAGGGATGAACCTATACTTGTAAGTTCATTGAGACTGGACATTCTAAATAAAGGAAAATAAAAAAAACAGTTCATTACGTCTTTGGTTTGACGTTTTGTTGGAGAATACTGTAAAAGACTTATAGCAAAGATAAATCAGAGAATTATTCAACAATATAAACAACCTGAATTAAAAGAATCTTTTACACATAATGTGTACGTTTTAAAAAGACTTCTGAATGGCTTTTTTCTCTTCGTTTAATCAATACGATATTATCACTGTGGAAGTAATAGTCTAAAAAAAGCTATCACTAGTCTGCCGTTCAAAAAAATAAAATAAACAAAACAATCGTCAGACGAAAATCCTTCTCGCATGCTGAAAATAAAAGCCTTTTTTGAGAAATACCCCAAAAGCCTAATGAAACTCCGTCTTTTTGTTTTAAATAACGAAATCCGATCCGCAAGAGACGTTGGGTAAATAAAGGCGAGGTGATATTTCATCAGAACTTGCTCGCGGGATCACAAAATGATGGATTGCCTTGGCAAGAAGTATCAGGTAGACAGGAGTACTTCCAGGCGAGAGCACAGAAAATATTCTAACATGAATTTTTTTCTAAAGATACGTTCGCATCACGATTGTTTATAATAAACTACTGTATTTTTTCTTTATCAAAAACAAAGTGATATTTTAATAGTCAGTGTTTCACTTTTAAGTAGTAATTTTACTGTGGGTAATTATCAGCGTTGATTAAAACTTTAAATATACTTATATGTACGTAATGTATTTTACACGAAACGACTTTTATTATTTCTATTAGTTTCGTCAATTAGTTACCTTGTTAAAATTCTTAATGTGAAAGATAAATGACAAAACTGTAATTTGAGAATATTTTTTTTTTAATTCCACTTATTTAAATATATTTTAAAGTGTCACATAAATTTTAACAATCGAATTGTACATCCAACAAAATAACAATGTATTGAAACCATTTAAAGGGTTACTTTAAAAAAATACGATATTAATAAACCAAAAACATAAATAATTACCCATTCTACTTATATAATTATTTTTAACAACGCTCTAAAAGAAAAACAAATAATTTAAGTACAGAAAAACGTGTTCTTTACTGACGAATATATTAAAAGTTTTATAAGCCTACCAGATGAGAGTGCCGCCTGTCAATGTTCTTTCAATGCGCAGACATAGTGATAATGTGCTTATATGTTTCAGTAGTGCTTTACATTACTCAATACGCAGATTTAAATATAATGAGTGTGTGCTATGAATTACAGACAGCCAGAAGAAATCAAGACAAATATGAATATTGTTTAATGCTGATTTCGAAATTAATCTTTAAAAATATTATTTTAAAATATAAGAATCGTTTTCAAATAACAATAATCATCTACCAGTATTGAGGAAGACTATGGTCCCAGAATATTATTATTAAATCATTTCCATTTTTGGTATTGAATAATCAACAAAATTTATGTTGAAAATAAGTTTATTCTGTTGACCAACGTTAAATTTTTATTTATTATATATAAAACCGTTGATTTATTTAATGATTTTAAAAGTTTTAATCAAATTGTGAATATGCAAATGCAGCTAAATCAATAAAAGATGAAATTATATTGCGAGAGCGATAGAGGAAAAATAATTTAACGTAACGATATTAAAAAAAGAACCGCGCCTCGTGTGCCACGTACCTTAAGTTATGCATCGCGCTCCGGTATCAGTACCGGAATCCCGGCATTTCGGTTTCCTGTGGGAGGAGCAATTTGCAGGTTTACCGCATCGCCCCGAGTCTCTCAAACCCACTAAATCATAACGCAGATAAGTTTGAGAAGTTATGACGTTCAGTTTTATACCTCGCCAAACGTTTTTACGATGATGGGTTTATACTCTGGCCCATGTCGACGGCAAAAGTGATCAATTGGGGACACTTGGCAATCTGTATTATACGAGAGTGCGAAATATACAATTATAATAAAAGTTTTTAAATCAGAAAGTAAAAGGGTTAAATAAAAAAATGTGTACATAAACAAAGCATATTTTTGCTTCAGTAAAATGAGTTGGTCAAGTATATAAATACACAGAGAGATTTTTTGATATTAATTATTTTTTTGATATAACCAAAGTGTATTATTCATTTATTGTTATGGTACCAGTTTGGTAAAAACATTTTTTTTTTTTAATGGAGGAAGATTGTTTAATATTTTTTGTCAGCTTGGAATAAATTTAATTATGTTAAGATTATATAATTAACTAGATAGAAAAATTTAAAGACATTAACGTAATTGTTCATAAATGATACCAATATATGTTTAAAAATCTAGTTACAAATTATATTTAACATGTAATGTCTGAAGAGCAACATTTATAATACTTGTGAATACTTAATGAAAGTGTCTATTACATTCATTTCACAACAACATTCAAATAAAACAGTGTTGGTTCAATAACGGTTTTTTTACCATTTCCGCTCCCAATGTGGAGCATATGGACTCCTGATGGAGTTTATCTTAACCCGTAACATGCCATCCTAAAAAATCACGTTCCCTGCCATGATGGCATCTCAGTTTCACTGTTTATTGACAGTATTTAAACCTAAGTCAGCAGCTAAAAAATAATGTTAAAAATGTATATATGCTAGAATACCTAAAATGATAAATACTTATTGACAATATTAAGAGAAATATTGAATGACTTGATGGCTCAACTATTTACGATTGCATCATGGGCGTGGAGGTGTTAACAGAAAAGTTTCTACGAGAACTGATTGTTACCCAGTTGATCAACCTCTCTTTTTTCCAAAAAGAGTAGGAATAGAAGGATAGGGCTAGGACAGGACTAGTGGTTAGCTAATCGCTCTCGAAACGCCACGTTCATATGATAGGATGGGTGTGAGGGGAGTATTTACATACATCGGTGCTTTCGAACAGAAATTCATAAATCAATTGAAAATCAATGTATAAAACTGTCCGTACTGTGATTCGAACCGTGACCTACGTAACCAAAGCCAACGATGTTGACTACTCGACCACACAGGCTGCAATAACGAATACCATTTCATTATATTTACGTGTATAAGCTAACTTAAAACTGTGTTGATCTACATAAAAAAAGATTTTAGAATTCTATGAAAAGAATTTTACCTTTCTTGAATCACATATACCTACTGAAAGATTTTACTCGCCAATTGATTCTCTTCCACCTTAATAATTCCAGCATCCCTTTTATGGTTGAATGCATCACATGCATAGTATTTGAAGATCTCGGCGGATACTGGAGTACCTTCGGTTGAGAGGCGAGGCAGAATTTTATTCGCTGACATTACAATACTTTAGTCTATGAAGGGCCAAATAAAATGATCTTAAAATACTTACGGGGGCTATTCTCGTGTTTATTAGGATATAAAAAAATGAATACTCAGCATGATTTTTGTATTTAACTTTTACTGTTGATGTTATTTGAATATTATTATTGTGACTATGTTCAATGATGTTATATAGGTAGTCAATATTTTATCTTTTTTTCGGCCAGTCAGGTTGCGTAGGAAGGATATGAAAATTAACATTACTTGTTAATTAGCATATTGTAAACTAAATTTGCCTTATTCAAATCATTTTAATATGTAAAGCGAATAGACATAAAAAAAACTTTAAAGAATAAATGAAAAAATATTTTATTTACGGTTAGCGTTTGACAGATCGACTTAAACAATAGTGAATGTAGCGGCAATCAGTTTGTTATTTTTTTTAAATTTAACATTTCAGTTATACAAAAATCATTTCGAGTATAAGGTAGATACCCTTCTTAACAAATATCGATCCAAATAAGTATGAGAATAGTAATAGTGAACCAAAAACAAATATTTTTTAAAAATAAATCATTGCATTATTCTTTGCGTTTGATAATAAAATTAATCAAAAAATCTTCATTTATTTAAAAATAAACAACTCATTGGTACTATCAAACTTCTTCAATGTTTCAATAAAATTTATGACATTAATGTACATATATGTATCTATAAAATGAATCACAACAAAGTAAGCACAGAAGTCATTAAAAACTTAATAAACTTGATTTATTAAAGTGACTTTTAGAATAAGCCTCATATTTAACGAAAGTTTTCTATTTAAATTGGCACGTGCTGTTAAATTTTGTTTTTCCGGTGCGACTCCCAAACTTCCAGTTATAAGGTTTCCTACCACATCCGTTTCCAACTCCCATTTGTATAATTATTATGATTATGTGCTTGTTTTTCACTTGCAAAATATATATTAAAATATGTTTGTATTTCAGCATTACATTTATAACCGATTAACGAAAATTATTACGCAAGGTAATTTGTAAACGTAGGTTTTTATAAAATTAATATTTCGACTATGTAAAAAAAATATTTTATAAAAATGTAATGCAAAACGTTACTTAATATTATTATTCTTTATCTAATTCAATTTTAAAAGCTTATTAACTGGCTATTTATTTTATTATTTATTACATTTTTTTCCATTAAAATCATATTCAAATCCCCACCTTCAATTTTTCATGGTTCTACTTATAACAGTGTAACAAAAAAAATAATTATCAAGAACATAAATAATTCATAAATTCACAAGATCACAATTAATACATTTATACACTATCTATCTGTCACTACACTATGTGAGACCTTTACAGTTAATGGGTAATTCCATATTTTTTAATAACATCATTTACATCATTACATAAGTTCTTAATCATATTTATTCAAAAATCTAGGCATTTTAAGTAATCTATTATTATCAAGTATATAATATCGTAGGCACATGTATAATAAATGAATTCAAAATTAATAAGCGCTAGATAGATATATAGATAGTGTTTATTTTAGAAGAAAGGTAACAAAATGAGAAACAGATTCTGTCTAATTATTAAATTTCTAATTATAACTATTCAATATACTATTGTACACGTTGTTTTTAACAAAGTATTACTTTTACAAATACTATTCATGCATGTCATACACAAATAAATAAGTTGAATACATTCTCGTTCGTTAATTAACATGATGAAAATGCATTTTTTGAATACGGTAATAACAAAATCATGTTTACTATAGAAAAGAACAGAGTCTTTACGTTCATTTATTTAACAAATGCACGCTATGAAAACTAAACAAAAATGCATAAACTTCGCAAAGTTTATCACGTGAAATAGCGCTCATAAATCTCAACGAGCATCCGTTTATGAATAAAATAATAAGGTTAAAAAAAAACACCACTTCATTCAAATTTTCACAAACGTCTAACGAAATGAAATGAAATGATAATATACTTCCCCGAGTCTCGGCGGAAGGCTGTTTTTTGCTTTGATAATGTAATTATTTGTTTTTCTGGGGGGGGGGGGAAACCGCCCGCTCGCCAAAATACAATAACCGGCGCTCAAAAATGCGGTATGGTCTTTTTGATTATTTCATCCAATCAGGTTGTGAATGAAATCGTAATATTTTTTCACCGGATCGTTTGATTAGAATTTATCGTCAGCTGTGTTTTCAACAATGATTTCCATTTTCAATAATACAGTAACGTGATTATTACATAGGATTTTGGCTGAAATTAGCCAACATATATAAATTTATTTTCAAATAAATGTATCGCTTACCTGTGAATTTATTTGTTTATACAACTTAAACCAATAGATTTACCCATATTTAAATAGTTAAAGCTTTTATACAAATTGAAATCATGTTTCTACAGATCACGTTAAAACTATAAGAATCGAAATCAATTTTCCTCGTTATTTTTAATGAACAATCAATCATACCGTAATTATTTTCAGTTCAATCAATCCAAAATAAATTTTACTTGTTTACAGAAATTTAATTTATTTTAGAAACTAATAGTGTATATATATTTGAAGAAAATTTTATGACAGAATTCACAATAAAAATATACGATGAAGTATTAAAAAAATATTTCGAAAATAGTTGGCTATTTTAAAATCTTAATCTCTTTAGATGTTTTTCTATTTATGTTAGATTTAATTTGGACGCATTATAATAAAATAAAATACAGTTTTTTTTACACTTTAAAATATTACTTTAAAATAGTACCTACGTAAGTTCATTAAACTTGACTAGCTATGACGTCAATTCAGAATTGCAATTTGTATGCATATTTAAATATATTTAAATTCAACAACATCCATTTAAAACGTTTAAGTCACAGAGCTTCATAATAATGTAAAAATATCCATATAGCAAAATAATCACATGTCTTAAAAATTCATACGTTTTATTTACAATATATAATAATAGATGTATTCCTGTTTTTTTTTAATAGATACTCAACATGATATTTCATTCCCTCAGATATTCCAGAATAAACATTCGTATTTACTTTCGATATTCCAAATAAATGCATGTTTCTTTAGAGTAGCAATATTGACATACAAGTACTCACGCGTTGTCAAGGGAAATGTTGCCATGTTTCTATTTAAAGATGTTAACAATGCTGCGTTTATTAGATTACTGTACGTCTTGAGGAAGTTGAAGTAAACAGATTCTACTATCCTCCTACCGACATACGCAAGTGTACGACACGAGTTGGCAACATTTTATTGGATAGTAAAAATATTTACTTTCAGCATTGGACCATTTATTGTTTGTTTGTTACTGCAGCGAAGTGCCAGCACTTGTTACGAACCATTTAAATGACCGTGTACTTATTTACTATTTTTAAAGCTCATATATATAATTTTAATTCAGTCCAGATCAAACGACAAACCTGGTTCTCGCCGTATGAAATTGTTTTTTGATTATCATTCATAAAAAAATCTTACAAAAACGTTCATGAAGATTTATTATACACTCTTTATTGAAAAATGTTTGTTTTGAGCGTTTACTTTCTAATTGGCTGCAAAATGCAACACATTTTTTTTTTTTTGTTATTTGATAAATAACTTTTTTTGGTGTTCGATTTTCTTTTTAATTGGAAATTTGACTAACTATTTAAAATTCACACAATAAAATTTTAACGAGAATTATATGACGCACTCTAAGCCAACTTGAGGAGAAAAGACATCACATAGATTTATCTCTAAGATCTCAAATTTAAATTAAAATACCTTATTTTATTATTGACATTATTTTTATTTGAAAACAAACGCGCTTGGTTGCTAGGACAAGAATCTTGCCAACTTGACCAAAGAGGGATTTTAGTTAAATTAAATCAACAAAAGTTACAATTTTTTTTCTTTTATCATTTATAAAGTCATTTTTGGTAACCCACTTAATGTTTTTTTGTATATTTTTTAGTTGCGTTTTATGATTAAATCCTTCTTTGACAGTTTTTTTCGTTTATATATATATATGTATAGTAGTATTTTTTAACTGCAATCATAATTATCGCTGTTAATTACGTCCAAAGAAAAAAAGGCGACGATGGGCCTGGCTTGGACATGTGCTGCAAATGCCACAAGAAAGCCTGAATTCTTCTTGTCTCTTCTACCGACTGGATGGATTACGCCGTTGTGGAACGCCACTGATGACCATCTATAGGATGTACTCGGCGGAGCTACGATGGAGTGACATGGGAGAAAGCAAGAAGACTGGCGGGGGACCGAGAATCTTGGAGAAGTCATGTTGTAGCCATATGATCCGACTAGAGAGCGGATATGGAAAAAAATACATTTCAATATATATATTTCAATTTCTGGTTTGCTTAAAGTATAACGTATTTTTTTCGCCACAGCAAATTTAGTTAACAATTTTCGATGACTTCATATTTAGTTTTTAATTGCAACGGCAAAATAAATATTTATTGATTATTCAAACGAGTGATAAGTTTCCGATCTATGACAAACAAGATTGAACAGTGTTTAGCTGGCGGAACAATACGTAGTGATTTGATTATGCCAGCAGTTTATTAGCGAGATAAAATGCTATCCTATGGAGCGTGTTTTTCACTGGAGAAAACATTACGACCCAAGTGAGTTTTTATAGATTTATGAAATCTTAGACTTATGCGATGCTTCGATTTTATGTATATACACTTCCTTGGATAAAGTTGAAATTATTTACGCGATCTCATGTGAACATTGTTTCATTATTTAACAAACGACGTTATTATAAAGGCATTTCCTTATCAATTCTCGAGCACTCAACATTGACTCACTCCTTATGTGTTGCTATACTAAATTCAAATTGTAGATATACGTCTATACACTGAAAAGTATTTACTATTACGATCTAAGATTAACAGTTCAAATTCTAAGAACAGTTATTTCAATTAATAATTTTAAACTCCCTAATAGCATAATATAATGAATCAGGAAGTTCAGGCGATGAAATAAAAAGCGTTTCAATATTTTTCTTTTCAAGACAATTGATTGAATTTATTTTTAATTCATTAGTAGTACATTATTTTTAATTGACAGCAGTTCTTTATTAATTGAAACAAATATAATATGTTTTTTTTTCTATTTTTCAGTTGTTAAATATATGTTCATACATATTTATATATAGACTGTGGAAAGGAAATAGGACGTAATCCACACATAGCAAATTTTACATGAGGCACAAAAAAAGTGTTTTGATGATTTATTGACATATGCAAATTATGAATTACACACAACCTTAAAGTGCGCGGAGACTTCTAAACTGGTGTTTAATCGACATAATTTAATATTAATTAAAGAAATTGTCTAGGAAAATATCTTTATTTCATTGTTTTTTCTTGGTTTAATTTTTTTCAAAGTCATCTTTTTCAAACATAAAAGCTGAATTTAGATACTAATTCGGCATTTGCAGCTTGCATCCTTTTGATAGAACGTGTATCAGGTTTGATACGTTGTGATTATCGAAAAAAACCTGTTTTGAAAAAACTGTGAGTTACGTCCTTTTTCCTTTCCACAGTCGATATGTTTTATACTATGTAATTTTTTCACTTTTTTACAATGAAGTTCTACCGAGTAATTGCCAATTCAATCAATCAACTTTAAGTATCAGACAAATTAACTTTGAAATACAATAATATTTCTTAGTTTGCTACATATTAATTACATGTTTATAAAAAAATGTCTTTTATAAGAAGTGTTGAAAAAACATACATATATTGTGATTTGCAAAATATATTTTGTATTTTTATATTTGAAGGATCAAAAATATATTATATAACACACTTACCGATAACATTGAGCCGAATTTGAAAATTTCTCGTCGGAGAATTCTTGAAATCCACTCTACACCTGTAGATGCCTTCATCATCAAGCTGAACTGACTCTATCGTCAAAGCGGCTGGCTTGGCCACAGTAACAAAGTAAGCCCTGGGTCCAAACGCCAGCGGATCTGACCAGTAAAGAGCTTTGTTAAAAGGACGTCCTCGCACGTCGAAACTGCAAAGAAAAAAGAAAATCGTTTAAACTAGGTTGTAGGTTTCATATATTAAATTAAACATAGTATCAAGATGTTTGTAAATTGGTTGTGTGACATTTAGTAGAACTTTTAATACTGAATAGGCTTAACTATCAATATGAACATATTACTCAGTTCGATGAGAAAACACCTAAAATTCATTTATTTTTCATTTTAATCTTTATCTTCAATTCTTTACCAAAACTATTATGTTGCTTTTGAACTAAGCTCTATATAAAAGTTAATTTAAAGATTTGACGTATGTAGTCTTTTACTGAGCTATGTTTACTTGAGTACCCATTAGAGCTTTTAATGTAAAAAACGAGCATTTATTGCATTTCATCAGTTGATAATGCTTATCAAGAGCAAAAACGGTCCTGATAATAATAAATAAAAATGCAATTATTACAAAAACTATTTTATTTTGAATATGATGCGTTTCTTATACACAATAACAGTGATCATAACACGGTATTTAGTTCAAAGGGTATTGCTTTAAACAGGCATCGAAAAAGGGAAGAAATGAGAAAGACGAAGGAAAAAAACATCAAAATACAAAAGAAGAGCAAGAGCTCTTCTCCCTGTAAAAGATAAAAGACATCAATCAGTCAGTCAGTATTTAGTGCTATTTAGATCTCTTATGAAGTCCTCATTTGATAATTTTGAACTAATACTGTAAATGTTCGAGTGCTTCCCAACCTGGGGTCCGTAGGCCTCTAGGGGGCGCAGTTTTTTTGTTTTTTCATTTTTCATTCTATCAACATTCTTTGTGATAAAAAATTAACATGTGAAATAAAAAAAAATCGGGGGTCCGCAGATTATTGTTTTCAGATTTAGGGGTCCGTGACATGAAAAAGCTTGGGTAGCACTGGTTTAAACAAATAAACACTGTCATCTGTTGTTGTAATTTTGTTCTCATTAAATGTGTTCTTTTATAAAATCACGAATATTAATCGAGTACAAGGTCAAACTCCGCCTCACTTTGAATAGTTTTTTTTTTGTACCTTTTCTACCATCTTCTATAGGGTAGAGCGGAGATTTCATTCTGGCAAGCTTGCCAGAGGCAATAAAAAATATAACACGGAGTTAAATCACTTAATATTGCGGCATATTTCACAAGACGGCTTTCTCATAGAGAAGTACTATGAATAAAACGGCATACTTCTTAAGCAGCTTATAGACGGTATTGTAATAAAAACACGTTGTGATGAAAAAGACTCGCACGCACATTATAAAATAAAGACATATATTTCTTAGAGAAAAATATTACTTTTAAACATTGAATTTTGGTGTTAAAAATATAAATTATATTGAAAACCTCGATACAGGAAGATTTTTTTAAAACGTTATTCCAATGATGAGAAACTTGTGACCGCTTAGGTTTTCCAGTGCTACCTTTTATCTTAATTTCAAATTTTCAACCATTGTAGAATACATATAACATTCGGGAAGGAGAAAGAGTAAAATAATGGAGATAATCAGTAATAATTCGTCAAAAGAACAAAAGTAAAATGGTGTATAAATTTTATTCGATTCGTCATCGGCTTAAAATAGTTTATAATATAATACATAGCATTTTTACATTCAATTAAGTTACACGAACAGAAAAAAAGCCTAATACAAAACGAAGACAAAGAAAAACATTATTGCGAAAGCCGATGATAACAACGTATTCTCCAATATGTTTTTAATTGAGAAACAATAAGTGATTAAATTTACAAAAATCGAAACAAATTTCAGACCGCTTTGATAGTGAAATTAAATAAATTTAATTCGCAAATATATTCTTTGCTTTATTATCGCTATGCTCGTCAGAAACCATTTCGAAAGGTGCAAAAGGTACCAAAGGTTCCAATGTGGGAGAAGGGGGTATAATAACATATATTCGGATGTTTATTGAAGACGAGAATCATAATTTTGTACTTCCGCAAACGTATTGGTTAGTGTACGGTTAAATCCAAGCATTTAGAAAAAGAAGAATTTTATTTTTTATCGCATAACAGAAAACATATTGTTAAATCCATCCCATTTACCCAAATTATCAGAAAAATTTCTCGATAAAGGTTTCCGAGTAACATTTTTGACTAAGCTTTTTCAGCTAAGTGTTTTTTTAATTTTATTTATTAATAAAAACCTAATGACACCGCCTTTTGAGCTAGAACACACAGTTATTTGATAAAGCTATGGTAGAAAAAAATGAAAACTCCTTAAATTAATCTTTTATTAAGTTGTCAAATATTGAAAGGCAATAAGCATAACATTTATTTGCAGGTAGGTTTCCTTTGTTACTAGTACTTTTTTATTGTACTTTCAATTTGAAATTTATAAAAAAAATGCCAATTTAAATTATTCCCGTATTATAAATCTTACAAGCAAACTTTAATAGCATTTTACGATGGCATGTATCTATAAATTCAACAACTTGACAATCTCCAAAAAACACACTATAAAAACTTATTTTGAATACTACTGTAATACAAAAGCTAAGAATAAATCGACCTAATAAAGCAGCCCAAAAAATTAACCGAGGTTAAATAACTAATAAAAGCACATCGGCGATACAAAATTTTGACTGAGGAAACGAAGGCTTTACCGTAGTTTTACAACCCTTAAATTTCAGTCTTGACGTTTCCGTTTCGAAACGAATTTACGATACATTTTATGACACTCAAATTTTGCCATCGGCCGATAAGAAATGTCGACCAGCTGTCCGTCGTAGCTCTCATGCCGGTCGTAGCCTACAAAATTCAAGTGTTGGCGTAGCCCCTTCGCGAGAACTGTTGGCAGCGTTTATTACCTGAAATTTTACGTAGCATCGTAGCAACGTTAAAATTGGCGTTAAACTGTGTGCTTGGCAATTGATGGCATCATACTTCCATGATAAAAATCTGACAGTGCTCAGTTATAAAGTTACTACTTAATCCTGTGCAATGCAGAGCTTTTAACGAAGCATCAAACAACTTTCTGACTTCCTTACAAGATATGACGGAATAGTAAATTTAATATAAATGTTTTCAAGAAAATTTCATATGCACATTGCTAAAAAGATCTATAGCGTAGACGCTATAAACGTGATTTTATTAAATCGTATATTACGAAATACTTTCCATTTGCTTTTGAATCACTTTTATCAAGACATATGTCGTGTTTTTTTATGAATAAAATGCTAAAGAAAATTCTTAAATTATATTTGTTGTTCCTATAAAGTAATAATGAATTAATAAGTTCTTACTTTTATAACTAAAACTTCGAATTTTAATAACATTATTTCAGTCAGTACGTTTTACATAATACTATAATAAAAACTTACAGATTAATACTGGTTATGAATAAAAAATTTGTAAGTAAAGGATCGGTTAATGACTGTAGCCTCTATTTTTGTATTGTTTTCAGAATTGTGCACTGCAATAAAAGATAAAAAATGTCACATGCACCAAAATAATAAATGAAAGTCAATTGAGCTCATTAGAGGTTAAGTGAGCCAAGTGATATTTTAGAACAAAAATATGTTAGAATGCGTTGTAATATTTTACACGTCTTAAGCTTTCGAAAAATTTAAGTAACTTCAATTAATACACATTGCAATAGTGTAAAATAAAATCTCCGTAAAACAAAAATATGCAGTCCACCGAAACAACAAGTAAAGACGTAATTGTACTTAAAAGTCAAAGAAAAACGTTTTACTATTTTACTAGTTGGCTTGTTTCACCTATTAAAGGCTCAGTTTATTCTCATTAAAGAAGTTTTGTTTGATTCAGAAAGTTTTACTATTTGATGTCATGGTTTTTTTCATTGTATTCATATGACATCAATTTTACACTATATTAAAAAAATAAAGTGCTTCTGGTTGATTCATTGTGTTATGTTCAACACGTTATATTTTTTTGTATTATTTCATAAAAGGATGACAATGTTATTTCGACTGGGCTGATTTGTTTTTCATTCAATTAAATTGAATTAAATGTGTGGCCGTTTTCCCATACTGTGCGTGTAAATGGCTACATTTTATATTACCGTTATACAAAAATTCTGATACAAAAATTCAACTATTATTTATAAATCAATAGCCGGCATTACCTGTTACGGCATTTTAATACCCGTCTAATAGACTTCTAAATGAGTATGCAAATGCTGTCATTAAAGTATGTTATCAGTTTTCAACGCGTTTTGCTCTACAATAGATATTTAGACGATTGACGATTAATATACAGATAAAAGCTTAGTGCCTTTTATCCCATTTTACACTTTATAATTATCTCATTAAAATGCAAAATCGATTTGATACAATAAAGTTCAATTAATTTTCTCAAAATGTGAATTTGTGCAATTCTAATGAGAAATAAAATAAAAATATTATTCAAAATTTAATTGGGTATTCATTCTAAGACGTTTCACTTCCAGGTTTACAGAAGGTAATATGTCACTTTCTAGTAGGCTTCATTAGATAAAGTCAATCGAACCTTTATATTGCATAAAAGCAGAGATAAAATCATGAACAGTAGCAAACTGTGATTGCCTTAAACAACATTTGCTAAACCAATATATTATATAATATGAGATTTGTTTAGTCAAAAATGCAATTTTTTTTAATGGTTTTTAGTTGTAATTTAATTTCAGAAAAGTTTTTATTCATATGATAAAAATGTATTTACTTTAACTTCCGACATTGAACGGACAGTGGTTTAAACATCAAAGTCAGTTTGCTAAAACTTTAAAAAAATGACATTTCGATTGAAACATTAGAATATTTATTTGGAATTGATGCAAGCAATAAGGTGCTTAAATTTAATGTCACCAGTTCTCGCTTTTGCATTGACAGTTACAAATACGTCATCTTATGCCGTGGAGGGGAACCTGCGGCCTTTAGACTACTCTGATGTGGCCTTTTGAATTGGTAAAAATATTCACTTTGATCAAAAAATTATACGAAAGCGTTTGGAAAAAGAGCGTAATCAACCCATTATATGTTCGACAGTCGAAAAAAAGGAGGGGTGTCAACGTTTTATTTACTGCGGTATTATGTTGAATTAGATAAATGAATGTGGCATTTAGAAATGAAAAGGTTTCCCACCCCTGTTATATGCTATGATTCGGACATCACACATTGTGTAAACATTGTAGACAATGATATTTAATCAAATAAAATACTTTTTTTTTGTAATGACTTCAACACTTTTTGAGAAGAGAAAGCTATAGTCTTCTCATAAAAAAGATATGTTTTATTTATAAAGATATATTTCTTTAACCACCAAGAATTGACAATTAATACTCATCTTTAATGTTTATCAATTGCCGAGTATGACTTATATAAACAGCTTAACTTTATAATGACAGTTATAATCCCAATTATATGACTGTTAACAAAAACTGTATTGAAATATCGACTAACAAATCAAAGCTTTATTGAATATCTGACAAAGCTTAAAGATTTGCTACATGGAATAGATTTAGTATAGACACTATTTAACTGTGCTTTAAATTAAAAAAGGAGCACATTGTGTTAGTTAAACATTTAAAGCTTGTTTAAATTATGTTACTTTTATTTAATTATTCGCTTGAAGGGACGTTATAGTTTCCGTATACATAACTAACGCAGTGGCGTATCAGCTTAACTGTTAAAGACGCGTAAATCTGCCTTCTGCAAATCTGACTCGATCATAACGCCACGATAAAGAGAACTGGCAGGTATTTCAAGCATATAAAGCACGCAACTCAATGGTGCGTGTATTATATTTCTGTTATTTATTACGACATGGCAAGAGTTGAATTCAATCACCATACAGAATCGTTGTCCTATCCAGTAATGCGATCAGTCGCTGGAATTTATTTATTATTTTGATTAATTTATGTTTTTTTACAATGTCGCATCATCCTAAAGTGACTTACTAATTTAGAGTCTCTTTTTAACCTTATCTTGGTATGACTGACATATGATACATCCAAAATCTTCCATTACAAAAATCACAAGACATCAAAAGATGGAAAATGCTAATGACTGAAACATTTAAGTATTTTTGCACCATAATCTTCAAAGCTTTTCACTTTCTGCATTTTTTAAGCTGGTAGCTTAGAGATTGGTTTTGATTTCATCAACGGATATTAAGTTCGCCTTCTCAAAAGTTATTGAATGTAAAACATCCAATTCTAGACCCTTTTTTGAGCACGGGATTTCAGAATTCGCAATTTTCTAATCCAGGGATTTCGAGATCGATCATTTACCATAATTTTATGTGTTTTTTTTACATTCCACTACCAAGGCGACATTTTTTTATTCATACACCACAGTTGCTTGAGATCAATTCCAGTAAAAGAGATATCACAAACACTCGTGTCCAAGATCTCAAATTAAAATTGTAAATAACACTGAAACGTTTTAGTATCTTATCAGTTGATAATACTCGTCACGACCAAAACTGGTACTGATCTTAATAAATAAAAGTGGGAAATAGTATATATATATATATATATATATATAATGCCTTTCTAGCAAGTATAATATTTACTGTAAACACCCTAAAAGTGAAGACATTCATACCAGAAAAATCCATAAATTTGTTGAAAAATAGGAATCAATCCCGTTACACTGTTACCAAACCAAATGGCTTTAACCACTTGTTTTGGTGAAATTTATGTCACGTAAAAAGTACAAAATACAATCGATTTCGCGAAATTCAAAAAAGATTTGAAAATTTATAAACTGGTGCATAAGAGGAATGAATTTTTCTTATTGGCTCAGCTCAGTGAATGATAGACTTGTCCGACAAGTCGTGATAATACGTTCGTATGTAAATGGCCCCAAGGCAAATGGCGGTGGGCGGGCGATAGTGTGCGCTGTAATCTGGTCCGGCCCGCCCCGTTAATCCAATAATGGCATTTTGTACAAATACGGGGCGGCTTATGGACATTAAGCACGCTCCTGAAGGGTATGCCTCACCAAAATTTTCAGCCGCCTTACGGTGTTTCAGTGTTGCCTGTTTACGCCTCAGAATGCACAACGTCTTCGCAGTTCATCACTTTCGGGAAGATTTGCCAAAAGCTCATCAAATTGCAGTTTGGATGAATCAACAAAAAGATTTATCATTTATATTTTTACTTTCATAAATCGATTAAAAAAATTGGCAACTAAAAACAAACTATAATTCTAACAATAATAAACACTGAAGTTGTTTCTGGGTTTACGATGCGTATCATACATCAAAATGATATTTTTCTAAATATTTAGCTGTTTCAATACCATACCAGCTCTTAAGTTGAAAGATAATTCTGGTATCAAAATCAGTACTGTTCCATACATCATGTATGGAACAGTTCTGCTTTTGATACCAGACGACTCATATAATCTTAAGAAGTACGTTTTTGTAAAAACTAGTTGTTCTTGCAAGAAATGGCTGTTTTCCTGTTGATTATTTTCCCTTCTTTCAAATTAAGTAAGAATAAAATGATATCAAACAATAATAAAATGTTCACGGCTATTTTTTCACATCGTCATAAATAGATAAAATATCAACTTTTTAGGGACTTTTTTGTTTAATTCAATATTATTTTTTTAATTAAAATTATCATGTCTTGTAGGGAAACCTGCGGCCTCTTAGCTACTCTGATGCGGCCTTTTGATTTTATCAAAATATTTACTTGGATCAATAAATTATATGCAAGCGTTTGGAAAAAGAGCATTATCAACCCATTATATGTTCGACAATCGAAAAAAAAGTGTGGGGTGTCAAAGTTTTCTTTACGGCGGTCTTATGTTGAATCAGATGAATGAAAAGGTTCCCCACCCCTGATCTAGATTATGTTATTTTTTTATCATAACTGCATAAAAAACTTTTTTTTCTGTCCCGTTTTGCTTATCGGAACAGTATTTTGAGATTGAATAAAACGTTTCGTATTTACTGTTGTCAGGAACACGGAGATTGGTGAGCGGACTAACCAGCCTCTTATTATTTTAAAAATAAAAAAAGTGGCGATGGACCTGGCTTGGACACGTGCTGAGGATGCCACAAAAGAGTTTGAACTCTGCCTTTCTCTTCTACCAACCGGATACTCTACTCTAAAGGATGTACTCAGTGGAGCTACGGGGCGCTGGGATAACATGTGAGAGACTAGAGACTAGTGGCGGGGATAGAGAATCTTAGAGGAACTTCGTGCTGACCATATGCTCCATGTAGGGAGCGGATATGGAAAAAAATAATAGCAATTTGATTGATAAAAGATGGCATCTCAAACAAAGTTAGAGATTTTAAAAATATATTTTTATGACTCATTCTTAATACTTTAGCTAAAATTTATCATGCTAACCTTAAGGTATAACTTTAAAAATGAATACAATATTTTTTCCGCCCATAATGCATATTAATGTCCCTGCGCTGGATTTAAAACACGGAAAAGTTTTCAAGAGTCCCGTGTTTTGTAATTTTACTTTCAACAAAACCTGACGTTACGGCCATCTTAATTATTAATTTTAACGAAAACCTCCGCGAAACATGTGATTTTGAAAAACGAACTCAATTGCGGTCTGGCACGGCATGCTCCCGCGCCAGAATCCAAACTATAATTCCACGGTGGCAAGTCGGAATATTTTTTTACACAGCACCAATCTGCCTTATTAATCTCGTCGGAATACCAAAGTAAAAATGTTTAACGGGGAATTTATGTATTCGAGAAATCAGAAAACAACGTGTGGTTATATCGGGTATCGTATTATTATGTGGAGGGAGTTAGAAATTTAGCAATTTCCTGGCTTCACCTTGCACTATGTAATAATGAAGTCAGTTATTTCGTGAGATGGAGAAAACAATCGTAAAGTTATTCAAAGCTACAAACAGTACAACTATATTTGAAATAATTTAATGATTATTCACAATTGCGATGTAGGTGTAAAAAGAATTTACTGAGATTGATTGTATTACACGATATAATTCATAATACAATTACTACTGATTTGATTCGAAAATATTGCTTCTTATTAATTAACAAGGGCTCACGGCCGCAGCCAATTCAACAAAGGGCTCGCGCGAGCCCCCCCCCGATCCCTCTCCAGCCCACCTTGTATTACATCAATTCCAAATAACAGAATTTGATAACCACTTGCTGAATATCTGATGCACTGCTTTATTGCAAATATAAAAATAAATCATTTATCTCTAAAAATTAAAACTACCACTAATGTTTTATATTCATATAAACATAAAATAAAAACAAAATCTTAATACAGTCTCCATTTAATCATTTTTTTGTTAAATTCCTAACTTGTTTGCAAAAATAATTATAACACTTGTGTGTGCCTACGAGAAAAACGTTTTATGAAACACTTTTAAATATAAGGAAAAGGATCAGCTAGAATTAAAAAGTAGAAGTTTTTAAAAAAACAACTGAATGACAACACGTCGATAGCCTAGTTTATATAGAAGATAAGTCAAACATTTGGTGTTTATATTAAACCCATCATCTTTTAAAACCCATTCTATTAACTCTATATAAGTACAAACTGGAAAAATACAAATATACTCTCTGGAAATGTGCATTTGTTTGCATACATAAAAAATAATACCTATAAAAACTCTATTCAGTTCCATAAAGATACAACTCTATATAATATATATAAATATGACACTGTCAACGTTTACAATAAAATTAAAAATTGAATTGATGTAAATGAATTTAATGATTAACAGGGTAAAAATTGACAATTTTGTGTATAGTACTAAATGCTAATTCAATCAATAGACTTAAAGATAGACGAAAAGATGAAGACAAATAAATATGAAACTTAAAAACGTCAAAACCACCGATTTTAGTTGTGGTCCCTGTGGAACTAAATGATCCGAAAATAATGTAGAAAAAAAGAACTCTTATGATTACTTTCAAATGATAACCTTATGGGATTTAAAAAAAAAAAACAATGGCTTTCTTTCTGACGTAATGGATTCAAAACCTTTCCGGTTCTAAGCTCAAAAATGCGACCCCAATACCCCATTCTAAATAACAATTTTTTATTTAGTGAATACAAAGTTTCTAATTAAGGTATTCCTTATATCATAGTTTTTTGGACCTATTGTAGTTTAAAAAAATACTCGATGCGATAGCGAGATAAGCGCCCGCTTTAACAGCGATCTTGTTTTGAAAGATACTGCCCTAAACGCGTCAGTTATGCAAATTTAATATTTGAATTAGAAATGACGTCTATTTTTACCCGCAACATAAAAAATGATTTTTAATTAAAAAACCACGGTTTTTTAGAAAAAAAATGTTAATGAGGATGATGCGGAGAGATATTTTTAAAGCCCTTAGTTTTTTTTATTTTAATTCATAAGAATAAGGCCAATAATGAGGAAACCACTGGGGTCCCTAAACGACCCCCATCGGCAGAGAAGTATTTTTCTAGTCTCCGAGCCGCGAGAGTTAAGTGAGTATTATTTAACTTTGGTTTTTACGGTGTAACAAATAAACATCAAACATTACACTGTATTGTGTTTTATATAAAAAAAAACATCCATTGTAGTAATTAAGTATCTTAAAGTGTGCTAGACGTATTAATATCTTTCAGTCTGTTGCCCATATTTGTTCATTTGAATACTGAAGCTGTGGTGTGAAAAAAATGTTAATCACTGAATAAATGAGATCTATTACTCTAGATATATATTTGCCTATCACATTCATAACGCATCTATGTACTACAAGTCTCATTTGCTTCTATTCAAAATTCATTTATTAAATCTAAAAAGCGCGTGCTTATTTACCGTATAATGTTTAATTCCCTTATTCACCCAACTCAAAAAAGTAATACGCAAACAAACGAAAATATCAAAAGGAAAACAAAACATCAAGAAAAGAACCTTACAAGATTTCATGTGGGTTTGCTTAAGGGGTAATTTTAAAATTGAGAACATGATGCTTAGGGAATTGAGGGTGCTAGTGGTGTATTTGACTTGATTGTTGTTCAGGGTAGGCCAGTAGAAGTAGAGGTGGGCCATTAAAGTAAGTGCCACCCCTCGCTGGAGCCATAGTAGGCTACTAACGAAATACTGTGCATACAGTTCGTCAATGCATTTCGAAACTTTTCATCTTGTTTCTGTTGAAACGTTTATGAATAGTTTTGAATGTATTGTTATAACACACAATATTTCAAGAATTATTTATTTAAATTAGTGTATTCTAAACGCAAAACTTTCAGAAATATAAATATAGCAATATTTTTTACACGATTGTATCTTACATAATTTTGTTCATATACAAATCATTTTTAAAGCTTTTTTTATCAGTACTTTACTTTAACAATAAAAAAATAACAACCAATTTATATATTATATTTTTTTATTTACTTCTTAAACGATAATGGTATTTTTTACTTAAAAATAAGCCGCTTAAGCTTATTTTTTAAAATGACCTAAGCCTTTTTCAGCTGACGTATTGATAAAGGTCAATGATATTCTACAAATAACATATCTCTAGTAAACTGGCTTTGCCATGAATGAATTTTTAAAACTTAGTAATATCAATTTTATCTAACAATGAAACGATAGATATAATGAATTATACTTTGAAAAAACTGGAAATTAAAGACAACAGTAGAATTAACATTTATTTCAGGACTCAATCATCCATCAAACGGATACTTTGATATTTTATCTTGATATAACTTACCTTGAAGAACTTTCAGTAACTGTCAATATAATTAAACAAAAAAACAAAAAGTATTCTGTCACAATTATTTCATAACAAAAGCCTGGTAACCAATGCTTATTTTAGTCATGAAGGTGAATTGTCGAGATGAGTAATATAACCTAGAACTGAGATAGGGTGTGTTTTGCTTGAGTCAGACGTTAACACTGTTACACGCGTCTATTTGAACGTTAAAACTGTTATTACGGCCTTCAACCCTGCTCGATCTCTTTTTGACACTACTCGTACATGCTTTTGATGATTTCAAAATGAGATGACGCCATTAAATTTGTACTTGTAAAAGCCAGACATAATTGCCAAAGAAGATATATATTATTATGACCAAGGCTTTCGGAGAACAATTTCTTGAATCAGAACAATCTTTACTTAAAATGATTTTCCATTTTTAATAAAACACTTTTACTCATTATTTGTATGTAATAATATTGTTTTAACACAATTTAAAATATGTATTTCAGCACACTACTTTCCATAAATTCTACGAATTGGACCGTTGCGTTTCAGTTTTCACTCTGATTGTGTTTTTTTTTTTTACTTTGATAACTGAACTTTGAGTGAAAAACTCCATTTTATTTTCTTAACTAAATTTAGTTTTTCCTTATTCTGATTCTTTTGTCTACAAATAAATCATAAACCTGATTCCATTATAAATAAATATTTACATAAGTCGTTGAAACTCTTTGCTTAAAGTATTCTTATAACTATTATACTTATCGTTATAAAGTTATGTCAAAATTAACGTTATACAAAGTAGTGATCGTTTATCTCTTAACAAAATCTCAAATATATATAATATAAAACGACAAATTGAATAGATTTCAAAATAATTTACCAAAACTATCTTGCAAAAAACACTGTTACCAAGCATTAGATCCAAGTGAAAAGATATTACTTAGAACACTTGTAAATATTCCGTTTCGGGAATATTATACAATGAAGTATATTCTGAAGATAGCCGGAAGGAAGTTGTTTTCAACGGAAAATACAGTTTTCAGTAGAGATTTATTACCAATCAGATCAGTGAATGTTAAAAAAACTATTGAAATTTAAAAAAGTGTTGTTCACAAAAAAATCACATAGTAAACATCAATTTCAAAATACTGTCATCCACCTGCCGTTCTGATGGAAAAGGAAAATTCATTTGTTGTGTTGCATATTTCAAAATATATTTTTTTAAGTTTTATTCTCTGCAATCCTAAAAAATATTCATTGAAATAAAACTAAATATTTTGTATCACATTGTATAATTTACAAAAATGTTTGTTTAAATACCTTCACAGGCAGTGTGCCGGTAGAAAACTGCTATGATTTCAAGATTTTTAAACAATTTTTCAACATTATCCATTTCACATTTGGAGCCTATGAATTCTTTATATAGTATGCCAAAAACAATTGTTTTACGAGAACATGTTATTATTCAACGCTTCTATCTACCTCGTTTAACGTGAAAACTTAAAATTGCTTTGTTTGTTTTTGTATACATCGACTACATCAGTAAATTTTAATTAAATATAAATAAATTGTATATATTTTATAAATATATATTTTATAATTACTTTTTTATTTTTAATAATATATTGAATACAGATTTATATTTGCTCTATTTGCGTGAGCTCAGGTATAGATCCTGCAAAGCTCTTAACGCAATTCTATTATAATTATAATCTACGTTTAAATTTTACGAAAAATTTAAAACAAAAATGCATTTACATACAATTTATAATTTTAGCATAATAATTTTTAATATAACACTCTACCATCAGCACGGAAGCGATAACACAAGGCATTATAACCAAGTAAAGTAAACAGGGAATTAATCACATCTAGGATATCGTTTCGCATCAAAGGCTTGCATGCGTCGCAGTTGCTATCGCCCATATCGTAATTTACCCAACTAGAATAATAGTCGTCAATTAACATTTCTCTTTAAACCATACCGTGGTAATTATCAATCATACTACACAAATGTGAAATGTAGTGGATAATCTTGTTATATAAAACATAATTAGAATCAAGGCTTGATTGCAAGATGCTATTGTGCTACGGAAATTTCATTTTTAGTAATTACAGTAAAACGTATGCTTAAAGACAGGGTTTTTTATACTAAAAATATTTTTTGCCATCTTTTCTACTCTACTTTACTATGAAGATAGTGAAAATTATTCTTCGATTTAAAAAAAATGAACTCCTTGCTTAAGCACTGCACGTAAAAAACTGAGATATTCTTTTATTGTGTGTAGAAGAAGTAAAAACTTTTAAGCGAGGATATGAGCCCCACTGTAATTCAATTAAATAATCGTGAGTCATTTACCATGCTGCAAATGAAGCATCATGCTGCATATGCATGTGACAGTGTTTATTCAGTCAAGTTTAAAAATCTTGAAAACGAAAATTCCGTATCCTGAAATGAATTTACTGAAATTGACCTTAACTATTTGATATCTAAAACAACATAGTTAAATTGTTCACTTAAAAGTAATCACGCATGTACTCAAAGTGTTGCCCGCAACTCTCTACTGCGAGTTACAAAGATTTTGTATTTAACTGTCATCTGAAATTGTACATAACCTAATAATTTCAACGTCTCGTTGTCGCCCTTTTTTACTCAGCATATCTCACCTTACTTAACCTGACCTTAACCGTGATGCTTTTTACTACTTAAAGACTAGCCCTTGTCAAAATACTAACATAATACTGTCTAGTGCTGGTTTGTGAGTTTATACAATCACATGTTAGTTCGCAAATTTACTGTTAAATGTAAATGTGAAGTTTTAGTAAAACTGCAAGTTAATGCATAAATTGACGAGATTTAAAAATAATCCTATCAAAAAAAGCTTCATTATTCATCGTCACCACATCCTTTAAAAAGCGTAATTAAAAAAGGTATAGTTTCCGTCTCGTGATTGTTTCTACAGTGGCAATACGTACAATGTAAACACATCACACGACAAACACTATTATCAGCAATCTAGTTTTAATAGGCGTATTACGTGGCCGATTTACATATTTGCACCATGCTCCACAAGTACGGTGTACGCAGGGGTGTCCACCTAAAGCAGGGATCGAGTATCCTTCACCTTTAAATACGGACGCATAATTATTATGTCTCAAATTATCTGTACGGAAAGCTTTATTTGCCAAATATGGAATATGGGGACCATATCAACAAAAAAATCTCAACCTCTATTAGTAAATTATAACACTCTCAACCTGTTTTAAATATATGATAGACAGTCACCCATGCTTTGATTCAAAAAATAATTCATTAAACTGTTTATACTGAGGCTCGTACCGTTAAACTATGCTATTCGACTAAAGGTCTAAATTCGTTTGGTACTTTTGATAAAAGTATTATCATTCTTGTGTTTATTGTAAAATCTTGGTGAAAAGATATTACAATAAGAAATAAAACACTCTTTAAATTTGTTGCCATTTCCGCTCCTAATTTAAATCATATAAACTTCTAGTGGATTTTATCTCAACATAAGTGTTTGTTACTTAATTTCTCAACAACCTCTATTTTTTCCAACGAGAATAATCTTTTCTTCAAAGAATCGTAGAAATAGAAAGTAAGACCTCGAAAAGGACTGGTGGTTAGGTAATCGCTCTTGCACCTCTTTTTATAGAATAGGCTGAGTGAATGGAGAAATTGAACACATAACATTCATCCATGCCAGAATTTTTCAAAATCCTTTAAAAAATCAAATTTATAAAACTGTCCGTACTGGGACTCGAGCCCGTGACCTCCGTAACCGAAGCCAATCACGTTGACCACTCGTCCACGTAGGCGGCATTGCTTATTATACTTATTTGTTTTAGATCAGGGACGATTCCGCTTATCGCGAGTGTTACCAATTTGCTAAATAAAAATCAAAGCATTACCTTTAACAATACTTTTTGCGTGATCTATAAATATAACACAATTAATCTTTACAAATCTAACATCTAAAAAAAACTTATTCAAAAGAGGTTGAAAACTTAACATCCATGAAAGTGTCAATGTTTTTTGTAACCAATGGTTGTTGTTATGCGAAAAGACTTAATATCTTAAAGCTATCATAGCGTGTAAATTTTAACAAGTCTGAGTAAATAACGATTTGTTTGCGCTCAGTGATAAGAAATTCCCTGGATTCGTGTAAAGCCTTACAATCGACTATTTAGATCTTACAATTTTTATTCGCATTCAATAAGCTAGGCGTGAAGAGGTTAATTTGTATGTTTATAGTGAAACAGTAAAATAAAAGACCTTTGTTTTATTTCTGAATTATAGAAAATCAATTTAAAATAAGTCAACATTTAATTAAATTTCTTTCTATCGTTCTTATTATTTTTTTGATCACAAGTTGATACTCTCAGTAATATAATGAATTGTTTATAATTGCAGTCGTAATCAGCGATGGATGAACTTATAAAAACAGTCGCCAGCTTTTAGTAGCTTATGAACTACAAAGCTCACAATTTTGAATCGCATTAACATATTTTTTTGAAAACATGACACGATTTGAAAATAATGTTCTTTAACGTCATATTTTATTTAAGTTATATAAAAAGTTAAGTGTGCTTATTGTTACTGTAATTATCTGAATTCTCGGCTACCATAAAGTCTGCAAAAGTTCGATATATAACCGTTTACTGGCCACTGATCTAGGCAATGTTATGGGGCACTTTAAGAGTGTTCACTGTCAATACTTAGTGGAAAGGTATTATATTTTAAAAAATAAATACCCATTTGTACTAATACCATTTTTTTTCAATAAGATCAGGAACGGTTTCGCGTATGACGAGAATTATCAACTGATCGCGATGAGAGAAACAAGTACTGATTTTATTAAATAATAGTGAGAATTTGTACAAATAAGTATTTAACTTTTTTAATGTTATTGGTCACTATTATGGCTTTCATGCTAATTACGGTTTATCAATTTAAATCGAGCTTAAAACATTCGGAAAAAATTGTAAACTTTTGGTAAAAGTCTGCCAAATAATTATAATGTCGTAAAAAATATTCTGTTTAACGAAGTTATATTCAAAGACTAAATTTTTCGGAGAAATAAAATTCAATACAAAAACTTTTTTATTCTAAAATTTACATAAAACATATAACAGACAAAATGGTTTATTATACGGCATATTGGTGGTATTTATAGTGCCATATTTTGTCTTTTTTGGAAAGACATAACTTCATTTAAAAACATACGAAGATTTTTTTAACTGGTTCCATTTATTTACGAAACAACCGGGACTGTAGGTATTTGGATGAAAAATTGTTTTTAATATTATAAATTATGCTTAGCAAAAACGTATACAAAGCAACTGGCGACTGATGTTCTAATGAGTTTATATCATACAAATTGTAAAACAAATGATTTGAAGTTATTTGCATTTAAAATTAACGCTAAAGGCTTTTATACAAAATAATATCAAAGTTGTTCTAGTTTTTGATAACAGACTTACAAAGATTACAATTTCACATTTACGAACTAGAGATAAATCCAACATATTTTTACCTATCGGCTTGTGTTAGCATTAGTAAAAGCTTGATGTCTTTTATCTTCAGCTTTTATTTTGTCGTTTTAAATTATAAAACTGGGTCTTTTTGTAAATATAACCTTTAAAATAAACGTAATTAAATTAATACTAGGCTGATTTAAATTGCCACTTGTATGATCAAAATGTTAGTAATGATATTTTATGAAATATTTACCATTCAAGTGATTATGCATTACATTTTTAATGAATGCCATATTTATGTAGGCAGGAATTTTACAGTTACAGTCAAAATAAAGTGTACATGACTGCTACACTTAAATAACTTAATTTTTATTATAACTTTTACGAAAACCACAAGAAAGCTCACAAAGATGAGTGATAAATTATATTTTATAACTGTTTATTTAATTAAAATGTGGCTATTTTTACTATATTGCATGCCTCGAAGTGTAAATGCAAATTATGTTATTAAAAGGCAAATTGAGTTTACTAACATTTAATTTACACGAGACGTGGTCAAATGCGGCTCATCGATGGGTTAAGTGCGGCTCTCAATTCTTAATTTCTTTGTGTTTTTTTTCTTATATATTTAGTTTTATTCATTTTATATCAATGTGTATAAATTTGAATTTATGTTTATAAGAGTACGTGAAAGTGTAACTACGGTGTAGATTTTTATAAATATGAAAATCCAGAATGTGGCTCTCTTTGGCTTCATATTCATCTCTGATTTAAACCAACCACATACCAATTCTGTTTTGAGTATTAGATACACCCCTCAATCAGTGTTTTGATCATAAATAATTTAAAAATAGTCCCGATAGAGTATTTTAAATAAATGCTACTTCTTCCGTTTTTTCTAGATTTAATGAATTGGAGATCTGTTGACAAAGAGGCAAACTGTGCAGAGCGTAGTAAATGTAATAGGCCATGAACATAAGTAAACTAAAATATTAAACAAAGCAAATGACAGCTACTAAACAGTTTTGTATTTAACGCGTGTAATGAACAATCTTTTCAAGTTTCATTTGACCTTTTTAATCTCATTACTCGTGTATAGTAAACTCAACTGTAACTACTCAAATTATAAACAATGATCGCGTGCATTTTCCTTTGCACGCTATTTTGGAGTCAGTCTCGTTTGGCATAATGTTAGCTGACACTGTATAAAAAGTGAAAATATTGTTGAGAACGAATTATTGAATTACTTTTGTTCCTGAAGAAAATTAATCTAAAATTCAATAATATCAGTTATACGCACGCTTCAAGCGAAAATAATTTTTCATATTGCATATGTTACTTTTCTTTTTACTTCATTTTTGTTTGAATTGAGTAAAAGCTTAAAAAACATTATTTAAATTTTTACAATAATTATATTGTGTGCATAAGAATGACAGGGGTTATTTCTTTGGGATAAGTCGAAAATAATAGTTTTGAGTTAATTGAACTTTAAGATTTGTGTTGTACTTTTTAATAAGCGAATTATGGTTTTATTGATTTTTTACGGCTTATGATAAACGATAATTGTAGGTTTTCTTGTATACTCTTATCTGTATCTAGTTATTTTACTAATCTCGCTGATGCTTTGAAGTTACAGGGAAAAATCAATAATTGTAAATGTAGGATTTTTCTTGTAAATGGGGCATTTTTTTTTAAATTAAAATATTTTAGTATTTAATTATTTAGGTTTACTTTTAAGCAATCGTTTGGCATACTGATCTTTAAATCGAATTAAAATTCACCATCTTATTGTTGCTTTACGGTAGCAAATATGTTTCATTGTATTGGATTTTATAGGGTCATTATTATTGGGTCATATTTTCAGCCACAACGCAAAGTTATTCAATTCTAATGCGAAAAGTCTTTTGATGAAATAAAATCATGTTTTTTTTAGCAGAGAGAATATCTTTGACCGTCTTCTGCACAGAGTGGTTCACTATGATATCAGAAGTGGCAGTAACCCTTGTGAATTCGTAGCGTCAATCAACAAAAATGTATTGCGAGAAAAATACAAAAGAGCTACTATTTCACGCCACTTCGACCGATGGGCAAAAAAGGGGTAGGAACTCAACAACAATTCATACAAAGCGCGCCAAAATGCTGCACGAAATAAACGAAACACAATGGTGGAATTTTTAGCGGGAAGTCTGCGAGACCTGACGAGATTTTGGAAAAAGGAACGGCTCAAGCACAACGAAATCTGGTCCGCAAACAGCGGTTTGTAGAAGATATCTGAAAACTGAGTAATGTTTATGAAAATGTTTACTATTCTATAATATAAACTTTGATAAATGCTAAACATCAAGCTTACTTCAATAATATCGTCTCTTAAAAATTAAATTTTATATTTATCAAAACGTTCTTCACTGTCAACACTTTATTCAAGTGATTGTATTATTGCTGAATATATAATATATAATCATTACATTCAAAAAATAAAATTAGTAAAAACATAATATTCCTTTGTACTTCATTCCACTTTATTTGAAAAAAAATATATATAAATAAATAAAAAAAGTGGAATGAAGTACAAAGGAATATTGTGTTTTTACTAATATAATGCCTTTCCACCAAGTATTGGAAGTGAACACCCTAAAAGTAATCAAAAAATAAAAGTCTTATTTGCACTAATTCCTACTTTCATTTAATAAGATCGGGACCGGTTTCGTTGGGTCTGGTCCTGATATTATTTAATACAAGTGGGAATTAGTACAAATGAGTATTTTATTTTTTAATATACATACATACACCAAGTATTGACAGTGAACTCCTAAGAGGTAAAAATTATTACGTTTGCAAAACAACCATTTTTTAAGGAGAAAAATCTTTCTTACTTAAAATCTTTTAAAACATTATTACATTTCGTTTAAAAATCAAACAAATATGTTTCTTTGAAAGATTTAAAAGTAACCAATTTGTAGTGTTTTCAATTTTTTCTACTGACTATTATTGTTATTTTTTTGTTTTGAAATTTATTTTCTGCACTATTTCACAGAAATAAATGATATTGCTCACCTTTCAGGGAGAATGCTTTTAAAACGTTTTAAAGAAGAGTATTCTAACATTTGGTTCAAGAAACTTCATTCTTGATTGCGATATTGTTTGAATGCATCGTGTTTCAATTGGAACGAAGTTTTTTTATATATATAAATTCGCTAGATTTTTGAAACAATCTGATTTGTTAAATAAAGACTATTTACATTTAATTACTATTTAAAGTTGTACTTTTTAATAACTAAACAGTTAATGTGCTAACAAGTTGATAGCTAAAAATGAAATCAGACAAAAATAAAATTATGTCTAATAGTTAAAAACATCCATACAAAAAACCACACTCAGCAGATTAAGTCGACTAAAATTAAGCAAATTTAAAAAAAAAACAAAGCTAGATGGATTTTTATAACACAGAAATTTTATTATGTTTCACTTCATTTATGAATATCGAAACTGTTCAGAATAATAATATTCATTTTTTTTAGATTGATTTTTCAAATATAAATACAGACTTAGTTTACGTTGTTTTATTACTATCTATTTAAATTTATTCATGTACTATCAAAACATGTTAAATAATTATACAGTAAAAACATTCAAGAATTTTAATTCAAAATCTAAATAATGATGGCCTTTATCCATAATAAAATTATTCTGACCCTCCTAATAATAAGCTTAACAACTTTTAAAAAAGCGGCTATTATTCACAATAGTTTTTTTTAAACATACTAGATATAATAAAAAATATTATCAATGTTAAATATTGTTTTGATACTTCCAATATAAAAAAGCTTTGAGCGTATGTGCCCCTGCCAAAGATGATACACGTGTGTAGAAAAAAATAAATGAATACCAATGTTATTCTTCGGCTGTGAAAATGCTTTTTTCATTCACCGATATTTTTCCAAATGCCATTTCTTTATTTCGACTCTATCTCTAACTGAATTGAATGGGCCAAGCTATAACAGCGGTTTTCTCTGCGTCTATCGCACTTCTGTTACCGGGCTGGTACAAGCAAATCAACATAATATAATATTATTATTTTATTTCATTATAAATACCAATTTTTTTATATGAAAATTGTATTTATGTTTGATATAAATAATAACTGGATTATTTAAAGTATTCTCTTACATATACTTGATACGTCCTGAATCAAACACGACAAGGTCAAGTTCTTCCAATGAGCACTTTTTTATAGATTCCGGTATTTTTTTTTAAATATATCTTTCAGTTGCATACATGAATAACAATATAACTGACTTATTGATTTTACTATCAAATTTCAGTCAAAATCCAAGTCAAGGGAATCGTGTTATTTTACTGATCAATTCATTGAGATCCAATCATAAGAATTTGAATCATTTAATTTAATGTCATTTAGTATTTTTTATGCAACACCTAACGTTTGCTGTCGCGGTTTTTTGTGAATACTAAATACACCACTAGTAAAAAAAATATTAAATTCTGGCAAATATTCAAAATAGTAATAAAAAAACTAATTGCGACAAAAAAGAATGAAAAAGTTGTAATTCGTATTAATAGTAAATAAATATTTTTTTTTCATGCATCAAAATCGACTAAAAAACTTTTTATTTTTGTATAAATGTAATAGATTATAAGTAAAAAGATACATGAATCAGTATATTTTGATATCTTTGAAAGATCTAAGATTTGATTGATTGAATATGAAGAAACGAAAGAAGTGCATAACAATATTAGCACTATGATTTCACAAATATTTTTAATTGTAGAAAACATTTTTCTTTTTTTATGACAAATAAAGTTTTGTAGTTTAGTGAGTTAAATAAGTTTTTTTAAAAAACAAATTGTTTTTCTTATCTTGCTTATTATTATAAATATTGACACAAAGCCGATTAAAAAATTCTCGTTAGCCTGTCGCTGTCACTAATCTTTCATCTTTTAATTGTTAAATACTCAATATACCTTATCATCTCCTATCAAACAAAAGGATTTTGAAATATCAAATATCATAATAATGGTAGATTTGCGTAGTAAAATATTTTTTTAATTATTATTATTGACAGAGTAAGCAAGTCCTTCTTGTTTAATCTGTCTCGTAAAAATCTACAATTAAAAAATAATACCTCACATTTGTTTGTAACTTACGAAAAAGATGTCTAATTTTTCAAAGAATTATTTTGATGGTTGATTTTATCATATACTATACAATGTTTTTACGCCAAATATTTAAAAAATTCTTGTATAACGAGACACTTAAAAACTATTTATTTAAATATGTTTCCATGTACGCCACATAAAAAGCTCACTATGTAGAAGCGCTTTTGATAAAATTATTTTCAATTTTCACATAAGCGTTTGCGAAAGAAAATTCTTGCCTTGTGTCAGTTTTTCCTTGGAAGCGCGTATCGCGGGGTGAGAGAGAAAAAAATCTTGTATCCGATAAAGAAAAAGCAATCGAGAAATTCGACACGAAAAGGTACAAAAAGCCCTATTCTGCCGTGAAAAATCCGCGGGGTGTGGGAAACATTGATACAAATATGTGACGAAAATTGGAGAAAGCTTATAACAAAGGTTCTTTTATGCGATCTCGATGAGCACTGTAGTACTTGATTATGGAAGTGTTGTTCAAAACATAACATATATTTTCGTAAATTTCATCTATTGCATCTTACGCAATGAATAAACATAGTGAATAAATGTTTGTGCACGTATTATATTATGATAAAAAAATGGAAGAATTTTTGTATTTTTTTATCTCGTACGCATACAAAGTGTGACGAATTAACTTATATTGTAAAATTTATAATTTATATAAAAAAAAACTTGTACGTATGTAAATATTCGCTATTTTTACACTTTGTCTGCTATGATCGGTTAGACCAGATGTTGACTGACGTAGCTGCCAATGGGTGTTTTTTTTCTGTTTTTATCGAAACTATAAACATACTTAGCAGCTTAACGACCGCACGTTTTTTTATAGAATTTCACCTGGCGACCGGACAATTTTGCGTAAAATTCGCAAAAATTGTAATTTTACCAAATTCACTATAATTTGTAACCCAATTCAGATATCTTTACCAAATTTAATTTTCTTAGCTTCCAGATACTTCGCTGATACGCATATATGCGTCCGCCGGCTAGCAACCTTTGTTTTTCAAAGACTCAAATACGCGTCCGCGGTCGTTAAGCTGTTAGTATTACTAAGCAGAAAAATAATTTTAAAACCAACCTAAGAAAAGACCTTCACTTATTCCTAACAACAGTTGCTCCTATTCTTATGCGGCAATATTTATAGATATGATTCGCCGACTGCAGCTCATTTTTGCTATATTTTTGCGCAATTTCAAACGAAAGGAGAATTTTGTGGTTTTATATTGTTTTCTTAATATTTAGGTTAGTAAACGTATGACAATTAGAACGAAGACAGTGTTTTGAAGATTTTCCTTGACGATTTTTTTAAGTTACGCTGAAATTAAGGAACTTCCGACGCTGATTTCACATTTATTTAAAAAACATTTTTTTAAATTTAAAGTTACTATTGAAATTGTATTCTTCAAATAGGCATGGATGTTTAAGTAGGCATGGATGTATGTGATGTCTTCAATTCCCCACTCCCACCCATCTTATTCTGTGAACGGGCGTATCGAGAGCGATTAGCTCACCACTACTCTTGTCCTAGCCCTATCCTTCTATACCATTAGGAGTCCATATGCTCCACATTGGGAGCGGACTTGGTTTAAAAAAAAATTCAAATAATGTACATTAACACAAGTTTTATCATTAACGATCCGGGTTTTGCCTTTCGGTATCTTCAGACGTTTAAGTGCACGGATGAACTTAAACTGACGCCTTGAGATACCAAAAAGCAAAACCCAATTCCTTAATGAAAAAATTGTGTAAATTTAAATAATTTGAACGATTCTAATTTAATATTGAAATTCCACCTAGCGCCTTCAGTCAAAATCTTAAATTATACCTTTACATTGGTTTTAATTACTGCGATGTTGAGGAAATTTTATTATAAAAATATACAAAAGTGGGTGGTAGATATAAAAAGATTGACGATGGAAGGTCTACATTACATCACGGACTTTTTTTATTTTAAATTTATACATTAATTTAAAAGTTATATTTTAGGATTTGAAGTCTCGATATAGCAACTGAAACAACAAAAGCCACAGTAATGTTGACTATACTTAAATATTCAAATTAACCAACTGATCAATAGTATTAAAAACTTTTGATTCTAAAAAGAACATCCAAATGAAACTCGAACTACCCTTTGTAGAAAAAAAAATAATATATCGTAGTAATAAATGTATCATATCTTCTTTTTTGATATCGTGTATCAGACATGAAATGCGCTAGACTAAAGCCCTTAAAAAAAAGCTTTTGTCTTTTATAAAAATATCTGAAATAATGCAGTAAACTTGACACGCTATAAAATAACTTATTTTAAAATAAGACAAAACTTTATTTTATAAATCATGTCATACTATTAGATTGCATATACAAAATTATCTTTTTAATTCTCCGTCATCAATTTGCCTATTAACCACTTGAGTACCAAACGGACACAGGTGTCCGGAACATATGCAAGCGTACACGGATGTCCAAGACATTTAAAAAATAAAATACTTGGTATTCTAATAGAATATAAGCAGTATTTTGATGAATATGTGTAGTGCCATCTATACTGAGTCAATAAAAGATTTTAAAATATCGAATTTGAGTGTATATTAGACAAAAATATTTTTTTCAAAAACACGGAGTATCTTTGGGATATATTAATGATTTATTTGCAAGGTATTCAAACGGTTAATTTAAAATAAGTCCATCTTTTCATGTTTTGAATAACGAATTGTGTTAAATACTGCAACATTAAATTAGCATTTCTTCAAATCTTTATATTTTAATATACATACGTATTTATATAAAAAAAACTTTAATATGAACTGGCGATACTCTGTGAAAAGATCATATATGTATATTGTATGATTTACATGAAATAAAATTACCAATATCAGTCCAAATTGCTCGTAATAAAAATTACCAGCCCTGGTCGTTAATGATAATGGTAAGACAATTTAAAAAATGTTTCATTTTTAAATATTATATAAGGTTTATCGTCTGTGTAAATATTGTTTTTAAAATAAAAAAAACTTCTTGTTATAGTGATTGACTTAAAACAAAAGAGAAAAAAATTTGAAAGCTTAATATAGAGACGAAAAAATAAAAACGCACATCACTTTTATTTTCTGACGGTAGAATTTATTTTCTCATCATTAATAAAAAAAATGTCGTCATAACTAAAATATTTATACAGTGTACAAATATATATTATATATAGCTGACATATTGCCACGGACCCATCGCAAGCAGCTTTACTTTATGGTTCACGGGATTACAAAATAAAACCTGACCGCACGTCGCTCCTCGTCATTTAATAAGGTATAAAAAGTAGAATTCCTTTTATTTTGTATGCCACAAATTCAAAAAGTATGACCCACATTTCTGGATTATAGGAAACAGTCGCTTCATTTTATTTTATATATTATCTAAGTTTTTATTTTATCATCCGTTGTTTGGTAAAATTAAGATATTTCAAGAAATGCTTGACAGTATTTATAGTTTTAAGTGATGTAGCTCTTGAAAAAATGTCCTGAGATATTTCAGGTAAAGATTTGAAGGACAGATATTTATTTTTAGTTCTACAGTAATAAATTGTTTGACGTTAAGCTTTTTAAAAAATCTGCTGTAGTTTGTTGGTGTGTGACGGTATCTTAAATAAAACAAAAATCAACTAACGGGCGAGTCGGATTTGATCAATTACACGAATATAAGAATAAAATTCAATTACTAATATTTATCATTAATAGATGTCGCAAAAGGTTCACCATTTCTCTTCCCCTTAAGCCAGTGGATTAGGGCTCAGCCACTTGGGTTAACTAGATATCATTAATTATCATCGCAAAAAGTATTTTCACCGTTAATAGCAATTAAATCGAACGTCACTTTATCGTGGGACGAATAAATTTACGTCTGAATCACCATCAATCTTGGCAGAGGTAGATTCACAAGCCTGTGGAAAGGTTGATAGAATCGCCCTATGTTGCTTGTATATCCATTGTATCGTTTCGGAAATATCCGCCGTAACAAATTCGCAACATCAATTATCAAACGTCATAGAAATCCACAAAACGGCGTAGGTACTGTCTATCTATGTCTCGGTGCTTAACCACCCGAAGTAATATCAAAGTTTCCTTAACAACAAATGAAAATTCCCTAAAACAGGCTATGTAAATGGAAATGGCATCTGACTATAGGATGATTGAAAAACTCTTACATCAAAACAGTAATATTCACTGATTTGTTTTAATACGAACTGGTTTATGTTTTAGTTGCATGCGTCAGATATTAAGGGTGAGGTGATGAAACTCGGAGACTTGGGTAAGGACAAGGCAGTTTTTTTATTACGTTACTGGGTATAGAAAGTCGATGATGCTGGATGGATCATGTGCTGCTAATGCCGCTGGAAAGCCTCAATCCTTCTTGTCTTTTCTTTTCACCAGTGGCATTTTGGCATTACAGACGATCATAGAATGTACTTAGTGGAAATGAAAAATACTGGCATTTCATAGGAGGAAGTAATGCAATTTAAGGAAGACAGAAAAGAGTTAATAATAATTGTTATCTTACAACTTTTTCTGCGCTTAAAATAGAAACTTTAACATTTTAACTCGATGACTGCCACATACGAGATATCTAATAAAAAGTTAATGCTTTACACGCCAGTTACGAGTTAACTCATCGGTTACTAATTAAATTAATAATTGCAAATTATAGCCGGTGTGATAGGCAATTGAGTATTTTCTACGGAAGGTAAAAGATTAAAGATCAGACAGGTTTAAGTCAATGAATTTGTCACAAATGTTACATCCATAAATTTAAGCACCAACCTGTTGATATTTGATATTAATTAATCTATCAAATTATTTGCATTATGGTTTAAGCTTGTGAACACTGATACCCTATTAGAGAAAGAAATGAACGATGTTTCTATTTACACTTATTTTTCACGAACTTTTCCAACAATGGAAAATATCTTTTAATCTATATTTTTGATTTCAACACGCTCTATCGTATGAAAAAAGAAGCTATAGTATTTTTATTTATTTTTTACGAAATTCGATGAATAAATACGCATGTAGTAAATTAAGTTATATATGTAAAGTATATAGATAAACGCTTTTACGCGCATTCCAATTTCATGAATTGGTTTTTGTTTATAATAAATACTAATGCTCAAAGCATTATTGTCAAATTAAATTATCTTCAAACAAGATTTTTGACCTATTTTACCGAAAATATTATCAGAGAACCACCCTGTAAATTTATTCTGCGTCGAATCATCTGCCGTCGTTTTATTATTGACTAGGCAAAGAGCAATTTTGATTCGTACTGTATGGCCAGATGGATGGGCGGGTATTTATTTTGTTTTCGGGGAAAATAATTAAACTTTTAATGAAAGGCCGTCAAATCGTTTTGACATAGCGAATTAAAACGGTTACAAATCTATTTCATTAATCGCTTTCTGAATCTGCAATTTTTCCAACTCCATTTTGATAAAGGATTACAGGTTAGGCTACACAATTATTCTTTTTTGTTTTGAAGCAAAAAATCAACATGTTTTATCTAGTTTTAGATAAATGTGTAGTTGCTCTTCATGCTTGGTTTTAGAAAAAATATTAAAAGTTACACAAATTTAAAAAATATATATTTATACAAACTAGCGCCTGCATTCATCAGTTAAGTAAATGAGTACTGTACGAAAAATTATTGTATTAAAATTATTTATCGTATTTTTACCTAATTCGTTTTAATATGAAATGCCAGTATAAAAATTCAAAAACGTTAAAATGAAATACGCGAAGGAACAGTTTTTATCCTTTGATCAAGTCCGTTTCAATTGTAATGTCTTAAACTAATTTAAAAACAAGTTTGTTGTTGATTGTCTTACTACCACCCGTTATGTGTATACGCTGCTGTTTCATGGCTGTATTCCATAACGCAGTAACTAGAAAAAAAAAGGAATTTAAACCATTTTTTTTTGGCTCAATACAGAGTTTCGCGGGACCTATCTTTAAACTTTTGCACTATTGTGCTTAAAAACTGCTAAAGATGTAATGAAAAAAAAAGAATATTTAGTGTTAACATTTAATTAACCACTTGAATACCAAGCGGACACCGGTCTCCGGAACATATGCAAGCGAACACGGATGTCAAAGACATTTAAAAAATCACATACTTGGTATTCTAATAGAATATAAGCAATATTTTGATGAATATGTGTAGTGTTATCTATACTGAGTCAATATAGGTTTTTAAAATATCGAATTCGAGTGTATATTAGGCAAAATTATTTTTCTTAAAAACACGCAGTATCTCTGAAACATATTAATAATTTATTTGCGCGGTATTCAAGCAGTTAAAGTGATTTAAAGTATCATGTGTATTCGTATACTGAGAATCCACTATGGTGGTAATGTTTTATATATTCCACGTTGAATTTAAAGAGGAATTAAAAATATCCCGTTTTTTATGTGATAGTACAAATTTATCAAATGCTTCGAAATTTTGCTTGGTTGAGATCATTTCAGCGTAGCCTATTGGGCCCGTATGAGATCGAACCGCAGCAAACAGCTTTCCGTTTGACATTCATCCCAAAGCAGTCTCACAGTACGTGATTGTCGTCATGATGGTTGTGCCCACAAGTGAAATTCGGCCGTTCAACCAACTTACTCAGCCCAAATAGTTTACCGTTGAATTTGCCGTGGCCATTTATATGTTGGCAAACCCACTATCTAGGTCCATGTGACTTCAAAATGTCCTTCTAATTTCTTCAAAATTTGTAAGGGACCTTGGTAAGTAAAATATTTTTGGTAAACAAGTCAATATAGCCTGTTTTTTAAGAATCGGATAAAAAAATTAATGATTTACACCCATTTTAACAAATTTTCAAAAATAAGTTGGTGTTTAACCAATGAAGGAGAGATTCGATTCCTTAATTACATTCTCAAGTAAAAAAATTTTTATCAATAAACTCATTACTCACATATCTTGTGAAATTTTCAATCTATCACAATACTATAAAATTAAAATGTAGTGTGTTTTATTAACACAAGATATTTTTTTCAAAATTATCTGTATAACGCATCGAGACTCTGACAATCATGAAATTAATGCATACATAAATAGAAACTCTTACTCTTAGAAACTGAAACTCTATAAACGCAAATTCAAATATTTGATAGCGCAACTTTCTGTAGAAAAAGTCCTCCATAAACAACAGTTTTATAAGAAGTAAGTTACAAAGAAAAGCTTTTAAAATGTTAAAAGTTTAGCGCTTTGGTACTTTAATGTTCTGTTGAACTCACGTTATAAAGAAATATAGTATATATGCATATTTAAAATACAGAACTCAAAGCTAGCTATATATAGTATAAAAATATAATAATGAAGTCGACAATTAATGTTTTGATTATTAAGGCAAACTTAAGACTGACGTGTTTGACTTATTTTTTGACGATTCTTCACATATTTATTAAGATTTTTTTGTCTTGATGTATGTAAATTCGACTACGCTATATGAATACTACGTTATAAGGAAGTAGGCACCCAAACCAAATTTAAGGTTAGGTTTATTGAATTGTATTTGGCGAACAAGGGACAAACAACTACTGATTAAAACATCTCTTCAATGCACTTATATAAAATATGTATTTACAATACAATACACGAGGAATTTATCATTCTGTTATAAACAACGCTACATGGGAGACGCCATAGCCATATTTTTATAGGGGGGACGCCATAGGGGAGTTTCTTATTTGTATATTTCAATTCTTTCGGAAGATATTTTTTTTGTTGTCTCTTATTTTCTACTATTGTCGATATTTATGTCCGTTTTTTAATACACATGCGTAGAATTTATTTATACGTATTATAATTAATTGAACTTTCTCATTATAACCTTACTGAACATATATTACTTTCTTACCAACCATCACCTACCTACTCATCTACCATCCAAGATAAATTGCGCCATCAAATGAATTCACTCACACTTTGGTAATTTTATTCAATTTTACTATCTGCCTGCATTTTAACTAATACATGTTTTAAGGTTCTTAGGTTATCAATCGGTAGAAAGGTTACACACAATGTATCATTATCAAATATTAGAAATCTTTGATTCAGAAAGAAAATTCGAAGAACCTCTAACGAGTACTGATCCTAAGAGTTCATAAAACAAAGTTGCTTAATTATTTTTAAGAATTATCCTTCTTTGTATTTTTTTAGCTTACCTAGTCCTTAACTTACTGACTTAACGTTTTTCTTTATGAATTCCAAAAACTTATTTAAGAACTTTCACAATAGATTTATTAATGATATTTTTTATTTTAATTACGATTTGTAGTTATAAATTGTAAAAGAAGCTGTTCGTAAATTTAGTAATTTGAAAGAAAAGTTACAAAATTAATAAATTTTACCGGAATTGTTATATTACGTCAAGTGGAAAGAAGATTTAATTTTGCCGCGTCTTGCTTTAGATATACTTAAATGAGAATTCTGATATTCTTGCTTAAAACAATATGTTATTATGTGATTATGTAAGAAATAAGTCATATGAATCGTGTTTTCTTCTACCAGCGTTGATGCGGATGGTACCACTAGGAATATATTTAAAATTGTTTATCGTTATTGTTTCGTAAATTGACATATTCCGCGTGAACATGAGTGAATAAAGTATGTCCTAAAATAACTACGCCAAAACTATTAAAAAAATTTGGTTGACACCCTCAATAAATATTCTCTGTCAGCGCATACGCCAAAAGAGATATAGTGTATGTGAGATTTTTATCACACACTGTTTTTACATCATTTTCACCGGCTACGTGGTCAACGTTGTTGACTTTGGTTACGGAGGTAACGAGTTCGTATCCCAGTATGGACAGTTTTATGAACTTGTGTATGTGATGTCTTGAATTCATTTTCTTACTTATACTATCCTAAAAATGCGACGTAGTGATTACGTAACCACTACTCCTGCTCTAGTCTCTATCCTTATATCTATACTCTCTTTGAAAACAAAGATGGGTTGAGCAACTGAGTAAGAAAAAAGCTATCGTAGAAACACTTTTGTAGAAATAAACTCAATTAGAAATCCATATATTTATTTATTGATTTGGCATTGACTTGGTAGAACTCCATTATAATAAGGTAAACATATCAACGTATTTTAGTTCTACATTTTTTTTAAATTTATGAGTTGATAGCTATTTCGGCTTTCGCCATCGTCAGAACCATTCTTAAATATAGTTCTGACGATGACAAAAGCCGAAATAGCTATCAACTCATAAATATAAAAAAACTGTAAAACTGAAATACGTTGATATTTTTACCCTATTATTAAGAAATCCATATGCTTAACACTGAAAACGGACATGGTAAAAAAAATACGTTATAATTAAATCAACTGTGTCATTATTATTTTTTCGTTTCTGGGCTTGTCATGTATGCAGATAATTCAACATTTTGTTTCTTAATTAATCCATTGGTTTTCCGTTGAAAGAATTTTCGAAAAATGCAATAAATTTAGAAACTAATATCAAACAATGTGTTTTCGTCATTAACGGGAAATGGCTTAGGCGAGTTAATCCGCGATAAATATTCCGCACTATCAGCGGTCTCTTAAGCGAAAAACTTCGAGACTAGTAATTTCCCTCACATTTTCGGGGCTTCCCCCTTTGGGATCGACTTGTTGTCCGTTAGCAAGATAATTTATCTCATTGGCAGTAATCGCGGGCTAAAAGCGAACAGGGTGAAGATATATGGGCGGCCTTTTGAGCAGGACGGAACTAGGCTGTCTTTGTGTTTTAAAAATTAATTGAATTTTCTTATGGTAAAGTAACTTTTTTGTGAAAAATAACACACTCCACTTATTATGAATACAATGTCATTTATATCGTGATAACATATTAGTTTATAAGTCCGACAAAGCAAATCTCTGTTACTTCAGTGATCAGAAATGCTTAAAATAACTAAGATAACTGCGGAAACCATCGAAGAATCTCAGCAATGTTTGTATATTTTTCTAGCTAGTTGTATTTTCTGGAAGAGTCTCGAGTTTTGTCTATAACTAAAGGTTACTCGCTTGCAAGGGTGTAAAAAAATGATTGGAGTGTGACCGGAAATCATAGAGGTGTGTAGAACAATAATAAAACCATTACGTATGGCTTAGAAGGGACATGCAAGTATTTATTCGCTTTTTAATGACTGTCTTCAAACTTCTAAATCTCAATAAAAACAGCTTGCATGTTCAAAAATATTAAATATGTGATCACTTTTTTTATTAATAAGCTTAAAAATAGTGAATATATGAAATTACTTTTTCATAACAAACTAAGTAATATAATATTTTTTTAATACCAAAGATTCGCGAGTTTGCTCGTAAAATCTCTAAAACGTTCCACATATCAAGATTGACAGACGTTATTATCCGTAGATCTTTTAACTTTATACTAACGATGAAACAATACATAAGAATCGTTATAAGTCGAGAGCAGACCTTCCACATGCTAGATTTTTCTTATAAACAAAGTATAACTACAAACACGCACCCTGGCAACATTAAAACAACTCTCTTCAGTTTTCTTCTTTATGCATTATATGTATAATATGTGTGTTTATGAGTATAGTATATCGGGAGGTATGTCATAGTTTAATATGAATGTAAATACATATGGTGTCCACGTGAACTGGCTTCTCTTTGAATTTCTCACCTCTGAAACGATTGCGCAATTCTGTCGGCAATGGGAAAAAATGCAAACAACCAATTACATCAGTTATGAAGGAGACTCGAAGAACTTCAACACTAACGTGCTCTTGAAAAGCACTAACAAAATATATCATTGAAAGAAATGTGTGCTATATCTATTGAAATGTCAATAAAAAATGACCGAGTGCTAAGGTTCTGTGCGAGCAGCCCACTGTAGAGTGGTAAACGTTGTTAGGTTTATTTGTGGAGCTTACGGGGTCGAGTTCTAGCAAAGAAAGTTTCATTAACAGATTTTAAAATTGATTTATGAATAATGTTGGAAGTCATGGATTTATATTATGTGAAAAAATAGACATGATAAAAAGACTGTAAAAAGGAGTGTTTTATAAGCTTTGTAGACCAGACTGATGATAGGATAATTAAGTTAGTGAAAATAAAATAACATTTCGATGAACTAAATTAAATTGAGTTTCATTGCAATGTTTAAAAAAATATTGTATTTCATAAAAAGTTCAGCCCTGCTATCAGAACAGATGGGTGGAAAATGGGTGAAGTACTGGAACGGCGTTGAGCTCAACTGATAAATTGATGATGCTGTGGTGAAAAAAACAAAAAAAAAGTTGAGATAGGTACAACAACCGGTAAGGAATATACCAGCAATATTTGAAAACATTTAGATTCAAACTTGCTACTTATTTAACTAGCTCTAATTCAGAGTATGTTTTTTTTACTCCTAGGAACGAGCAGTAAACGGTCAAATAAAGGGGTCAAAAGCAAAAACAGCACAGCAATAAAATCATTTTAAGAAAAACGTAAAAAAAAATGAAAACAGCATTATATGTGTGCTATACCTTACAGTAAAATAGTATGATACACAGTGAATTCGTCAAATTTCCTAAGCAAACATTTTGTAGCGGGAATATTTGTATTTGAAAAACTCTTAGGGTAAAGTAGCTGAATTTGTTTCTAAAGCGTATTTCAAACAAACGATTTTCTATGGAATGAAAACAGATTTACTACTGAAATGACAGCTCAATATTGAAGGGTTTTTAGCTCTATGATTCCGCATCAAAGATTGAACTTTTTATTTTTTAAAGATTGCTACTTTTGCTTCTGATTATCTCAAATGTTCTTATTCGTTGTATCTATATTTTTGTTTTTTTTAAATACCAAAGATTTTGACCATTGTATAAAAATTCATTGTTTTTATACTAAAAACAATATTTTTTAAGTTGTTCACTGTCAATTGTTGAAACGGCATTATAAAAACAAACTCCTTTTACTAATTCCACGACTATTTCATAAAATCAGAACGGACGAACATTACCACCTGCTAATATTTTACTTTAATACAAAAACTATTAAGGGTGTAATAAACAATAGATAATAAAAATATGTAAGAAATTTATAGACAAGTATAAAAAATATGAATAACTGACACTTAATTAACTAGAATCATTTTACTAAACGTTTTATTGCTCTTAATATAGATGATAATTATATTCACTCGCATCAAAGAAACCATTAAGTGAGAGTGGTCACTAACAATAAATTCGAATGATTTTCTGAATCCAGGAATTTCCACAATATAATTTATATTATTACAAAATATTTAAATAATTTAAAAAATACAAATCACTCTTATACAAAACCAAATCGAATAAATATTATTTTTGGAAACTTTGTATTTATAATAAGGAAATATTTTACTTATTTCTCACAAAAGTACATCGAAATATTTTAATTTGAAATAACGCCTTTCCTCAGCTTTCTTGGAAATACTAATTTGTTTTGTTAATGAAAAAGGAATTCCGAATTTCGGGAACTGGTTACCTAATATTATTTTACTTAAATAAATAATTTTGACAAGAAATACTTCCAACTAATGCTCTATATCTCGTTGTATAACAACTAAAAAATATGTTTACCGTTTAAATATTTTACTCAGAAAACAGAATTATTAAATTATATTTTTATAAGCTGAGATTTGATGGTTGAAAGAAAAATTGTGATTTTAATAAAAACAACTTTTTTTATAGCTTAGAAAAATTAAATTAAATTACGATAATCGTTCAACACATTATTTTTAATCAGTCGAAATTTGAATTTTAGTCTAGATAGCATGGAATGAATTTTTATTATTATAATGTTTTTATTCGTGAATTTTTATAAATGAAGCAAATAATTTATTTCTGTTTTTTTTCTCGTGTAAGTTTCATTTGTCATTTTCGGAATTTTAAGTTATCGAAATGTAATAAAATACACCGAGAACTTCATAGGCAAATAAAATTGGTACGTATTTATCGAATATTACTCACTTGTCATCCATGAATTGAATTATTAATCCCCATGACTCTGATGTTCTATCGATTCTTTATGTGATAGTTCACGTTATTTATTCAGAGCTATAAATACATCAAGTTTGGCCGACGAGAAAATTTTGAGGTGGTTACTATTAATATCTTTGTTTCGAGACCACAGAAAGGGAGGCTTGTCCTTTTGAGTTTGAATTTATCGCCAAATGTATTTGTTCTAACCCTCTCAACTGGTTGGCAGCTCTGAACTACATTGTTTCGCTATTTCTCAATTAAACAATCATTAGCTTCATCAACATCTCTACTATATATTAAGTGCGCTATATTATGTGTATTGTATAATTAAATACTGAATCCTCTTTGATCACTTTTTGTTATATTCATCTTTCATAATTTAAATTTTAAGACACTTTTACTTAGTAATAAAGGTAATATTATATACACAAGAAGCTCAACAAACAGATGGTTTAAGTCTAAAAGCAGAGTTTTGAGTTAATCAAATTTTAAGTACGAATTTTTTACAAATTGCAATATTTGAACATAATTTCTCTTCAAACAAAAAGCAATATATTATTAATTGAAGATGTTTAGTTTTTACTCTTTCAAATAAGACAGTTTTGAGATATTTGTCAAGCTTTTTAATCATACACAATTAACGAAAACCACAAACGTTTCTCATTTAAAAAATAAAAACGACCCAACAGTGCATATATTTGTATAACACGTAATATAAGATAATTTTTTACTTTAAAAAAAATCCACTAATAAAATGTATATGGAAGAATGTTATTCGAATATCAGTGAATTAATAAAAGCGAAATATGTAAGTATACCCGATTATTTATATGAGCAAATAAAATACAATATTTTAACTAATATTTTACCATATATATTTCAAGTCTAAACATAGTGAAATTGTAACGGTACATAAATTATTGTAATGAAAAAAGACTCAGAAATCAAGAGTTATTAAAATTAACTAGCTGTAAGCCCGTTGACCTCAACGGGGAGATTTTCGTTGCATTTTTAAGTAGTCAGAAAATTTACTGGCGTGAAAAATAAATTACAAACCTATTTATTGAATAAGCCATAAATTCTAAAAGTAAAAAAATATATCTCAGGGCATATATCGACAGCCCTGCCCTGCAGTATTTAAATTGTATATAATATAATTGTAAGAATAATTGAAATGTTTAAGTTTGCTAACAAATACATTTCTTAGAAGAAGAAATATACCTCGGGACATATATCGACAGCCCTGGAGTATTTAAAGGGGGAGGGGAAATCGGGGACTGACAGACAGACGGACATTATCGACTATTAATATATAGATTACTATGTTATACTAATGGCTGTGGTTTTTCGAATGACACTTGATTCACCTCTTGAAGACACATCTTCAAACTGAAGAGGCTTAACCTTTGACCACCCACTTGTAAAACGATACAATTTGTGGTGTCTGGTTAGTAAGATTTTTTTTTATTGTGCTACATAAAATAATTTACATATTAATAGTAAACCTCCGACGCCTGGTGAAAACGCTTTTAGGCTTTTCTCTAAAATAAAATTCTGCGAAAAAAGGCTAAGACCCTTGAATACTTCAGCGGTTAAAAATCAATATCGTCCATAATTGTTATTCAAAGGTAAAATATGTTTTAATTTGTTTTACATTAAAAAATCTTTTTGAGAAAACAGCTCATTTATTCAGACTTTGTTTTTTTTTTCTTTCGGAAAGGTTACGAGAAATTCAAGAGTATTATATTTATCATAAAATATTGTGAAGCTATTTATATGCCTATTATTTATTATAAAATATTTTATCTAAATAATAATATCTGAATCATTGAGTTGCAAAAAGCACTATGGAAACTTGTTATGTTTTTAATGACAAAAATTACTTTGCATATATACATACCTAACATTTAATGTATTATTTTTTTTATAATTTTATGTGTGTGTGTTAACAAATTTAACATTACCATTTAATTTATATGCGGTGTTTTAAAAGATTATTTTTTTGTAACTCAGTTCTCAAACTATAGTTTTTTTGCAAATGATTCAAATTTTTGTAATGATTTCCTCAACTGAAATTTGACTATCCCGCCTGTTTTACTAATTATGATTTAAGTTAAAGAAAAATATAGCGTTTTTTTGTCATTTTTGTAAAAAATCGTCCAGAATGCTTTTTGTAATTCGATGATTCATTTGATTTTTACGAAATCGTTCAAATGCTATTGATTGTAAAAAATGAATAAAATACTTGAGCAAACGTGGAAATAAAACAATAAGGATAGGTGGTAGGATAATAACAAGGACGCTATAAACGTGTTTTTAACGTAAGCCCGTAAAACAAACGAATGAAGATCTATTGAAATTACGGAAGGAAAAACTGTTTAAACAAAAATACTGTAATAAAGTTAACTCCCACAGCAGTCGTATTCTACGTTCTCAAGATTCAAAAAAAGCTACGCAATAACAAAAAGCTCTTTCAGCACGACTGTTTTGTTTTATTCATTTTTATAGCGCGTATTTACTTTAATACTAAATCTTCTTATAATGGTTATCAAAATTAAGTACCTGATCAAATTTTCTATAGATTTTGATAGTATACTGGATAGTGAGTGGACTTTAAAGCTCGTTCCTCCACTAATCGAGCCGTCAACACGTCGCTTATCTTTATCTTTGAATTAACTTCCTACTTCCTACTCTTCCTACTATCTTTTTTCAATCATATGCCATCTAACAATTACGAAGAGGTATTTTTTATTAGGAAATTTGAAAATGCATATTTATGGTATGTTTTTTTTAAATTATGTACAGAGATTGATAAAAGAAAACTGTTTTCATTAATTATTAAATGTGTAACATATATTAAAAAAAAAACGACCATGGACCTGGCTTGGACATGTGCTGCGAATACTTCAAGAGAGTCTGAACCCTTCCTGTCTCTTCTACCAACCAAATGAATCCTGACTTCGTGGAAAGCCATCACTGATGACTACCCACAGGATATACTCAGTGAAGCTATGGGACGCTGGAATGATTGGCAGGGGATAGAAAATCTTGGAGGAATCATGCAGGGAGCTGATATGGATATAGGCCTATTCACATAGGGTCCGTATTTGGGTGCAACAACGACAACTGAATACCAAATTATCAGAACATATGGTAGCCTTTAGATTTAAAAAAGACACATTTACTTTTGCTAATCACTTAATTTCAGAAAGACACGTATTCAATCAGGAACAAGGGATAACAATGTTGCACCCAAATACGGACCCTCATAAACTCTTTTTCCAGGAAATTTTAGAAATAAACAGAGCGCAATTGAACAGTCTTCCAATTTTGCAAAAACGATCAACTGCACACGCCTGGCTCGCCCCTCTTATACCCTATATCAGTGTCTGCCAAACTATCAGTGCCGCAAGAAGTCTCAGGTGTGGCGCGGTTGAAGAAACGTTAAAAATATTAATTTTAAATAATGTCTAAAAGCTGTGAGCTATAAAAAAGGGAGTTTTGGGGATTATCTGCGGAAAAGTATACCAATCGAGGATTTCAAATTCTTTGGTGAGCTAAAAAAAAAAGTAAGAAGTCAGCGTCATTTTGGTGTGCCGCTGTACTAGCTTCATTCATCAGTGTGCCGTAAAGGAAAAAAAATGGGCAGACACTGCCCTATATTAATATAATCATAAAACCTTTCCGACAAACAAAAATAAATATAATTCTGAGAACTACTCACCTTTTGAATCTGTGGGCATTCCCATGGGTTAATCTTTTTCGCCAGCAATAGCTTTAAACTCAATGATACATTTATCTATTATTAAGGCGAAACCAGGGTTGTTAATGACAAAATCTGTGCGAATTTACATAATTTGAACGATTCAATTTTAATATTGCAGTTTCTTAAAAACAAAGTTTTGATAAAGTTTATAACAGTTTTACATCGATATTATTAAGTTTTTATCGGAAATCAATGATAAGCTGATTTTTAAGGCATATTGATAATTATTTGTACGCATTGCTCCTAAAACACTCATGGCAATCATTTTAATGTTTTTCTTATTACGGTATATACTCAAAATGAAGTGCTTTAAACAGTTTTAATTTTATATTTGAAGAATAATAAATAGCATTCCAAAATATAAGCTGGCTTATTCCGCAATATGCTTGTTTGTTTTAAATTTATTTTTAGGTTTGTGTTTTATTTTAAATATTAAGATAGTGAGAGTTTCGTGGTCTTAAGAGGCTTACGTAGGGTGGCAGAAATGGTGAAACGATACATTCTGTAACGCTTTTTAAAAATGAATGACACAAATATGAGATAATATATATACCCCTTTTTTGTTTTATACGCCAAGAGAAGTATTTCGGTCGTAAAAATGTTAAGTAACCAAGCAATATATATTCAAAAAAAGAGTTCTTAAAAGATTTTATACGTAACGTGAGTGCTACTATAATATCATAAATATGGCGGGAACATCTGATGATTGAAATCGTATTGTCTTCGTGTTTATTGAAGAGAACTTATTTAAAACTTCCTTTCGCGTAATTTAATTTGAGGTGTTTATTACAAATTGATTCCCCCATCAACACCTGTTTCATGCTGTGGTTTATTTAAAAACCGCCTCTCAAAACACAATAAATATATACACAGGCAAAGATGGTCGGGTTTATCGTTTAGTATGTTATATAAAATAGTGACTGGTCTGACCACTTAGATAATGGTGATATTGAGTATCATGTGTTCCATATGCAGAAAATTTGACGTGACGGTAAAGTTTGATTACTCTACGTTGAATTAAAAAAAAAAAACAAGGATAAATTATTTTCGATTTCATGTTAACAATTCATCAACCTATTGGACCATGTGAAAACTAACTGAAGCACATAGCTATGTTATTTAAATGTTTTTGAATTCTTGATATTTGAGTAGTTAAACTATTCTTTTTGTAAGAAATAAAGATGTGAAATTGAATTGTTGTCAATATTTTTTCAATGCAATTTTTTACGTGTATAAAATATCAATATTTTTAGTCAAAAAAACTTGAAGAAAAATGTATTATACCTGTAGCAATTTTTAGAGATTCTTAAATATACTAAAGATACTTAGATACTAAAGCTATCCTTAATAGCTAGCAGTTGAACCATTTGGTCAGTAGCTAGTATTAATAGACACAAAAAAGTGACAATATTTCACAAGTCATCAAGTTATATACAAAATTTCCTGTTTAGAAAATTGTAAAAAAACATGCAGGTATATAACATTAAAAAGATCATCAAAAGACTAAGTTAAATATATTGTATACAAGCTTTATAAAGGAACAAGTTGTCTGCAGTAAGGGTTTATTATTTCGTACGTATTATTCTAACTAATGATCATGTTGTCATGGTATCGTTTCAAAATGCCGCATGCGTTAGGTAACTGCATGAATTTTCAAGAAAGGCTTTTATTTTACTGTTCAATTTGCTTTCATTGGATATTTAAAAATCCATCAAATTTTCATTTATAAGTTATATCAATATGAAACTATTTCTTATAGCAATACACCATTAATTATTTTTCAGTAACTATTTATTTATTATTCGTAATAAATATAGTATAAGAATGTAAGTCCCATGCAACAAAAAAAAAAAAAAAAATATTCTACGTAAAAAAAGATCGGCTTTTTTATAAAAGCATCTCTTTTTTAGTAAATATCTATGACTGAAAGACTGAGTTTGACTGAATGACTGAGTTTAAATACATTAATGGTCATTATATTATGATAATTAATGAAAAAAATTCTAATATCAACATAATTTGGTGATAGATTTAGCTTAGTCTTTTCATTATAAAATAAAGAAATAGGCTTTTTGTAGTATTTTACCTACGGTGCTTTTTACAGTCAATAATACTGATGATCAGTATTTTTGACTGTAAGTGAGTTTATTTAGATAATTGGTTTGTATGGTACGTGTGACTTGTAACTGATTAACAAATAAGGATCTTTTAGTATTTAATTTTGCATTTATCTAGTATTTAAATATTAATTTCAAATAGCAATTTCATCTTCCACGTTTTTTTTTTGTTATTTTATTCAGTTAACAGATACCGTTGATGTAAAGCATTCATATTTACAATGTTGCCATTTAATGCTTTCAGAACAAGGCTTATATATTTTGAAGGATTATATTAAAAATAGTCGCCATTTTTTGTGTCCCTTTCTACTGTGTCGAAAATAAAGTACAGATTGAGCCCTCACCTTACGCCTAAAAGGCAAATACCTTATTGCGCAAGTTTTATATTTAGATTAAGATGAATAATACATTTTAAGAAGTAGACTTACTACCAAATTTACCTATTGGAAAATATATTACAATGTCATATTGATAAAAACCTTTACTAATCAGTTTTAGTATTCGATATACTTTCTTCAGTAACTTTTTACGTCGGTGTAGATTTTGTTTTTATTATTAGTGATGAATTTAAACTTTAGATCAAATTTGGGTCTATAGTACAGTCGTCCTGATTCGGTTTTAACTTTTCCGGTTCCAAGCTCAAGAAATGCGACCCCAATACACACATTTTCTTAAATATCTATTTTAATATGGGTGATACAATGTTTATAATTAAGGTTTTCTTATATCATAGGTTTTTCGACCTTTTGTAGTTTATATAAATACGCGATAACGCGATAACACTATAAGGAATTGTTCGTAAGATAACTGGGCTAAACTCATCAGTTGCAATTTCATATGTGTGCTGGGATGACGTCTTTTTTACGCGCAACTTAAAATATGATTATTTATTAAAAAAACATGGATTTGTATAAAAAATGTACAAGGAATGATGCAGAAAGATATTTTAAAGCCTTTAGACTACTTTTTTTTTGAAATTCATAAGAATAAGGCCAATAATGAGGAAACCACTGAGGTTCCTAAACGACCCCCAACGGAAGAGAGGAATTTTTCTGTCTCCGAGCCGCGAGTGTTAATACTAGTTTCGAACATCATTTTTTTTTGTTTTATTTAAATTGATTTATCTCGATTTCTGTTTAAAGACGAAATTGTTTGTGATATCTACTAATTCTCTACTACTCTTCCAATGCTAAAATAACAGGGCGTAGCTAGAGCGATAAGCTTGCCACTAGCCATGTTCTTTATACATATATCTTTTCTATGTTTTCTCCTTTAAAAAAAGAAAGATTGAGCAACTGAATAACAAGTAATTGTCATTAAAAAACCTTCATTTGAAGGCTATACGTTCTACATTGGGAGTGGACCTGGACTAAAAAATATATTTGTTGCCTATACAATTACTTAATGAAATCGATTATTGGTAGAAAATCATTACATTTAAATAAATAAAACATTTGCTTGATTCTTATTTCATAATTTATAACAAGATCAGGCCCGGTATCCACGAAAGTCTTCAAGAGATGTATAGTATGTTTATTTTGATAAAATATTGTGAATGAAAAAAACATCCAACTAGATTAAAAAGTAAACCATCAAAAGTGTCACATATTTTTATTCCTTACCTGTATAACGGTTTACCACCGCTTTCTCGGTACCATAGAACCATGTAGACACGGTCTTCTCGTATTTCCGGTTCTATGTTGCAAGGTAACGTGGCAGTACGCCCCAGCACGGCGTCGACTTCTATTCGGGAAACTGCAAAAAAAGCAAACAAAAATAATTTTAGCCAGCTCATTATTAATTACGTGGTTGCGCTAAGGTACTGTGACCTGGACAGCTTAATGATAGAGATCTGCAGTGTCTCAAAGCTTTTGTGACCTGGCCTAAGTGAACAAGGCATGTGCTTTTGTAAAGTTTATTTAGCGGATGTAAATTTTATATAAGATAATAGACACTGTTTCTTTTTCGTCATTTTCGTAAAATTTTGTTGTTTTTAAATTTAACAGCACAAATCATTTAAATTTTCCCTACATATCGACCTAATTTCTTTTATTACTTTAATATATTTTTTATTATCTGATAAAAAAGTGAAAAAGCAAAATGGCAAAATCCTTTAATAAGTTTACTTCAAGTTCTGTTCTAGCCCTGTCAGTATATCCTTACTTTTTCCGAAACAAAATAAATGAACTATCTAGTAACAAACAGTTTTCGTGAAATGATTCCTTTAATCTTCATTGGAGTTCATGTACTCTACATACAAAAAATTACTGAATTTTACACATAAAACATAAAAGTTTTTAAAACAAAAAGTTAGTATAAAAAGTACGTTGTAGAACTATTTGTGTTAATTAAGAAACTACTAAACGCACGTAATAGATACTTTTACTATGAGAATACTACCAGTAAACATATTGTGTGCTAAAAATATATATTTAAGAAATATTTAAATTTTGAGTATGGGTTTGAACAATTATTAACATTGTAAGGTAAAATTACTGTCATCACGTGGAAGCATATTTTTTTTCCGTCAAGTGTGCATTTAAAATATTTATAGAGCGTAAGAATGAAAACAATCACTTAAATGTTGAACACGTAGGTGGAGCTAAACCATCTTGGCTACAGAATTATATTGTAATGGCCTTAATCGAATATTATAAATGAAGGAAAATGTCTTCTAATACGTCATTCGAAAAACATACGCCACACTTTCCCACGACAAAATCGAGATAATCTAATAAAATACGAGAGTAAAGGGGGACAGAGAAATGAGGACACTCTGCCATGATCAAACAATAATACGGTATCATTCTTTAAGGGAAACTTCTCTATAGGGCTGGGGTGTAACAAATTGTAACATTATAACACTTATCAATCAATAATTTAACAACGATATCGAACATTTATTCTTTTCCTATCTTTTAAATCAAAATTTGTGTATGTTTTCGATGGTAGATTTGTACAACTTTATTTTTTTAATAAAATCAAATGTAATTACAATATTGCTTCATTTGTTGTGCTATAAATGTGACACGTGTTTTGCCTCTTATGAAACATCATCAGACAGAACATCGTGAGGTTTACGAAAAAACTTATTTGTCATTTTAATTCTTATTTTCAAATTTAAAAAAAAAAATTCGGTGTTATTTTTCTTTTCTACTGAACACAGAGAACTGGTACACACATTGATAGTACTAATAAAGTAATATATTTGTAATTTTTCTCTGATGATACCTCTCAAATATAAAAAAGACGTGTCACACCTGTCACACAACCAGTGGAGAAAGAAAGTGAGTAAATTTTATTTTATTTTTATATATGTTTTGTTTATATTAAATTCTAGTCATTTCTAATCTGATTTAACTCTCGCAGCTCGGAGACTAGAAAAATACTTTTCTGCCGATGGGGATCGTTTAGGGACCCCAGTGGTTTCCTCATTATTGACCTTATTCTTATGAATTAAAAAAATAGTCTAAAGGTTTTAGAATATCTGTCTGCATCATTCCTCATACAATTTTTTTTATAAAAATTCGTGGTTTTTTAATAAATATTTATAATTTAAGTTGCGCGTAAAAACGACGTCATCCCAGCACAAATATGAAATTGCAACTGACGCTTTTAGCCCAGATATCTTACAAACGATTGCTTATTACGGGCGCTTATCTCGTTATCGCGTTATCGCGTTATCGCGCATTTATATAAACTACAAAAGGTCCAAAAAATTATGATATAAGAATACCTTAATTGTAAACATTGTATCACCCATATAAAAATAGATATTTAAGAAAATGTGGGTATTGGGGTCGCATTTCTTGAGCTTAGAACCGGAAAAGTTAAAAATTTGATCCTAGAAAAATTAATCAAAAAACAATTTTTGCTGTACTTATTTGAATATTTTAACACCTCTCCGAATAACTTGAAAAAAAATCTTTACACCAAAGTTATTTGCAATATGCTTTAAATCGAATGCGGATATTGAAAAAAAACATCGAAATGTATGCATGTATGTATATACAATAACAATTCGTTTGTAACAATCTAATAATTTTTGATTTTTTTATATTCCATACGATAGAAATAATAAAAAATGTACAAATCGTGGTAACACCTATGTATTGGTTTCTTAAATATTTGTAATATATAAATCATACTTCTTGTTGACTTCAGTACGGTGCTTTTTTACCTTCATAAAAAACACTAAAGTAACATATATGATGTTTAATTTCACACTAAATTACATTTCAATAAGTGAAAATGTTTTCGAAAATTTCGATAAATAATTCAGAAGACTTGGACATTCAAATTACGTTAAGCACAAAATGACAACAAAATATTTGTGAAACCTGTTATTTTCCAATTTTCTCCTGAACCACCCTAATAATAGAGGATACATTTTTTCGTCGGGTTCCCCCCCCAAGTCATTCGTAAAAGTACCCCTAGCAGGCGTGGGGCCTTAATCTTTTGCCAGAGCAATGAATTTCTCCACAGCCCTGATTTATATTGTGTTGAGAATAATGAACTTCCCTGCTACTCCAGAATGAAGTGACCGATAAAAATGCTGCAAGACTTGGAGTAGAGAAACAATTTATTTATTGTATCGGAACGGGTGGTCATTTTTTGTACGTAATGGCCGTTTAGCGTTACAATTGGGAAGTAATTTATGTTTTCTTTAAATTTTGCCAGGAAATGATTATTAGTATTCTTTAAAATACAGTTTTCTTGCAGACAAATGTTTTATAACCTAAAAAAAATACATAATTAATATAAGATGTCCAGTTTTAGATAGAATAGATAATTTTAATGTTTTCATAAATATTTTTTTCTTTAATATTCAAAAAAAAAATTGTAATTTCTATATAAATAGAGCATTTAAAGCTTGAATTACATCTAACAATTCCCTTATTAAATATGTATCATTATGTTTTTATATTATTTGATGTATCAAACACCTCAATAAAAGGATAATAAACGATAAAAAAGTGTTTTAATGTAAAATTTAAGATTACTCTTATAATTAAAATTAAAAATAGTTGTGATTGTTTGTGATGTCAATTCTCCTCGAGATGATATCAAATGACTTACGAAAAAGTCTCATCGAGATCTTCAACATGTGTTTTGCATATTAGAATTAGTTTTTATGCCATGTTTTTCTATATATTGACATTTTGAGGTACCCATAAAATGGCAAGAATGCTCAAGTAAACAACTAATGAACTTAGATTTAAACTAAAAAAAATCCATACTAGAAAATATAATAATACTGTTTCAATATTTAAAAAAATAATAATTAAGTAGATGTTTTTAGTATTTATTGAACGATGGTTCTTTCAAGATATTTTAATATGAATTATTACAGATAAACAGACGAACAGCTCATATACAAGAAAATATTTTTTATGAATAATAAACGACAAATCAAAAATAGTAAGGAAGCTTTGAATGCGGCTTTAGTTTCATCAATAATAAATGTAAGACATATCCGTTTCTATGATCACATTGGTTATATATAAAAGCCTTAAGGGAATATTGAAAATAGATATGTTTTTCAAAACACTTGGAAATTATATCTAACTGCTTGTGAAATATACACAAAAAAAACTACGTCGTCTAAAAGTGTTTATTTTTATTATTTTGATGTCGAACGTTGAAAAATTTAAGAAGTATTGTGGTATATTAATATTATAATTATTCAAAATTTTAGATTTTACCTTACAACTTTTTATTTTCAATATTAACTTAATACATTCAAATAAAAATTCTATTGGAGATAGCTGGAGCAATTTTCAATTCACTGTGGGAAGTCTGGGACTCACAGCTGTACTCAGTCAAAACCAAGTGCCTCCTGTTTAACGTATGTTTTCTCACAGTCCTGCTTTACGGCTGCAAATTATGGCACTTTACAAAAGCACAGATTACCCGTAGACTGTGCTTTGAAAACAGATACCTGCGCCAAATAGTTGGAGTGCGGTGATTTGACTTTGTCAGAAACACGGAGATAAGGGAACGGACTAAACAGCCGTTAATCACGTCCAAAGTGAGAAGCGACGGTGGATCTGGCTTGAACATGTGCTGCGAATGCCTCAAAAAGCCTGAATTCTGCTTGTCTCTTCAATCAACCAGATGGATTCCACCTTTGTCGAAGACCACTGATTACCATCTATAGGATGTAATCGGCGGAGATACGGGACGCTGGAATGACATGAGAGGAAGCAAGAAGACTGGCGGCGGACAGAGAATCTTGAAGAAATCATGGCCATATGATCCGACTAGGGAGCGGATTATTTTTATTCTGTACACTTCCATAATCACAGTGCACGAATGCACTTGATAAAACCAGAAGATGCCGAAAAGCGAAACCCGGGTCGTTATTGACAAAATTTATGGAAGTGTACAGAATAAAAATAATTCAAATTCGACATTAAATTTTCATCAAGCACCTTCAGTCGAAGTTCTAAATTGAATTAGCAATTATAACTAAAAATCAAGTGATGTGTTTCATATAAATTTCGGCTTAATGTCAGTTATAAAGCTAGTCAGTTACATAGTTATAAAGATATGTCAAAATGGCGTCATTCTAATAAACTGAATATTTTTTTGTTGTTTTATATTATTTGTATAATTAATCATCAATATGTGACCCATTTTAAGCAAACTCTCGGTTAAAAACATAATTGAAAGTCTACTCACAATACAAAAGAAAGGAAACATAAATCACAATTAGTCTTATCAGTTGAAAATGTTTGTAAAAAATAAGAAGAAAAGAGTCTCTTATATTTTATTTAAATGCTTTTCTACCAAGTATTTACATAAAACACGCTAACAATGATAATAGAAAAAAACTTTAATTTGCGCTTAACAAAACTCTTGTTTTAAGATGAAGAAACGTTTCTCATAAAAAAATAGATAGATTTGCACACAAACATAATTCGAGGATCTTTTAATGTGTAGGTAGTAAATGTAGCCAAAATAAATACGTCAATAATCCTTGTGAAATATTTCGCATTTCAAACAACCTTTAGGGAACAACTTACAAATCTTACCGCATACACACGTGCACATGTATAATATAATTGCGCGCCTCTGAGAATTAGAGGCCGCGAACAGAGGTAAAGCAGTGAAAGCGCGGGATTATCGAAACCCGTATCTGAGTCCGGCCCTATTTTAATTTTCGCAAAGCCTCAATGGACATGAGGCTCGCCGCAATAACTTATAAGGATTCCCCTTTGCAAGGCAAAATTTCCAAACTTAATTTCGCTTTTCGTGTACTAGTATAACTATTGTTTAATTAACATGTTTCTTAGCGTTATTCATCAAATAAGTTCTGGATTTAACTGTAATTTCTGACAGATTGCTTATGCTTAAAATATATAAATGTAATTATACTTTTTATATGATAAATTTGCTTATCATGTTGTACAAAGGTGAGGTTTTAAAAACACTTATATTAACTAAAATTTGATTTACTTACAAGCTTAAATATTTTAGGTAAATAATTTTCAACTTCTTTTTTCATCATATTCGCTCCCTGTGTGGAGTATATTGCCACCTTCATGTTTCCATATCTCCCGCCAGTTGCTTTGCTTTCTCCCATGACATGCCAGCATCCCTCAATTTCGCCGAGTACTTCCTATGGATAGTCCCCGACAGACGTCCGGGGCGCCAGAATCCCACCGGTCGGAAGAAAAGGCAGGCAGGATTAAGGCTTTTTGGAGGCATCCGCAGCACGTAACCCAGCCAGTTCCAACGTCTCTCCATAACCACTGACGTGACGGGGAGCTGTCTTGTACGCTCCCTTACCTCCGAATTCATCACAAAATCAAACCATCTCACCCCCATTATCAGATGCAAGCATCTGTTCTCAAAGCTCAGTATACGGTTTTTCTGAGTCTTCGTCAGGTGCCATGATTTGCAACTGTAAAGCAGTACCGGCAGAATGCAAGCATTTGGTTTTAAATTGAATTTTGTACAACGGAAGTAAAAAAAAACACATCAATTTAGGGCAAACGGAGATATCAACATAGTGTAGTAATCCGCAACAATCATTCCTGTGACATTGTAGGAAAACTCCTCAACTATGATCGAAATAATTGTTTTCACAAATAGTAGAAAAAAGGTTTTAATAAGAAGCTGTAAAACACTACATGTAAAGAAAAACTTTCATTTTTGACATAGTTTATTAATACAGAATTAAATAATACAGTGTAGTTATAGTAGCTATACAGAATAGTAAATGATAAAATATACGACACTTCCGACACACTTAAAATATATTTATTCAGCCATGTAATGATTGAATATAATCATCAATTTTAAGGTGTTCACTGTGAATACTTGGTGGAATGGCATTATAAAAAAAAAAAAAAGATTTTTAGTACTTTTTCCACTTAAAATTTATTTGATCAGGACCGGTTTCGCTCCTCACGAGAATTATCAACTGATAAGAAAAATAAATTAAATAGTGCTATTTATACAATTTAAATTGAAATAAAAAGGTGTAAGCAACTAGTATTCATTTTTAGTAGTTGCTTACACCTTTTTATTTCAATTTAAATTGTATAAATAGCACTGTTTATTTTTATTTCTTATCAGTTGATAATGCTCGTGAGGAGCGAAACCGGTCCTGATCAAATAAATTTTAAGTAGAAAAAGTACTAAAAATCTTTTATTATTTTTATTTTATGAATATAATCATTATTGAATTTTTTTTGATTGACAACATATTTTACCTTCTTATTATTATATATTGTAATGCTTTCTTAAACCACTGTTAGCTAAATGCTAACAGCCTTGTGGTTCCCATAGATAAGTCTGTTATACCATCAAATTTCTCGTGTGGAAAACCTTACAATAGAATTTACAATGTGGGACGTACGAAACACTTTTGTTTGAAACTATTTGAACAGTTATGGCTATAATAATATAGCATGCTAAAATAAAACTACATGATAATAATTGTCATTAAAATTTGTATCGGAAGAAGTTCGTGACCAAAATTAGAGAATAATTAAAAAATACTATATTGTTTTACTCGAGGAGCTCGCCAGTTAATTTGAACAATAATTAATTTTTCTTGTAGTATTTTTGAGTTTACACATAGGGTTAAGTTTTGTTAGATATATTTAAAACCATAATTTAAAAAAGGCTTTTGAAAATAAACTGGATTTTTTCCGTGATCATTCCAAAATTTAATTTGATAATCATAACCGATTTTTTCTTATTGTATTTTCATATTAATTGATTTGAAGATTTAAAACTACTTGCCTGGAGACTAAAAACATTGACCCATTGAATGTTTTTTTTTTTTAATTTATTAAGATTATTTTACTCGTTTTCGGATTCGTTTTCAAGGAATATTATCTCAAAAAAAACTCTTTTATGCATTGATTTTTTCAATAATTTCAAACGCTTTCGTTGCTTCGTAACCTACGTCATCGTAAAAATAACTTTTACTTGAGGTCTATTTCCTGTTTGAAATGGGAAAAAAATTCTCATTTAGCAGCCTATAATGTTTACCTTTATGGACTAGTCTGGTAGATTTTTTTCATTCTAGTAATCTGATGTCTAAAGCTCCAGAAATTTTTTAAAAATGTTACATTGATTTCAATTAATATCATTGTTTTTTTTTCTTGGAATTGATCTCGACCAAATTAAAAATATCTGATAATTATTTGGTTTATCGTCAAATATTGTAATTGAAAATAATTATAGTGCCATGTGAGAGAAGCCATTAGTTTAAGAACATAAAATTTTATGTGAAAAAAAGGCTCGTAAATTTATACTACTATTGAGTGTCCCAATTATTATACAGACGTATCAAAACTAAATGTTTAAATTATCCGCAACAATTACATTCTTAGGAGAAAAAAATAAAAGCTTATATATCGAGATTTAAATTGTATTGAGCTTAACTGTGACATACACACATTTCATATTAATTTCGACTTTGCCATACTCTAGACTTAGTTTAAAAAAAAAACACTTCTTTTGCTTGGCCGTTATCTGGTAAAAAATAAAAATGTGATCCTGAGGGAAAATCTATTTTTTTTTTATAGTTAATAACTTTAAACACATTCCAATTACATAAGGGCCGTCAGAAATTCATTTATAGATCATGTTTTATTCGATTAATGTGACATAAATGAGTTTAAATTTGAATCATTCAAATTATGTACACTCCCACAGATTTTGTCACTAACGACCCGGGTTTCGCCTTTCGCCTGACTGGTCAGTTCAAGTTCATCCGTGCGCTTGAACGCCTGAAGATGCCGAAAGGCGAAACCCGGGTCGTTAGTGACAAAATCTGTGGGAGTGTACATAATTTGAATGATTCAAATTTAATATTGAAATTCCACCAAGCACCTTCAGTCGAAATCTTAAATTATAAATGAGTTTATTTGTGTAAATCATTATAAAGTTAACGAATTGAGGGCTTATTATCAATTACAATTTAATGTCTAATTTATAATCAAACTCTTTGTAACCTGTCTCACTTGTTTTGTACCGATCCTACGTGAAACGAAACCAAGCAGCTTGTAATTAATTATTACAAACGTCAAAAGTAATTTCTAATTGTTTCCTAAAAATTCTAATTGACAAAATAAATCAATTAAATTATACATACAGCATCATTTCTAATGAATATTTCGTAATTTAAAAGATAACATCTGTAACAATTATTCAAGTCTGTATTAATTATAATTAAACCAGTTAATCAGAATTGTTTACTTAGGACTGGCCTATTGTACATAACTTTAGTCATTAAAATACCGTCGCTTGAAAAAATTATCAAGGGTAGCGCAGATGGGTTTATCATTAATTTAATTCAACGTGTCTTGCTTGACAGCAGGAAATTTTTAATCTCTGATTAATAAAATTATGCGAACATTGTTTTTATAGAAGAAAGTTGTATATATATGCAACTTTTATAGATATATAAATATATATATATATAATACACATATAACTAAAAAAAAATGGTTATTTGATATACATCATACAGAAAATACCGTTACATTTTTGTTTTTTTTAATATCAAACTATCACCAAACATTCCAATAACATTTTATTTTTCTTCGATTAGATCAGCATAGCATTGAATTTTCTATCTTTGGACGAGGATTTATTAATTAAATAATATTAATACAAATTATCTGTAGTACAGTAGAACTTCAATACAGCAGAAAATAAAATTGGTGAAAAATTCAAAAATGTGTCGTTTATACAAAAAAAACAATGGGTATTCAAAGGAATTTACAAATAAAGTTACACAATATGAATAACTGACAATGTACTAAAAATAAAAAAGTTGATTTCCTCTAAAACATAATTGTTAAGCTAACCAAAGAAAAATTAAACTAAAGTAGAGTCTTGCGGTATATTTGAAAGTAATTATAATATGCGATTTTTTTCAAAAATAATTGATAATAATATTATACGTTAATAAAATTAATTAAAAATCGAAGATTTTACTACTTTCAAGTAATGCAGTCAAGTATTAGCCAATTTTAAAAAACCATCAATCATCAGGATTTAAAAAAAAATATCAAAGGATATCAATTCTTAAAAACAAAAGAATAAATAATATATTGATAATGCTTGTCATAATTGAAACTGGTCCTAATATTATGAAATAAAAAAGGAATGAGTATTTTATTTTTTGAATATAATGTTTCCACCAAGTTTTGACAGTGAACACCCTACAAGTGATTGGGTTATCATTTGAGAATTGGCAATGCGGATTAAGCGAAACAAAAAACCGTGAGAGTCGTGAGGCGGCAACATGATCTGGATAGGAAACAAAAAAGTGATATTTAAAAATTAGATAATTGGTGTGTGTTGTGATACAACAAGCAGTGCCACACATAATTATGTAATTATTTAAAGTAAAAACAATAAAAAAAACTTAAAATCTACATAAAAATCTACAATAATTAAGGTACGTCCATAATAATTGCAAAAATATGTTAATAAACTATTGTTGCTCGAGCGTTTTTGCTTGTTCGCATGCCACTACAAATATAATACAAAGAAATCCTAAATCAAAAGAGGCCTACAATACTCACACACGTGAGTCTTTGCAAACAAAAAAATGTGTAAAGGCCTTTTAGGAATAAAAACTCTCCATAAAGCCAGCGCTTTTACATTAGTCAAGTTTATTATATTAAATTGCCCTTTATTGCAGGGTAGGACATAGTGAAATCACCCTCCCCGTGCACGCGACCAAGCCAAGCGGACTAGAGCACTTGCGATCAAGTACGACTCAATTATTGCTGCGTCCCTTAAATAAAGTCAGAAATTGGGTAATTTAACTTTTCCTGTTCTAAGCTCAAGAAATGCGACCTCAATACCCACATTTCTTAAATACCTATTTTAATATAGGTGATACAATGTTTATAATTAAGGTATTCTTATATTTTAGTTTTAGGACCTTTTTTAGAATAAAAAAATAAATATTCGATCGCTAGTTCCGTCTCTATTAAATAAAACAGAAAAAAAATCAACTAAATAATAAAGATCCTCAAAGTCGAACAAAAAACGGATTGATGTGTACGAAGTTAAAGATAATAATTTATGTATCCTCGAATACTATTCTCAAAAAAAAACACAATATCTTACTTACATCGATGCCACATTTTATATAAATACGCGATAACGCAATAAGCGCGTGATAGCGGTCGCTCGTAAAATAGCATTTGCTAAACCTCGTCAGTTGCGATTTCATATGTGTGCTGGGATGACGTCTTTTTTACGCGCAACTTAAAATATGATTATTTATTTAAAAAAAACACGATTTATTTAAAAACCCTGAGTCCCTAAACGACCCCGATCGGAAGATTGGTATTTTTCTGGCCTATGAGCCGCGAACGTTAAAAGATGTTTATTTGAAAAAGACTACAATAGATTGAAAACAAATTATTGCGTTGTTGTCTTTACATGTTTTAACACAACTATATAGGTTGGGGGAAATTGAAAAAGTAGTGTCAGTTTATAATATAACAATTAATTATGTGTCGAATGAACGACATTCTATGAAATCCAGTCGCTGGCTTTCTGTTATTTCATATTTCTCTCACAAGTCTTAGTATTTGAAAGAGATATATTTAGGTCTGTTAAACACGAAGGGAAATTAAGATTTTTTTTGTGACTTTAAATGTAATGATGATTGCGTAACACGCGTCAAAATAATTTGTAGCACAATCAGTAGAATAACAAAGTTATCAAATTGTATGTATATAACGTTTATTTTTATCTAAATATTAGACAATTTATCAGAAAAAACTTCCTATAAATTTTTGAAAAAATAATGTTTTGTTATATTATTTAAGCGTATCACAGTACTAAAATTTACGCTGTGACCTGAGTGCTGAAATTCAGGAAATTTTCCACGAGCACCAAATATACACGATTTATTGAAAGTTTATTCCAGAGCTTTCAGTTGCTCATTGCTTGTCCCTTAACTCAAACAGTTGCAAAGTCAGACAGCACAAACAAAAGTCTTTTAATTAAAACCAAAATCAAACTATAGGGTTCGCTCGAATCGCTGGTTAGGTAAAGATTAGATACAGTACCACGTCATGAGTGACTGAATTGAAAATACGAAAAGCATTTAATTATAATTATAAGTTGAATAGATAAATATGTGTAAAAATACAAGTAATAAATACAAAAACTAATTCGGTACTGACTAATTTACTAGCTTATTTTCATAACAAATGAATTATTTAAATCGGATATACATAAAGAATTTTTAAATTTGTATTTAATATAATTGGGTTGTTTTATATAATATTTAAAACAAAATCATGGCCGCTACCTATATAAAGCATATTATCTCCTTACGAAACTATCTTAACAAAATATTATCTACGAGAACTGCTTGTCTTTCGGTATTTTTTTAGTGTTTTTTGTTAGTTTTATTTAATATAAATTATTACTAACGGATGTATTTGATTGTTTTGGTTGCTTCTCATTTTGGCTACTAAAAAAGAATGTGCCGTCATTTGTGGCAAGTATACATGAAGGTTCGGAAAAAAAACATGTCAGTTTTCATAATGCTAAACTGTTGAAAAAACAATAAGAACGATTTTTTGTAATTGGATGGAAAAACGTTCGAAAAAGGTTATTTTGAATATTATTATTTGCGTTATCTAACTATTTTTGCCAAGTTTGCTATACAAAAAAAAATGTAAACTACAACTTTTGTTATAAACTTGCTTTTTAATTCTTTAAAAATTTTAAGGAGCCTTAAAAATAAAAACAAATCCTTCTTTATACAAAATTTCCAGTTCTATCCAATGTCATATCTAACTAATTTTCAACAAAACATGGAGACCATCGTCATTGTTTCCAGAGCCCTCATATATGTATTTGTTTAAAGTGGTGTTTACAGACACAGTTATTAACACGTGTAAAACTAAGAGCGTTCTCTTTGGGTAAACCGTGTAAATGAAAAAAAAGGTTACTTCACACGTGTCTGAAAAACAAATTTAAAAATTTCATTTATTTCGTCGGTATTAAATTAACAAAAAAAACATTTATTATTGTTTCTCACATACATTTTAAAATAACAGTTATTGATGGCCTTCGTACTTTATAAATCTTACGCGATATTCCGGCGATAAGGCGAACATTATTTTTGTATGTGTTTTAAAAGTATTCGGGGCTTTTCCTGAAATGATTTAGTGCTACACGAACTTAAATTTACTATTTCTGTGCATGGTATATTGAGTCATAAATTCACAAAACATGTTAACTATTGTACTTATTAAATTCTTTCTATTCCAAAAACATTCAAAGAATTTATTTCTTAACAACTACCATTAGTAATATATGGTGGTAAGTTGTTACTCTTAAAACGTTATATAAAAATAAATTTAAACGAGTTCCAACCGAGTTGTTTACCATACGCCAGGGATGACGAACCTACGGCCCGCGTGTCCGATGCGTGCGTGCGTGGCACGTTTAAGAATTTGGATGGCACGCGAGCGATTTTCAAGATTATTTTTAAGTTAATAAAATTTAAGTTTGATTCAATAATCTGTGTACTATTAATTTATTCCGTTTTATTATTTTTCAAGATAAACGACAATCGTTTAAAAAAAATATTTTTTCTATTTTGCTAAAAAAATACTGCTTGGGCACGCCACACAATCGAAAAACATTTTTTTAGGATTTTTGGCACGTGGACCCAAAAAAGTTCGCCATCCCTGCCATACGCTATATCGGTAAAATACAGAGAGGTGCTCGCGTAAAATCAGTTTGTCTCGTTCATTTTTTCAAACAAAATGTGTTTTCAATATCAAACATATAAATTCACGACAGAAAAATTCAAAAAAGAACTGTGTGCAATAGCTCAATAGATTTGCTTCATTTTTACTATCAGAGAGTGAAAAACTATCAGAAGTAAAAAACAAGGTCGGATGAGGAAATGTGTAGTGGTTATTAGTCTTATTGCGATAACGGGCGAATTTATGATTTACAATAATAGTGGCGGGGGGACCCCGGATTTCTAAAAAAAACGATGTGTAAGAATGCTATATTATTTATTATATTATAACTAAATAGTTACAAAGAGTGAAACTCACACTTTTATCGTAAATCAATATATGAGGGTATTATTTTTAAATACGGTTTGTTCTAAAATGGTTATTAAGTGAAACTTAAATTTCATTTTGTAAAACAATATAAATTTTTAAAGTATTTTTTTTCTAAAAATACTTTTATAAATTTGTTTTTATTTACTAAATTACATTCATGGTTCATGTTTCAACAATTTTGGAACAAGCTGGGTTTGCAAATAATAGCCCCATGTATGTTAATATATTTTACAATTTTATTAAACAATATTAATTAAAAAATACTTTGTTAAATAAAATTATGGTTTTTCGATGATGAATACTTTTTAGAAGGTGTATGAAAATAGCTAAGCGGGCACTTTTGCGCTGGCAGGCAAAGAGCAGAAACTCTGTGTTGAAATACTCTTATCGCTCTCTCTATGCCTTGGTTTTTTTTTTAAATAGGCAAACAAAATAAAACTATATTTTTATTTATTTGAATGGATGCAAACTTATACTACTATCTGTAATACATTATCGTAGATATTAGAATAATACATTTATGTACGTGGTCTGTTATTTCCAGGACTTTTGATTAAAGTCCATGACTTTAAAATGTGTAAAAATATGTACAACCTAAATTTCTGCTTTATAAAAACAATTTTATTAATCAAAAATCATACATTTTAAGTCAAAAAATGTTTGGAAAATATGTCAACAGTTTAATGAAAATAATATGTTTGATAACAACACGTGACAAAATATTTGAATCTATAAAAATAATCTTATTTGTTTCATCGGCATCCTGATCTTTGCGCGCGGGACTCTAGCGTGCCGATTTAAGCGCGCAGTACAACCCCGACATTAGCGCGTGGGACCTTAACCCGCCGACAGTAGTGCGCAAAATAATATTATGTTGTATTGTTGAGTACTCATTTAAAGAAATTCACCTTTCTAAGATAACTTTCGATCAAAAATGACATCTAATTTAAAATTAATTGGTTCTTTAACAAACCTTTATCATAATATAAGTTATCTACAAGAAATGCTTGTAAATAAGGTGCCCTTATTTTGTTGTTTAATACGTTTTCACCAATAATTGAGAATACACACAATAACATTGATATGCTATATTATTGCTTTTAAAGGAATCGAAATACGCAAAAACATAAATAAGTTTAGTCTAAGCGGTTGTGTTTTCATAGTAATTTTGTCTCAAAATATTTATTTTAAATGATAAATACTGCAATTAAGAAATAACTCGTGCTGCAAAATGTGAATACAGATTTTTCCACTGTTTTAATAAAAAACTTGATCCGTTTAAGCTTTTCAAACATAAAGAATATTAATCTCTTATATCCTACGGAAAAATATAGCACATGTACGTAATGGGTAAGGTCCAAAACTCACATAATCCAGGAGTTATATTTTATTGCTTACTCGCCGATTGTTGGTATCCTAAAAATAGAAATATTACAAATTTAACAGATCTACGTAAAATTGTAATTTAAAAAAAATATACATAATTTCAATGCTTATTAATAATATGGCATCAGGTTAAAATTTAATGCTCCTTATACAACCAAAAATGATAATTGTAAAGAGTAATAATGATTTTTTTTATTCCGTGTTTACTATCAGAACTTTTTTTCTCATCTGTTAACAATATCAGTTATAATGGTTTTTTACTTTAAAATAATTATAAAATTTTATTGACGCGATAAAAATACTAAAATAAGGTATAATAATATATTTATTTAATAATTTGAAGTGTTTTTTTTTTAACCATGTCCGCTCCCAATGCTTACCACTAGTCCTGTCCTAGCCCTATCCTTCTATCCTACTCTCTTTGGAAAAAGAGAGGTTGAGTAACTGAGTAACAAGCAGTTCTCGTAGAAACACTTCTGTTGAGATAAACTCCATAAGGGGTCCATATGCTTCATATTTGGAGCGGACATGGTAAAAAAAAACTATTTTGAATACAGATTTAAAGTTCGACACTAATTTTCCTTGAATGATTATTCCTTTTTTTATTTATATCAATTTGTCAAACATCCATACACATATAACATTATGTGGATTTCAGAATTAATATGAAAAATTTTATATCAAGTATGGCTTCTTTAACCTATCTTATTTGTATTGCTGTTTTCTCAGAACTATCAATTGTTTATTTACTAAACATGTACATATATTTACTGCGGTGATATATTTGTGTGAAATAAATTAAAACATGTTATGATTTTTTATTATTTTTCAATGTTAACATATTCATTAAAATAGTACACTTATATTACATCCATATTCACTTATAATGTGAAGTATATAACTTTCCAATGAAGGTATTTCAACGGATTTTTATCTATGAGAGCTGCGTGTTACTTAGTTGTTCATATTCTTTATTCTTTCAAAGAGTTAAAGGATATAAAGGAAAGGGTTATGACAGGATCAGTTGTTGGCTGATCGCTTTGGTAACGCCATGTTATTTTAGAATTTAAAAAAATGGATAGAGTTTTTAGAATACATACATCCGATTGAAAAACCAATCATCCATAAAACGTTATTGCCTTTTTTCGATTGATAAATGTACGCATAGTAAAAAAACATTAGCTAATTATTAAACGTTTTACGTAATAATTTGATCTTACGTGTACAAAGATATCGTCAGACAACCGACAGCTCTAACAAATCCCAGTTAAGCGAAGACATATCTTCTACATAACGCGTATTATAGTTAATGTTCACAGTTAACACCATATTCAGAATAGGGTCACAGAACCAGTGGTGTTATCACGGATTCTTTCATCTGTAAAATAAAGGTCAGGCTACGGGTTCTCTGAAATCTCTGGAAGATTACCTTTGAGATAGGTAGGATACCCATTTTCTACACAGACTTTGCTCAGACATGCTGGAATAGCAACTCTTACAGCTAGCGTTGTACGTTCAGTACAGAAAATATAAGGTCGAAATATAAACATTTCATAATTTAATATTATACTTGCTTTTGTATTACCGAGTCTGACCTCAATTGAAATAAAACGTATTTTATAGTGGATATTCTGATTAAAATTTCCCTACTTATGAATCAAACAGAAAATAATTAAAAATGAAATTTAATGTGAGTTAAAAAAAAATGACATCTTAAAAGATGTGATGCTTTTTATGTACACAATCCAATACAAGATATTGCAAAAAAAAAGTTTAATTAGTAACATACTAGTTATCAAAGTGTGAATACATTTTTTTGTAACACTCCGTATCATATATACAAATGTAGATAAACCTAGGTTAAGGAGGGTCGAAAGACCCAAACTGAGAAGGTCGAACCGTTTTGAAGGAGACATTCTATCTCTATTGCATATTATTTTGACCTAAATTTTATCCGTTTGAAAGCATGGTAAAATTCAAATTTTCTTATCAAAACAATTCCGACAAAGCTATTCTCAAGTTGATAGGGATATTGAGACTTATTATCTGGGTGTTAAGTGTTCAATATTATATTTGTATTTGGTTTTTACGTTGGGTATAACATACTGATAATGTTTACGGCAATTAGGGCATCCAGTACCCTTTTTGTAATTTTCGGAATTTACAATTTTTCCAATCACGTGATGCCGGAATTGAAGATTAAACATAAAATCATGTATAAATTCGGGATTTGGAATTCTAAATTGAGAAGTTTTGAAATCCCGAGATTTTTCAAAACAATTTTTTGTCGATTTCAAAAAAAAACATTTTTTTTAGCCCTTGTGCAACTCTCTCAATTTTTTTCAATCCCGAAATCCCGGTACTTTGGGATCAACAAATATGATAGAATCCCGGGATTGGAGGCCTTATCGGCAATGCTCTGCTCACTGTTAAACGCGTACGTCTGATTTATTATGTGTTTTGGCTTTACCTATTAGAATAGAGAGATTGTAAGCAAATAAATATATTTTACAACATGCTATTTAACGACATTGACTGTAACATCAAAAGTATTTTAATATATGACAACAACAGTTAAAGCTTTCGACAGATCGACTATAATAGCAGTACACAAAGCCGGATATATAAATTTTATTTTGTACCAACCGTAAAAATTAAACACAAAAATCTTGTTGTTTATGAAAGTCTTCCATTAAAAGTTTTTTATTTTTTTGTACATTTGAGAATAGTCCCGAAGATATGTGATAATTCAGAAAATTATTTATAGGCTGAAATTTAAGCGCATGATTATCAACAACAGATCATATCTGTATGAAAAAATCAAGTTCATTGTAAACGGATAGTTGAAGAACAAATCAAACTGGAATGAATTTTTCTAATAACTACGAGTTCATGGAATAAATTCTTTATTCACTGTCAATTCTTTGTAGATAGATAGTATATTATTTTACATAGTAATTCTTCATTATTATTATTCTGCAGAAGCGGATTCATTCGTTACTCATTGCATCAACTGATGACTTGTTGATATTCGTGATCAACAAAGCTAGCCCTGATCTTAAAATCAATTGAAGAGTTAGTAAAAAAAGTTGTTTTTTTTTGTTTAATGCTAGAATAAATAAGATGTAAAGACAAAAATACCACCACCTTTTTAGCGGTATAGAAAACTTAACTAACTATATATGAAATGTTTTTGTTTTGTTCAATTCTACTACCTCGTTATAATGTTTTAAATATTTTTTTATCTCACTTATGTTTCAATAATGGTTAATATATACAGGCGGACCTCTACTTTCACACATTCTACTTTCGCACAATTCGCTATTTTGCACAAATGAAAGTGAGGAAGAAGAACCAGAAACAATCATCTTTAACAACAACTTTAACAATAAAAACTATGAACAAAGCTTTAATTCATCTCGATACATTTTTTAATAGTATGGAAGAATTTGATCCCAATGGAAAACGCATATCTCAAATGCGTTGGGCGATCCATAAAAGCATTGCATGTTACAGAACTCTCTATTTAAGAAAAGAAAAAAATAGTAAAATTCAACTTACTCTTGACAACTTTTTATCAAATACAGTGGAACCTCGATCTACCGTTCTCGCATTATTCGTTTTCCCGCATGGATCGTTTATTTTTCATAGTCCCGGCCAAACACCCATAAGAACAATGTAAAAGAATCCCGCATTAATTGTTCTCCGATTTACCGTTTTCCTCGATCTATCGTTTAAATATTTTGGTCCCGTCACGAATATTATCCCGATTGAACGTTTTCGTTGAATATTTTTCATAAATAGTTTTGCCTCGCATTTCGTTTCACGTTTTTTTCAGTGGAACCCCGATCTACCGTTCTCACTATCTTCGTTTTTTGCATGGATCGTTTATTTTTTACTCGACTAAGACCCTGTCATAACAATATTTAATAAATACACGTTTATCATTCCCTTATTTACTGATTTCCTCGATCTATCATCTAAAAATTATCGTCCCGTCCCAATTATTATCCCGATTGACCGTTTTTGTAGAATATTTTTTTTTTCGCTCAAATAGTTTTACATCGCATTTAGTTACACAAATAAATAAGTTTTTTGAAAATTAAACATTTTTTAAAATACTATTTGAAGATTTCCCGCACTATTCGTTCATTTATTACGGTCCCCTGAAAAACGTAGAATCGAGGTTCCACTGTAAATAAGTAAATTTTGATAAATAAAATTTTTAAAGGACAATTTTTGGTGTTTAATTTACATCCCTCTACTTTCAAACTTTCAACATTTGCACACATTTTCAGGAAAAAATTGTGTGCGAAAGTGGAGGTCCGCCTGTAATTATGTTTTTAGTAACATCTTATTCTCTGATTACATACAGTAACCAAAAACAACGTAGCATTACCCCTTAAAATTTTATTACTAAAACATTATCGTAAATTAATGTTGCTTTCATATTTAAGGACGCTTAAAATTGTATTGCAATAACGATTCCCTTTGATACAAATATAGTCCAGATGTGAGTGTGATATTTTAATCCCTTTACCGCTCGAGCAGAAATTCCTTGTCCGCGAAAAAGCCACCGTAAGCTTTGCTGTTTAAATATGGATGAATTTAGAAACGGGGATTTTGCGGCCTTGTTATTATGCGAAGCAATATTATGCGACAAGTTTTATGAATATTGATAGTTTTCCTAAGAACCATAAGAAGGTATATCATTTTAAGAATATCAATTACTTTCGGCTTAGAAGAAACAAAGAAAAAGATGTTTACAAAACGCTTGTTTTTAAATTTAATCATTCACAAAAGTTTTGTCACTAACGACCCGGGTTTCGCTTATCGTCATCTTCGGGCTTCAGGATTGTTTTTAATTTAATAATTTGTTAATTTGCGATACTCCGTGTTGTATCCAATGCCACTTGATACAGTTTCACATCGCTTCACAACAACACTGTTTGCATATAAAAACATCTGAAATGTAAATTTTAAAAATGAAAAGATTTACACTTATCAATTATTTATTGAATGTACTTATGTATGTCAGCAACAAGGCTCGCAGACGACAAACTTCCCCTGAATATTTGTATACGTCATGCGACACTTAAAATAATCTTATAACATATCTGTAAAGAAAATAATAAATTATCACGGATAAACAGCCATTCTATTATTTTCCAACTATTTTTGAAATCTTATTTTATTTTAACAACTGTTTTTAATAATTATTATGTATATATATAATATCAATATCGTTCAAAACACATAACAGATAGTGGTGGGACAATAAAAAAACCTATTTTAGTTATGGATTCAAAGGAGATTTAAAATTTTCTTTCATTTAGGTAAAATTCTTAAAACTTCTCTATTAAATCAATCCAAAAAAAACTGTAAGAAAATAAAGTAGCTTTTTTTAAATATAAATAGTAAGCTTTTATGTATCTGCTTATTTAGCAATCTATTAAGTAAACTATTTTAATTAGAGCTTTATAAGTCTTACAGTTTCTATTAGGATCAGAGCAATATTTGTTTTCGATTTAAGCAACTATGGCATTACTAGCCAAATAATGATTTGCCAAAATAATATCTATAGTACTATCGTGCCGTCAACACTGCCGCAACCAAAATAAATAACAGAGAACATTTGCATGTCAATGAAGTGACAATTTAATATTTTAATCCTACAGTATAATGGCATATTGACGTCGGCTTTTAATAAAGTTTTAAGCAAATTGATTTGAAATATATGTTCATATCAGTATTGAAAATCACACAAAAATCTTTTGATTTCAATATTTCTGTGTTTTTCAATATTGAAAAAGATAACAGAAAATATTCAACAGAACCTTAAATAGAGAATTCAAAAAGTATTACTCTGTTATGTTTTATAAAAAGCTTACTACAAACATGTTCAGAGTATGTTATTTTGTAATATAAAGATTTTAATTTTCAACAAATTTAATAGTAAAAATAATACTTGCAGAGAAAACCTTTTTCTTCTGACAAAGTATTACGGATATAACTGATGATAAATAATATATAATATAAAGAAAATAGATTATTAAATTTGAATCGTTCAAATTATGTACATTCAAACAGATTTTGTCACTAACGACCCGGGTTACGCCTTTTGGTATTCTCAGGCGTTCAAGTGCACGGATGAACTTTAACTGACGCTTAGTAAATGAATGTTTCGTGTTTAAATAAGAAATAAATGTATCATTGAGTTTAAAGCCATTGCTGGCTCAAAGGATTAGCCCATGGGAATGCCCACAGATTTGAATGGTGAGTAGTTTTAAGAATTATATTTATTTTTGTTTGTCGGAAAAGGTTTTATGATTATATTTATATAGGGTATAAAAGTGGAGAGCCAGGCATGTCTAGCATTTCATTTACAATCGGAAGACTGTTCAATTGCGCTCTATATCTTGGAAAAAGAGTTTATGAGCGTCCGTAGTTGGGTGAAACATTTTTATCCCTTGTTCCTGATTGAACGCCTGTCTTTCCAAAATTTAGTGATTAGTAAAAGTAGACGTGTATTTTTCAATCTAAAGGCTGCTATGTGTTCTGATGCTCTGGTATTCAATGTCCTTTCGGTTTTTTCCGATAGAAAAAAAAATGTACAACAAAAGCATTGCAACCTATAAATCCCGGATTTATTTAATTAACGTATTCTATCTTAATTGTTAACTAATAATTTTCCTAAGAAGTTTTTACAATAAAAAGCTGTTCTAACACTATCAGCCAGCTGTTTTTTTAAAACTTGTATTTCCTAAATAAATGATTCTACGCCAATACCTAGTATTTTCTGTGTTTTTTGACAATATACCTTTAAATAAAAAAAAACTGCAAGTTTAGTTTGTTTTTTTGATAAAAGATTGTCTATAAGAGACATATCGTATCCATTGTTGATGACAATTTGTTTGATGATTTTAAATTCGATAGTAAAGTTTATTTTATTTAAAGGAACACTCACAAGTCTGTGAATTTCTGAATGAAAAGCGGCTAGTTTTTAAGAAAAAGGGGTGCATTGATTTTTTATGAATTACGTCATCAGTGAATAGATATATATATATATATATATAGAGATATTGGATATGAAGTCTTTATTTACAATGGACGATGATAACTACTTTTACGTTGCTTTAATTAACTTTCTACAGATTAAAATAATAGTACCTACCACTTTTATTAAATTAAAAACTACCATTTTTCTTTAGCATATAAAAGTGAATCAAATCACCCGAACGTGTATTTACACGAAGGCAGTGCTCACAAATGTTTTTCGTGAAAAAGTTTTTAAAAAATCCACGAGGTCGTTTCTCTGACCGCTTCATTTCCGGCGGGAATGGCATTAGGCCATTTTTGCCTTTTATTATTGCTTTTTTCAATAACAATAAAAAGTGTTTGCTGTTAGCAATTCTCGTTTATAACGTAATGACATCCTCAAAGTGTCAAGAGTTTTTCTCACTGTTAGGTGTTGCTTTCACTTTGGGCACCTACACAAAGTATCTTAAATCTAATTGAAATATTACGTAATGACATCCTCAAAGTGTCAAGAGTTTTTCTCACTGTTAGGTGTTGCTTTCACTTTGGGCACCTACACAAAGTATCTTAAATCTAATTGAAATATTACTTTAAAAAGCTAGAAGTGTGTATGGAGAATTTTGCGGTGGAACTGTAAATATTTACATATTTTTTATGTTAACTGGAAGCTTATTTTTATGGATTGCAATTCTAAAATCGGGATCCTCATTATTGATGGTCTTTTTCCAATACTTAACCACCGGTTACAAAATAATTAAAACAACGGTAAGTTGGTATCGATAATTAGTCGAAATTCAATTTTCAATAATTTATCACGATTTCGTAATTAATTGAAATATTTTAAATCTGCTAAGAGATGTTTTAATATTGGCAGATTCCAGAGTTAATAAATCTTTTATCGATTTCATATTATTTAAAGAAAGAGATCTACCTCTTTAATGATATCAGTGTATTTTTTAAAGATAGATATCGAAACAACGATTTAGATTTACTTATACGGTATTGCTATCCCAATTGGGCATATTTGGCTAATTTACTTAAGATATAATACTTTTATTGATATTTCTTTACCGGCACATAATGTAAAATAATGAAATGCTGGTATTACAATTCCAACTTGTTTCATAAAAAAATAATATCACAGGAATTTTTACCAAATAAAAACACTGCAGCTTGCCGTGCACATATTTCGAACAAAATATTTGCATACACACTATGGCTTAAAATTAACATTATTTTACAATGCAGCTAATGTTTTATCAAACGGATACCAACAAAAGACTGCTACTGAAATATGTTCAATATTTTTTAATCAAAAGAACACATCTATAATATTTATTAAAATTAGATGTACGACCATAAAATGAAGACCATTTTTTGCCTATTGTAAACCAAGTCTGCTTCCAGTGAAGAGCTTACACAGTCCCATGATGAAGCTTTAAAATATTTTGTTTAACGATACATACATGATACAACTTGGAAAGAGTAAAGAAAATAACATTGGTGAGCTAATCGCTCTTTCAGCGACCTATTTTAAGGAGCAAATAAAGGAATTCGTAAGGATATTTTGAATATCTCAGACGTTGTTATTCACAAATTTTGCATATAATGTTTTAATAAGAATCAATAAAAATCATAAACCAAATTATTTATAAGTTTATACTATTTGAAAATGTACAGGTGGCTCATCATTTTAAAAAGAATTTCCTTTGGAATTTACACATTCTCATACAAGTATCTTATCCCTATCCTGAGTCCAGTAGAAAGAAAAATGAATCCCAGCCCTCATTTTGTAATTGTGCACGTTTAAAATAAAATAAAGTTTTAGTTTATTTGTATACCACATTTGTTTCAAGTAGCTTCTAAAAAAACGGGACTCGCGTCATGAATTGTTACACGATTTGTGAAAAATTTAAATTAAAAATTGTAATTTTACTGTTATATATAATAAAATATACTTGTACTAAGTTGTAGTCAAAGCCATCAACAATAATCCCTTTACAACTGAAAGCATGAAAAGCAGTAAAATATAACAAAATTTTAGTTAAACATCGACAAGTTTATATTGAGATGACAGAATTCAGGCCAACGTTATATGTTGAAAACATTCATTTGTTAATGTAGAATAACATGGATTTTATTTTTGAAATTTGCGTGGTGAATGGCATGGACCTACTACCCAGCAAGCTGGCTGGTGTCAGCTTACTGCAACCACCGCTCGGCATATATTCAATTTCGAATGAAAACATTAAAATGACATCAAAATTACATTTGGCAAAGGGACCGCGTGCGGATGTGTACCTATTATATGAAAGTGGAGATTCCCACAGATAGAGTAGTGGTTGGTTTCACAACTAACACGTCTCTATAAAGTGCTTCGAAAAAAAACGAATAGTTCATATAAAATTAAATCAAAACCACATACGTGAAAAATGAACTCAAAAGATACGGTCATTGCATAATTACTTTATTAAAAAGGCTATAAAAATTAAATAAATGATTAGGACTACGGGAGTTATACATAAATGACCGATCACATATTTTGAGCTGTAAACTTTACGGTAACAGATACAGTGATTGGCTAGTTTAATAGGCCTAGGCTAAATAATATTAGTTATAGGACACTAGATAGGATAAGTCAGCACAAGAAAATTAATTGGCTTTTATTAAAACTATTCTTTTTATTTTTTTTCATATCGACTGTGGAAAGGAAAAAATACGTTACCCACACATTTTTGATGATTTCGATGATTCTAATTTTACAGGAGACACAAACAACATTTTTGATGATTTTTGTGCTTGATGATTTTGATGTTTCTTAATTATATGACTTGTTAGATCTGATATCATAATTGGTGGTATATCAAAGAAATCAATTTGAATTTTATAAAAAAAGGATAAATTAAGTAGAAAGTTTATTGAAAGCTTTTTTCTATCAATAATTGAAAGCCTATAAGGTTCAAGTCACTTATTTAGGAAAGTAAGAATACACCTAAAACCACTATCTCAAAAACGGCAAAGTTTACACTCGCAAAACCCTTTTAGTAACATCATATTATTAAAACCCATTGTAATGTTTTAAACATTTCTCTTGTGTTTAAAAAAAATGGAGTTGTCACTGCGTGTATAAACGTGTTGTGAAAAGCCGAGTGATCTGTGTACACACATATTTCATTCATAAAAACAATGATAAATGCCAAAGTGGGGGATTCCCACAGGGCAGGCAGCATTTATGAGCGGGCAGCCTTACTGACGGGTGATGGTTGCTTCCGTGAAGCGATTTGTTCCTCGCCGCCTGAATACAAATGATTGAAGGCTTCGAAGGCTAGATTGGCGCTTGCGCACTGCGTCCTTTGCAGCGGACGTGAATGTTTCCGGAAATTGCGAACGGCCTACGATGAAACATTGCCAATCCTTTTCAGTTGTTATGTTTGCGGTTGCCTGTTACAATAATATCATCGGATGAATTTAAAATTATTGTACTAAAAAAATACCAATTGACGTTTTGTAAATTCTTTATGAAAATCAGTACAATATTTCTCACTTTTAACTCACTTTAATCAATTCCATATTTTTTAATAAAAATAAAAAAAAGCTTAGCTTATCACAAGATTTTGTCCCCTAATATTTCACCGTGGTTATCTCATCCCATTTACACCTTCTACTTATTGATATAAATGTAACAATCAATCATGATTAATGACCCATTTTCTATATACATAAATTGAAGCATATGGTTGTTGGACATCATATTTTTTATCCAATCATTGTTATTACTGGGATACTAATCCTTTATTAATATATTAAAATCGTTCATAGTTACTTTCCTTCTCTCTCACACATCGATTTGTCAATATTAAATATTGCTAGAAAAGTAATGACTTTCAAAGAATTCAACAGTAACGTCATTGATTCCTTACTCTAACAAAAACGAGACAAACAGAGAAAAAGGCATTTGTGAAGAATACAATTATAATTGACCGCAAGACATTTTTACGTTTTAAAATGATAAAACTTTACAATAATGGACCAATCAGTATACGAATCGAAGAAAAAGAATGACCTAAAAACATGTTTTATTTGCGCATAAGTGATATTTTTCTACGTCTTCAATAACTATGTATTTCAGATCGGCTCATAACACTACAGATTAAGAGGACATCAAATCGTCGATAGACAGCTAGAGAACGTTTGATAGATTTGAAACACGCCGCATAGTCTAAAAACAAGCTAAATCACATTACATTGGTTCATATCAATATTCAAAGAAGTAGGTGATACGAACTAAGTATATGTTGTTGGCAGTTATTACTGGCAGAAACCGATATATAACTTAGCGCTTTTTAGCTGTACAGATTTCTTATTTCTAGAGATACCTGAAGATGATTAGACGACTAAGCTTTATTGAATTGTAAACATTTTAGTCAATTGTTGTTTATTTATTTGTTTTATTGTCTAGCGCCTCCGTAAATTTCATTTCGCTTCGTGATATTTGAAAAAGACGATTATCTCAGTTTTGTAAGTAAATGTTTTCTGGCAATATATGAAAGATATGGCGTTTATATTCCTTTCAAATGAATGTTGGATTTAATTTTTAATTCACTGGGCATGTTTAAAAGGTTTTAAAACACGAAAAGTCGTTTTTAATTAGGCAATATTACAGTTTGCTGATGATGATATCTCTTTAATACAGTGAGAAAATGCACCGGAAAGAAAAACAAAACCGGTAAAGTAAACGTCTTGTCTTCTAAGACACGATGTCATTTTTAAATTCGATACTGAGCATTACACGAAATTGGTTCTCAAACTGTTCGGGCACGGTTGCTGTAGCCGGCCGCTCGATCCGCAGACGTGTCCTGAATCCGTACTGGAAAACTTCCGGACACACCCAAACGTCAATTCCAAAGAGTCGTACTACTTATTGTATTTTATTTACAATTTGTTAAAAAATATTTTACTGTTTTTTTTGTCTTTCTCGTGTTAATAAAAAAATCCGTATATTTAATCAAATTTATTTCCTCTCAAATTAATAACTAACTCAGGGCCTAACAGAGCAGATATGTTATTTTCATTTTTCTATAAAACTATTTATTTTTAATAAAATTTGAATGTTCTTGGTAGTTAAACTGTCGGACTAGGAAATCATATGAATAAAAAGATTAAATATTATATATATATACATATTTTAAATATATAAATATCTGAAAACAGGGATTAAGAGACGTTATTGTTATCTATTACCTTTTTTAGATGATTCTTTAATAAGCATGCTTATTTTATTACATGCTATTCACTGGAAGCAATGGTGAATTATAAAAAAGAAAAAAACACACAAATATTTCTGTCTACGCAGTGTTTCCAAGATTCCCTGTCATACGCCAATTACATGTATTCCATATCATGGCAGCATTTTTCAGCTACGTCGAAGACATATAATGGTTAGAGCCGAATGGTCTTCCAGAATCCCATCGGTCATAAGAAAAGACAAGCAGAGTGAGGCTCTCCGGATTCATCTGCAGCACAAGCCTCAGCCAGTTACAATGTTTCTTTAAGACCACTGACGTAACGGAGAGCTGCCTGGTTGGTTCTTTTATGCTCGAACTCCATGTATTCATATTTGTTTTCTTCAGTGATCTAATTAGTAACAGCCTTGTCCTGGCGATCAGGCCAGTAGAGACTAATATTTAATAAGTCAATAAAAAATTAGGGTTTTTTCCTATTTGGATTTGAGATCTTAGATATTATGGGTGTTTGTGTTTTTTTCTTATTTAAAGTGACTACGAGAATTATAATTATCTAGATTTCTATTTTATTTTTATAACCACTACCTAATGAACTCAATTCATCACAAGGAATTAGAATCACAAGTAGATCTCGAGTAAATCTTTCGGAAGAGTAAAAATCGTTTACGAGTTTATCTGGCAATATGTTGTATTTCAAAATATATTATGCGCTTTGGTATTGGTATTGCTGTGCCAAATATTTTTATGCTTAAGAAAATGAATAATTTTACTTAAATTTTATTTCAATCAAATTATGCATTTTTCTAAAAAGTAGAACACTGGAGGAACATCGACAAAAACATCGTTAAAAATATAAATTCAAAATTCTCTCAACATAATTATTTGTATTTTTTCTGACTTATTAAAGTAACAGAATGACAGTATCACAGAGTTTCGTCGTATTGATTGGAGTAATAAAGAGTTTCTAATAAACATGTCTTGGTCGTACTTTTAATATGTTTTTTCGGTGAAAACTTTCAGGAACAGTTGCATTGATTAGAAAAAAAGAAAAGCAATAATGGAAGTTTGTTTACTAAGTATTCTGTATAAGATATTCACATATGAGAAAAAAATATACCATACACAAAGAGTTTTCATTTAATCGAGGTTTAGTTTGCTTACAAAATAATATTTATGTTGTTTCGATTTTCCGACAATAAACTGCCAGAAAAACCTTATTAAATAGAAGTTTTACCCATTTTAAAAAGATTTAAAAAAAAAACTTTATATATTAATTACCATAAATATATCGCTTATTTAAAATCAGATCATTTCATAAATCCAAATCAATTAATACAGCGTTTTAGACGTCTATTTTTACTTAAGCTTTTAAGAAATGTGAAGTTTGGTATCGTAAATCATACGTTGATAAGTATAAAGTAGATTTTTACTATACGGATTTTTACGAATATTTAATCAAAATAAGTGATGAAAAACATATTTAAAAAAAGATCAACGACTAGATCTTACCTTAAACACTGTATCTTGAAATGCTTCAGTAATAATTCATATTATTAAAAATATAAATAAAAACACTTTAAAAAATATATTTTTATCACATATTAAATTGACGGCCATATTATCACCATGATTTTGTCAAAAATATGATTCAGAACATAAAATGGTATAGTGCTGAAATATCTTTTAACTCTTGTAAAACAAAACAGTTTTTTTTCACCTACTCATTAAATTTCATAATTTTATTCGACATTATCTAAATAACGTTATTATTTTAATTATTTTAATTAAAATAACATGTCATTGGACTGCTGAAAATGTTTCAGATACGTGATTGTATAGCATGAAATGTTAACCGATAGTTTTTTTTATTAGAAGTGGACAACGAGTGGATGCTTTTTTCATTAACTAGAAAACATTGTGTTGATTCTGTGAAATTAAATAACGGTTTTATTTTTCGTTGGGCATCTTAACTCTATAAACATATTGTCTCTCTGTTAAAAGAATGGCCACAAAGAATAGTCCACAATTAGTTACATAAAGAAGAAGACTTATTTTAAAACATTCATTAGAACTCAATCTATAATCACTTATTCTTAATTCCTATCGCCGTTTTCTTTATATAAAAAAAAATAATATGTTTTCTCAGTAAATAATATTTTAACGCCATGTTTTAAATAATGATCGCCATAAAACGGTTCATAACTTTCTGTAAGCAATATGTTTCACAAATAAAGAATGTGTTAAAAATACAAACAAACATGTTGAATGTTTTTACTATGACAAAAAAAATGAGTTTTTACAATGGTTCTTTATTTGTAACATTTATTTTATACAGATTATAATAGAATTGTAATGAAGGTTTGAAAAGTGCAAATAACAAAGGATGAAAATCTTTTACACACGTCTGTCATAAAACTTCGAAATATAAACATCATTTGCCACATAAAACGGAACAACAATCACGCTTCCATTTCTAGAAAGGAAAACCTTTTTTTGAATGTACTCATTTTCACGAATAAATTACATTCAATCAGCGCTCCTCTTTTCCTCACATTGAACAATAATTTGAGAGAAGTGAGTGATTGCTATATTTATTTTCATATCATAAAAAAATATTTGTGCACATATCTTTGACTAACATATATAATAATAAACAATCTTTCGTTTAGTAAATGGATTAAGAAACATGATACAACAATAATTGAAGCTATTATCACTTTTAGGGTGTTCACTGTCAATACTTGGTGGAAAGGCATTATATTAATAAAAACACAATAATCCTTTGTACTTCATTCCACTTTATTTAATATGTCAGGACCGGTTTCGCTCATTACGAGCATCGTCAACTGATAAGAAATATAATTTAACAGTGCTATTTATACAAAAATGAACAGTTATAAACAACAATTGGCTACTATTATTTTTACTTTAATAAACAATCATTCGTTTAGTAAATGGATTAAGAAACATGATACAACAATAATTGAAGCTATTAATTTTATTCTCTCCTCCCACCTATCCTATAAATGGGGCGTATCGAGAGCAATTAGCTAACTACTAGTCCTGTCCTAGCTCTATCCTTATATTTCTACACCTTTCAACAGAAAGTGTTTCTACGAGAACTGCTTGTTACTCAGTTGCTCAACCTCTCTTTTTTCAAAGAGAGTAGAAATATAAGGATAGGGCTAGGACAGGACTTGTGGTTCTCGTGGCTCAGTAGGAACAAACAGTTCTCGTAAAAACACTTCTGTTGAGATAAACTCTATTAGGTGTCCATATGCTTCACAGTGGAAGCGGAAATGGTGAAAAATAAATATATAGAAAAGCTGCGTATCTAGAATATTTTTTCTTCCTACAATGCATCTATCTCATGTTATCTTTAGGTTGGTACCTTAAGAGAGTGACTGCTTACCTATTTGCATTTTTTTGACCCCGCCATTTTATCCTTTCCGTAATTTAAAAAAATGAATTTATCAACAACTATCTACTTTTAAGGTGTTCACTCTAAACATTACAATTTGATTGGCATCTACTTGATGGAACTTCATTAAAATAAGGTGAACAGAATACCTTAATGCTCTTAATAACCAATCAAATATTATTTCATTATTGTTACTTGAACCGTTACAAGAAAATACATAATCATTTTAATTAAAACTAATTTTCTTTGAAGACTTCTTAAAAATTTCATATTTGAAATCGTTTCAGAAAAACATTTAATCATTTAATTACATTTCAAAATGTGTTTTTCATAATTAATAAGAATTTTTATTAGATGAGAAGATGTATTTTTTTCCTCTTCTAAGCCATTATATAGCCAAGTTAATGTTAGATTAAGCCTAGTTCTGACTTGAGCGTAAGCCGAAATAGCTATCAATGATATATAAAATAACAGATGTCGAAAATGTACACTCCCACAGATTTTGTCACTAACGATCCGGGTTTCGCCTTTCAGCATCTTCAGGCGTGCAAGTGTACGGATGAACTTAAAAATCATTAAAAAAGTTTACCTTATTACTAAATTAACTCTATATTTTTTTTACAGAATAAGATTGATTTCACTCATCAGCTGAAAATTTTTGTGATAAGCAACATCGGTTATGATCTTAATAAAAAAATGTAGAATTACTACAAAAGAGTGTTTATTTTTTTATTACAACCCTAGTTCTTAGTTTTGTTAAGATAACCTGCTTTAAAACTGCTCTATCAGGAATATACAGTATATTCTTTACATCAAGAGTGGACAAGCGGGAATAAAATAAATTGAGATTTTAATTACAATATAATTTAAAAAAAAAACACTAAGATGTCGCGATCCTACTGTATGGATCCACCGTTGAAAATATGTCACTTCAGTATAGCCATGTTTTTCTATTATACACTCGTTTTAAAGGTCACTAAGTGATCGATCATTTTCTTCTATATCAAATCAACTCTTAATACATGATACTTTGGCTACACGTTAAATATTTAAAATAAAACTTGTCAGAATAAAAAAACAGATGTTTTAAATATATTTGATAGAACTAAAAAAGAATAAAAACATTGCGCTTATTGTCTCTCAGAGCATGATAAAAAAACATCCAAGGAAGCTGATTTCTTATGTTTTTATATTAACCTCTTTTAATTGAAAATATTTCATATCATTTGAATGAAATAGTTCATCGGTGAAGTTTTATTTTTTACAACCAAGATACAAATCGCAATGTATTGTAAAAATATTGTCGCCAAGCGGGTCAATCATTGACGTTTTGTAGCTGCCAACAGCGTTTCCCAACATATTATTTATGTTATTAGCCTTTCTTAAACAGTTCAGTAGGTTTCGTTATATAGAGATTTTCAACAGTTCAATTAGATATATTTTTAAATTTCTATACCAATAATTGTTATAACTGTCTTTAACGTCTTTAAAAAATATTTAAACTCCCGATAAAGTGAGCAATATAACTTACTCTATGAATTCGATTTGTATTAGAAAAAATATGCATTTGTCGCCTTTGTGGTCGAGTGGTCAAAATCTTTGGCTACCGCTACGGAGGGCACGGGTTCAAATCCCAGTACGAGCAGTTTTATAGATTGATTTTTCAATCGATTTATGAATTTCTTTTTAAAGGCATGGATGTATGTGATGTCTTGAATTCCCCCCTCCCACCCATTCTATCCTATGAACAGAGCGTAGCGAGAGCGATTAGCTAACCACTAGTCCCGTCCTAGCCTTATCCTTCTATTCCTACTCTCTTTGAAAAAAGAGAGGTTGAGCAACTGAGTAGCAAGCAGTTCTCGTAGAAACACATCTGTTGAGATAAACTCCATTAGGAGTCCATATGCTCCATATTGAGAGCGGATATGGTAAAAAAAAATGCATAATTTTTTTTCAGTGTGTTATTTAATAATATAATCTTTATTTTTGTATCCAAAACATTTTTTTTAATCTATGTCCGCTTCCAATGTGGAAAATACGGTCTCCAAATAAAGCTACCTCGACAAAAGATTTTTTCTATGAGAAATACTTTTTACGCAGTTACTCACCTTTTTTTTCGAAGATAGTAGAGATAGAAAGGATAAGGCTAGGACAGCACTAGTGGTTGATTAATCACTCTCGCTTCACTCTTTTATTATAGGATTGGAATGGTAAGAAGTATTTTTCAGACATCACAAAACATCCATGCCTTCAAACAGAAAATAGATACATCGATTGAAATATGCTGTTCGTACTAGGATTTTAACGCGTGAGGTCCAGCATGAAAGCCAACAACGTTGACTACTATGCCATAGACTCAACACTTTAGGGGGGGGAGAATTTCTATATTATGTTAATGTTGTTAGCATTACAGTGATATTAAAAAATCTACACTGTGTCAAATAATTTGTGTAAAGAGTGTAAAGAGATGGTTAAAAGTAAATATGTATAGAAAAATACAACATCCTGAAAAGGATTGATAAGATACAAAGTAATTAAACTTTTAATACAAAACTCGTGTAGAAAGTTTAAAACACTTAAAAATGTATATTTTCTTTTAAAATAACTTGATAGGCTCTGTCGAGGAAAGCTTTTGACGCACGAAATAAAGCTTAAAGTGTGATACAACTATAAACTAAATTAAGGAAGGACTAAATATCCGGGCGGAAGTAGACGCGATTTTTTAGAAACTTCATTTCCCGTCCTCGAAGGATGTCGCTTTACGTCACGATGGATTTCTTAACTTCTCCACGATGAGATTTTTTATGTCCGGGCAGACGCACTGAAAAGGTCTTCATGTGAACTTTACTCGTCTCTTCACATTATTACTTTCTAAAGTCTTAAGTTTTTACTTTACAAAGCTGAAGTACCGTGAGATTAAAAAGCATTCTCCTAAAAAAATGACAACATAACACTGTAGCAAATTCTTTTTCATCATGTATTACTATAGTTGTAATTTTTCTGGATAAAGGTTTAGGCTAGATTATCCATTGCAAAAAAAATATATTTAAGCATAGATAAAAAAAACCTGTATTCATTAACCTTAATTAATAATGGAAGAACATTATTATAAAGTTTTTTTGCTTGTTGTTTGCGTTAAAATGACCATATGACGTTTTTCTTTTTGGAAATCGGTAAATTAAATCATCACATCAACAATATAAGGTCATATCTGTTTTGTAAATTAGTCTACAAGACTTGGTATCAATCAAATAAACTACTATATCCATTTTTTTTAAATTTTGCCGCGTAATATGACGAGCGTACTAAAATCTGTCTTTTCTGAAGCCACTAAATTTTGTATAACTGATCCCGATACAATCTCAGCACGAACAAGATTAACAAACGCATAACGTTGATACGCCACAGCAAACAACTGGTAGTACCAGACGTATGGCCGTGGCGGGTGGTGGTGGGTGATTGCATGCTTATTCTGTTAACCGGTTAACCCATCTAAAATACATGTCATTACTTATTAAAAATAACAAAGAAATGACCTGATAGTTAACTTGATGTTTTAATTATTTTGATAATGTTAAATATTATTAATGCATTTTGTTTCTACAATTATTATTTTATAAATAGTTGATAGCTGTTTGTCTCTCGCATATTGGCCCACGATCTCGTCAGAAAGATGCTTAAACTTACATTTACTTGGCAATATATAATTGTTATAATTATTAGTTATCTTGGAAAAAAATTACTAGCCGGTTAATAAATTAAGCATTCGAAATGTGTCATATTTTTTATTTGCTTGAACTGATGTTTTTCAAAACGATAGATCCGAATCCACGGCATTACAAATAATAATGTTATGCATATTCTTATCTTATGATGCATTTTTTCAAACGCCATAATTGAACAGTGCAGCAAAAACATTATTACTCCATGTCACAGATGACATTTCATTTATGTGTAAGCACTTTGATATTCCATTCGTGATGGCTGCATTGCATATTTAATGTAATTGCTTTCACAAATGCAATATCCAGTATTTATCAATACATTGCCATTTGCGCAGAATAAATTGCTTCGAATGTTGGCTATAAGCCTGGAGCTGAGAAGCAGAATGCGACAAGTCTACTTTTTATCGAAAATTATTTTCTGGTGCCAATTTTGAGATGATACGAAAAATTGCAGAAAGTTTCAAAATGCCTAACAATAAAAAATAAATCTTACTTGTGTGCAGTAAGCCATTATGTGTATATAAGAATACCGCATTTAATTGACATTGCATTGTGATTTTAAAGATTGACGGTCATATCGAATACAATAATATAATGAATGTTCGAATTATTACATTGTGGTTAGAGACAAATTCTTGGATAAGAAGAGGATCGGTAATGACTTAAAATATCTCTTTCTATCTTTTTTAAGGATAACAACAGAGCATTGCTTTCAAAATTAAGGGCCGCAGGTTTTCTCCGGGAGCGGCTTCAGGACATGTTTTGTATTAAGGGAGGCCGCGGATTATTTTTTTCATATTTAAGAAGCCGTGCTATGATTTTTTTGGGAAGCACTGCTATAGAGGGTAGTTGAAAATAAATAAAAACAGATTCAAATTATAATTAAAGTCATTAGCATAAAACCAGAAAGTGTCACAAAACTATTTTTTTCAGGGAAGGGTAAAAACTTTATATCAGCGTATTTAATATTATTTTAGTTAATTTGACAATAAGGACTCGTGAAAAAGCATTGTGAGAAATATAGGAAAAGATGTGGCATTTGTTGTTTTTATTGAAGAAATAGCGATCATTAAAGATAGCATTAAAGTGTTTCCTTTGTGGTCGAGTGGTCAACGCCGTTGGCTACCACTACGGAGGGCACGGGTTCGAATCCCGGTACGGGCAGTTTTATAAATTGATTTTTCAATCGATTTATGAATTTCTGTTCAAAGGCATGGATGTATGTGATGCCTTGAATTCCCCCCTCCCACCCATCCTATCCTATGAACGGGGCGTATCGAGAGCGATTAGCTAACCACTTGTCCTGTCCTAGGTTGAGCAACTGAGTAACAAGCAGTTCTCGTAGAAACACTTCTGTTGAGATAAACTCCATTAGGAGTCCATATGCTACATATTGGGAACGGACATGGTAAAAAAAAAAAGATAGCTCAGATAATAATATCTAACTATGGAATATACACTGACGTATCTTTGTGATAAGGCTTCTTGTATAAAATCTTATTTTGAGATAAATTGCATTGGGAGACCTCAGCGTTAGGAGCGGTCATGGTTAAAAATAGTCTTAAATACCAAAGTAATTTTTTTATTAAATGGTCTATTTGTTTCATGAATTTCACTCAAATTTTCAAAATTTGATACAAAATATCATGTACTACCTCAGCAGTATAAATACGGCGAATCATTTTTTTTTTGCTAATACCACATATTAGCATGGCAAAGCAGTACATAATTAAAAATAACACGACAAATGCATTACCTGAATTACAATATTCTAAGTGGGCAATGGTTATTACTTTGTGTCACATTACTGTAACAAGTGCATTTGTATTTCTGTCGTTAAACATATGTAAAATAAATATATCAGGCTTTTCAACTAGTCTTTGCCTTCTTTTAAAAATATTTTGTTTAAGTGATAAACTTTTTCATACTTTTTGAAATATTCTGGTTACCAAAAAAAGCGCACGTCTTGGTTGTGTCTTTTGGAAATCTTACATTTTTTTACAATTTTAGACCAATAATAAACAGAAGCAGTGGAAGTTAACAAAAACCAGTCGTAACCTCAAGATTTACGAGCTTGAACTCGGACATAATACTGCAATGGCAGTTGAAAACATTTGTTACGAAATAGGCAAGACTGCTATTAATTTTTTTTTAAAAATGTCAATATTGTTTTGAATTTTTTTGTTTCCGGTTCATGATCAGGTTAATCTAAAGTGATTGATAGTAAGTATATCAAAGCTGTCATCGAATTAAATACAAAACTGATGTCACGAAAGTTAGCACGATGCTAAATATTTATTCTGCGTCAGTTCATAGACATTTATGAAAGATAGAAACTGTGTCAAAAGATTTTCCCGTAATCGAAAAGAAATAATTTTAAAAAAAAGGCATAAAAGATTAATGTTTAAATTTTAAAAATCTTCTCTGCCCATTAAAGTTTTCAGACATTGCCGCAACTATTTTAATTTTTATAGATACCTGTAGTATTTTTTTCAATTGGAAACTATAAAAAACATTTGTAAAATGCGCCATTGATACGTTGATCAGTTTTTATGATCAAATATATTATGAAACTAGCATTGAAAAATTAAATAACACATTGTAAATATTTGTAGAAAACGATGGATAATATAGTAAAAAAACAGTTTTTTTCTTTATTTTTGAAGAACAACCTACAAGTTACTTTTTTTCATTCTTTCTTTCCAATGCTGTATCATGGACAAAACTCTCTTTGAGAATAGCAAACTAAACAGCAGATTTATGATCATGTATAAAATACATTTTGTATATTAATATTGCCGCCTGTGTGGTTAAGTGATCAACGTCGTTGGCTACTGCTTCGGAGGTCCAGGGTTCGAATCCCGGTACGGGCAGTTTTATAAATTGATTTTTCAATCGATTTATGAATTTCTGTTCAAAGGCATGGATGTATGTGATGTCTTGAATTCCCCCTCCCACCCATCCTATCCTATAAACGGGACGTACCGAGAGTGATTAGCTAACCATTAGTCCTGTCCTAGCCCTTTACTTATATTTCTACTCTATTTGAAAAAAGAGAGGTTGAGTAACTGAGTAACAAGCAGTTCTTGTAGAAACACTTTCTGTTGAGATAAACTCCATTTGGAGTCCATATGCTCCACATTGGTAGCGGACATGGTAAAAAAATATATATTGATATTATTTATACCTAATCCATTATTGTTTGGATTTCAAAAGATACATTTTTGATAGTATCAAAAAATATTTGTAAACAAACGAAAAATCCAACATAACTTTAAAATGAATGACAGCTTTACTGATCTTTTTGTCTGCGGAGAAAATCGCTTAGTATTCTTGAAAGAAGTAGGCTCTATCCAAGACGCGTAATTATTTTTTTCTTTGCGGAAAAGCTCAGAGCGAGACAAAGGACCGGTGAATTGCTTGCAAATCGAACGCCACAGAGCGATCGTTAACTACTAAAACCGAGAAACAATACTCAGAGCTTTTCCCTTTTGCCGTAGAGGGCTGAGATACCATCATTTGTTTTTTTTTGTGTTGCCTACTTACTTACGCTGTCAATACGAATAAAAACTTAATTTGGACGCCAATGGGAAACCGACCACGCGGTCTTAATGAAACAAGGATGACGTTGTTATTTTTTGTTGCTTTTGTGTATTGTCTACAAGCAAATAGTAGTTGAACAATATTGCGTATAAAGTTTTTATTGAACAGTTACCATGAATAAAACAATAGACATTTACAGTGCTTTGTATAAACTCTCGATTTATTGCTTTGTGAATATTTGATTTAAAACAGTTTTATTAGCTTGTCAGAATAGTTGAAACCGATTGGACATATGATTGTTTCCAATAATTTCCTGGTTTATTTTCATAAACTTATATTTTTTTTATAGTGGTGGACACAATTAAAGTGGGTTTTAAAATGATTTATTAAATAACCAACTAAACATTTTAGTAAAGTGAGCAGTATTTATTTAAACAAATAAATATGCATTAGTTTTTATTGCAAGAATTTTTTTTTAATTCTTTACCACGATACAATTCAATGGCATGTTATTTAAAATCACAACTCAAATGCGGTTGGGGTAGGTTAAGTTTAGTTACGACGTTACGAATGCTGTTGAATAAGAAAAATAGTAAAATAAACGAGGGAAAATATATCTTATGTAAACATTTTTTTGATTTGTTAAAAATATGTTTTTAAGCAATTAAGGTTGACAAACTGAAATGTTTGACTTTCAATTCAATTCTTTACAACAAACAATCGAATACTGATTGTGTAATAAGTTTAATTACTGTTGAAAGTTTGAATAACTTTCTTGCCTCCCAATTCCATTGTACGCAATCATTTTTAATAGCGCGCCATGTGCCACAACGGGTTACAATATTTCGACCGCGTGGGCACGCAACGACACTTCTATATTTTCCCTTTTATTTCGGTTTTCTTTTCCAGGAATGGAAGGTGTGAAATAAAAACAATCCGGGCGTATCCACCTGCCGACCCAGCCGCGTAATTCCGTTACCCACGTCACAAACCTCCAACATAAATCTTCCTCAAGCATTTTTTCATCGTGATTCTGTTTTAATTAGCGAAAGTATTCGACGGTAGCTGTAGGTAGGAGCGCTGTGTTTTGAGTGCTTCGTCATTTCGGCAAAAACGAATTATGTAATACATTTTAATTAATTATTTCGGCTTTTTTTCGTCTCACTTGGTGGTCAAATGGTGCTTTAAAAAGTTTGTAGCGATAAACCATTACGTAAGTATACATCTGTGTGCCTTATTTTTTTGCGCATTTGTTTTTTGTCAGTTAATTGAATAGTGACAAAACAGTAATTAAATAAACGTTTAAGTACGTAGTTATTTTTTTTAGAACTATTATGTAAAAACAATTCATATGACGATACAATTTCTTATTCTAGTTACAAAAATACGTAGACTTATATTTATTAACTTGCAATTAAATCGATACGCTAAAAAAATACCGAATCTTCTCAAAAAAATAACAGTCTAATAAAAATATACTCATAGATTTTCTTTTACCACGACACTCTGTATAAACAAATGACCGTTTTTGAACTTGATATGATTATGTTCCTGAAAAAAATGTATATTCTAGGTAATAGGTAACCACACAATTATAATTGAATTGACGCTGCAAAGAAATAATATCAAAGTGAAATTAAATAAAGCTAAATACAACGTGAATAAAATAAAGTAATATTTTGAATTGATCGATTTACTACTCTTAAAAACGCAAAACAATCAAGTCATTGTCAAAACTTTGTATTTTAAATAGTTTTCATCCTTTTTTAAAAATCTATTTCCGCTCTAAATGTGGTCCATATGGCCTCCTAATGGAGATACTTAAAAAAAATGTTCTACGAGAACTTCTTGTTATTTAGTTGCTCAACCTGCTTTTTTTTAAAGAGAGTTAAAATAGAATAAAATGATTAGGCTGGTAAAAACACAATATTCCTTTGTACTTCATTCCAATCGTCAACTGATGCTCGTAATGAGCGTAACCGGTCCTGACAGATTAAATAAAGTGGAATAAAGTACAAAGAAATATTGTGTTTTTACTTAATATAATATAATGCCTTTCCACCAAGTAATGACAGTGAACACCCTAAAAGTGAAAAATGATTAGGCTGAGAACAGGACTATTAGTGAGCTTCGCTTCGTTATCTTAGAATTGCCAAGTTCGGAGGAAATTTTTAGACATCATAAAGCATTCATGCTTTCGAAAATAAATCGGTTCATGCTGAGACTCGAACCTGAAGCCAACGGCGTTGATCATTGTACTACGGACCCAAAAATATTTGATCGTGGTTAGTACATAAAAAGTTTTGTAATTTTAGCTAACACAAAGCAAATAAACGTTTTCAAATTTATTTAATAACCTTTCAATTTTATTTTACTTATGTATATTTACAGTATAACCAATCACGGTCTAAAAACACAAGGTTCATTATTTATTAAAAATACATAGCCAATATTATACGTTATCGATATGTGAACATTGAAATAAATTGTCTAGTCCTGAGCTAATTCGATAGACGAAAACAATTTCATGGGAATCCAACAGGTGTGCTCGATCCCCTTCGATATTTCTATTTTTCATTAGCGGTTTCGATCAGTTACCCATGGCAACAAAGAAAGTGGTGTTGTTTTGTTTCCATATTCAAGCTCGGCCACTTTGTATGATTCCTATCAAGCCCCCTTTTCTGTTGGCAACATTGATTTTGGCGCGTCCATTGTGCAGAGTGATCGATGACTCCTCTGCCTTTCTTTTGATTGCGTTAATCATGAGAAGTAGAGTCCTTTGGTATTCTGCGATAAATCGCATCCAGTCAGTAAAAATATACATTGTTGGGAAAAATTTCCTTTAGAAAATAGATAAGAGCAATGAAATTTATCTTTTTGATAAATCAAAGCCATTTTTGCAGCATTAAAGTTAAATCAAATGCTGGCATGTCTTATTTTTTAAATGCTTTAATTTAACATTTAATCTGGTAAGTATAATATATTGGTTAACTATAAATATTAAAATTCTAGAAAAGTTGCACTGGTAACTGGTAAGCAAATGGAAATAATTTAAATACAATTCTTTGTTGCATAGCCAAAAAATAACTGATACTCAAGCCGTAATTAAATAATGGTATTTTTTGAGTCCGTGGTGCACAGTAAACAAGGTCTCAAGCCCCAATTTCATACACGGACTTGAACAGAACTTTTTTAAACCGATTTATCGACTTCCCTTCGAAGGCGTTGGTGTTTATGATGTTCAAATTTTCTCCCATCCTTCCAATTCTAAAATACCTAGTTTCACCCTCTTTACTTTTACCCCAACTCTCTTTGGCAAAGAGAGGTTGAGTAAACGAGTAACAAGAATTTGTTTTATAAAAACTTCTGTTGAGATACTACATAACCTTTCTCATTAATTTTTGTAATGTGAAAAGTTTCTAGAATTTTCTAGAGTGTTCATATTTAAAAATAATTGTTAATGAATAGGTTTTTCTAACATTTGGACAGATTGTGATTATTTATTATATGTATTGTGTTTCAACAGTATGATTTGAAATATAATAAAATAAGAATTCCCCATTTTTTTAAAATAGTAAGCGGTATGTAATATTTTCATTATAGATAATAAAGTGTCATCAATTGTTAATCAATTCTTTTCATATTTATTTTATCAATTGTTTCTTACACTTTGTACTAAGTCTGACATAATTGTGTGTAAATCGCCTTGCATTAATTAATACTTTTGTTAATTTATCATGTTTGTCATGAGATAAGCTGGTCTTGATATTTTTAAGCAACGGAGATATAGTAGAAAAAAATGTTGAATAAAATAGTTTAATGATTTTCCACCAAGAATTCGACGTTAACACCTTGAAATCGTTTGTTATGCAAGCTCTAAGTAATCATTTTAATTATCAAAACTAAACAATAAACATTGGAAAGACTAAATAAAATTCAATCCTAAAATATTTCGTACTCCTATTAGTAGAACTAATTGTTTTTAGGATATTCGAGCATATTTTTAGCGAAACGAAATTGGTTCAGAAGTGAAAGTTTAATGTTTTTCTCTAATGTCAAATACAGCAAACTTTTCCGTTGAAAGGTCATAGCCCCGAGTACAGTTCCTAAATAATTTCGATGACACAAAGCTTCATGGAAATGGACAAGAAATACAGTATTATTAAATTTTCGCTGGTTTCCGGCATGTCAGCTGTTATAATACAAGTTCAACTTCGTTTAAATAGCTATTGAAAATAATGTTATTATGTTAGGTATTGAATGTATTCATTATATTTAATTATGTATGCTTTCCATTTTCAAATAATATTTAAATAATTCGTCTTTCTCAGATTCAATACACGTAAATCCATGTATTATTCATTTTCAACTGAGAGACTTTTGAACCTTATTGACTTTGTGTGAAGTCCAAAATTCAATCGAAATATTTTTCATTTTTAATATGCTTACTGTCAATATGTTTGGTAAAGAGCAAAACATTTAAAAAAAGCTTAAAGATTTTATTCATCAAACATACAAACTTGTATATTTTTTTAGAAAATTCTTTTCGATTTTGTAGTGAAAATAAACATGAAAGAAAAAATACAATTCGAGTTATCTTTCTGCAAATATTCCCAACAAATTAATGTGAGCGCTCTCTGAGAAAATTAGGTGTAATTTGCCGTACGTAAACAAATTGCGTCTATTGAAAATAAAATATATTAGATTTTTACTGACGTATTTTTCTTTGATGTTTCTGGAAAATTTCAGCAGAATTGTGTTAAAATAACATACGGACAACATCCGTTGTACATACAAAATGATTGATACAAAGCATGGAATAAAACTGTCTATTATGAAACAAGATAGTATTCCAAAATAATTGAATATGAACATTAACGAATGAACAAATGTTTTTTGAAGAAAAAGTAATTTATGTTTAATAATTCAGGTGAATTTATTTGTTTACTTAAGAGAGTATTAGGAAGTTTATCAGGAATTAAAGAATATAAAAATAGTTGTCTCTACTTATAAACTTTGTGTTTCTAAATAAACTTGATGTACATACTAATTCAAAGTTTATAATTTTGTATAAATAACCGTGTTACGATACATATTTAACTCTTGCGGCTCTGAGACTAGAAAAATACCTCTCATCCGATGGGGGTCGTTTAGGCACCCCAGTGGTTTCCTCATTATTGGCCTTATTCTTATGAATTTCAAAAAAAAAAGACACCATCCCAGCACACATGAAATTGCAACCGACGAGTTTAGCCTAGCTATCTTACGAACGATCGCTTATCACGGGCGCTTATCGTATTATCGCGTTATCGCGTATTTATATAAAATACAAAAGGTCCAAAAAACTATGATATAAGAATACCTTAATAATAAACATTGTATCACCCATATTAAAATAGATATTTAAGAAAATGTGGGTATTGGAGTCGCATTTCTTGAGCTTGGAACCGGAAAAGTTAATCAGTTGATATACGTACTAGCTATGAGAGTTGCCGGTTTTATGTTTCATACAAACTGTGAAATAAGTTTTTTTTAAAGAAAAAAAAATGCCACTGAACAACTAAAAAACTCATTGTTTTGAAAATGTTGGGTGACGCGCATAAATAAGAGAATTCGCAAAAAACACGTGCTGAGTTGTGATTGCTATTATAATCAATAAATAATGATGGAAAAAATGTTATAGTAGGTTACACCGTAATTTTTAAATTCGACTAACACTGATATAAAGTCACGGTGAAACTTGAAAACTATTCATATACCATTAACGCAATAGAACAATATAACACTAATATTGCTTCACAAATATTACATTATTTTTAATTTGATTGACTTAATATCGTCTATTTGTCGTTAATAAAATACTAGTAACAAATTAAATCCTAATTTTTATTCTTTTGCTAAATTACACAAAGATGTTATTATCTTGAAACTAAAAATTTTAGATTGGCGTACAGCTGCGTTTCTGTAGCAATATATCGACTGTGGAAAAAAAAGAACGTAAACCACAGTTTTTTCAAAACAGATTTTTTCGGTAATCATAATATATCCAACTTGATACACGTTGTATCAAAAGGATGTTAGCTGCAAATGCCAAATTAGTATCTAAATTTAGCTATAAAGTTTGAAAAAAGATTAGCTTGAAAAAAATGAAACCAAGAAGAAAGACTGAATAAAAGATTATTCCTAGACAATTTCTTAAATTAATATTAGAGTTTGTCAATTAAGCACTAGTTTAGAAGTCTACGTGCACTTAAACGTTGTGGATATTTCATAATTTGCATATGGCTCAAAATCATCAAAACACTTTTTTGTGCCTCCTGTAAAATTTGGTTTGTGTGGGTTACGTCCTTTTTCCTTTCTACAGTCGATATACATCGCGGGAGTGTGAAGTTCAATTTATGATTTCGTATATACACGGAACGGGCAATAAACAGGTAAACTATGTGTCATTTTCCAATTAGAATATTATTGTAAAACATTTCCCTTTTTTAACTGAAATAAGAATAGTCGTCCTCTTTGTCATGGTTTTACTTTACGTATTTTGTTATTTTGAATAACATATTATACAACATGTCAGAATGACCAAGAATGCGGTTTTGTACTGAAAATTAGGCACTTATCCCGTAAAAGCGATAACTGTTGGTAAACATCATGCCCTTTGGTTGTGGTACTCGTATACTCAATTCCCAGAACAAAAATTTTCATCAATTGATTATTTCATTTTTCTACAAATGTATGAATGTCTATAATTTTGAAATTTCTCTCCTGACTCTTAACTTATTTCATTCTAAAAAAAATCATTACTTTTTGATAGAAAACTGTTTTATTCCACCTGTTGCTATCAATACAAGGTTGTAAATCATAATATATTTTTTGTATATACATTACTTTTAATGAGTTTTTCAAAAACGACAATTATTAGAAGTTTATTTTTTCGACATTAAGCAGATATGGTAAAAGTTTCAATGTTATTTTTTACATTTACTGTACGTATAATATACACTACAATATTTATTATATTCATGAAATATAAATATTCATTGTTAACGTTTTTCACCATGTTTTGTTAAATGAATAATGTCTCTACATAGTAAAAGCATATTATAGAATTGGCTGAGAAAAGTTTTGACTTTAAGCAAGCAAAAATCACAAGAAAAAAAACATTTTCTCATCAGCGTGGTGAGAAGGCGTGCGAAGATTTTTCACTGTCTACTTTTTTGGTAAATAAATAATAAAAACACGATCTCGAGCCCCTTTGCGGTATCTAGCATAAGAAAAGCATCCCTTAAAATCAAGGGCGTGACGATACGGTATATTTAAAATGCTTTTTTTGTACGAACATCCCCTATCATCCCCTTTTGAATTTCTAACGAAAGAAATAATTTTATGTAAATATGAAATATTTCACCATTTTTCCCCAAATAAAAAGAGAAGAAAAATCGTACATAATAAAGGAAAACATTTCTTAAATTTCCTATTGTAATTCGCATTTTCATTTCTGACAGGCGGTGAATACTGCCTTTACTTTTGTTAAATGTTGCTAGCTCAATATTATTCTGCAGCCTTTTGATAGCAAACACATTGTAAGGCATACTTGCACGATATGTAGGTAATATCAAATAATTTACTGACTTCAATAAGCTCAATATTATTATTTTTCTTCCACAAATGGGAACAACTTATCTGAATTATTTTACATGTGCTTGAATTTAATCTAATTACTGATTTTCGACAGTGAAAAAAGACATTTTTCAGGAATATAAATATAAAAATAAATAACTCGAACCCATGAGATCCGGCACAGAAGCCAACAACGCTAGCCGCTGCACCATAGGACCAGACATTTTCTTTATAGATATAAATTATTTATAGCCGCCAAAGATATGTTTTGATGATACATATCTCTTTAATGTCGTTGAGGTTTTCTTTTTTAATTTAAAATACAAATAACTTTACATCCCATCACTAAACGTCAAGAAAATTATGTATGAAATCACTCGTCGGAAACAAACAAAACAAATTTTACAGGAGAGACAAAAAATGTTTAAAGATTTTGAACCATAGAAATAATGTTAAATATACACAACCTTGAAGTGCTAAAATTTCTGCTTTATTAACTCAATGGATTATATTTTTTTTAGTTGTTTAAAAAACCATTTATGAATGTCTTTTTTCCTGGCCGGAATTTTTTCAGGCTCTTCATTTTTTAAACTTAAAAGCTTAATTTAGATATTAATTCTGTATTTGCAACATACATCTTTTTAATAGAACGTGTATTAAGTTGTATACATTGCGACTACTGAAAAAACTGAGAGTTACTTATTTTTACAGTCGATATGAAATTACAGTGGAACTCCCAATAGCACTACCCCGAATTACGCGCTGGCTTGAAATATTTGCCGCAAATCCCCCAATTGCACTGTCGCATTCCATAGTCGTTTCTACAAGACGGTCGTCTGTGCGACGCATACAGTCAAATGTTGGCTAGCGTCTGTGTATTCAACACGTGCCAGGCTATACACGTACAGCCGTACGACTTGCATTTTATCACTTAGTAACTAAATATTTCGTCCATATTTTTTTGTGCAAAATTAAGGGATATCTTAGTTTTGCATTTTTTGCGGAAAAAACCAAATCCCTAATTTTGTATGAGATTCACTCCCCCAATTACACTACTCCGAATTACACTGTCCCGACTTTAGTGTAAATGGGGTTTTACTGTTTATAAAATAAGCATCTTCATTATTTATTCAAACAAAAAAATATGTCTATATAAAGTTATTGTTAACATTATTTAAGGATATATTTTATATGCTGCTATTGAGACTTATAATATTTTAAACACTACGATGGCAAGTTGGATAATCACATAAATAAAAAAACAACTTTTTTTGTTTTTTTTTTCTACTGTCAAAAAAGTTGCGCAAGTAAGATTTTAATTTAGTCAAAACCGCGCTAAAGGTTCAATTTGAGTGTTTGGTTCAAGTTGATGGCAGCGCCAGTGTTTTCCATCCGGCACGGCGGCGTGGGGGTACTACAAAGCATAAGAGAAGGTGGGCAACGGCCCCGAAGTTATCCCAAGGAAGAAAGGGTAGAATCATGGTGGAATGGTGTCTATCAAAACTTTTATATTGTTTCGAGGCGACGTCGCCCGCTTTGAGAGACAGGGAGGACAGCGGAGATGGTTGTTGGTTGATACAGTGACATACTTTTTTGAAGGGTGGCAAAGGGTTAAAAAACTGCATGTAATCATCCTTTATCCCTTTCAAAAAGTCACACCATAAAAAGACACATATTGATATTAACTTGTTTTAAAGTTGAAAGAAACCCTCTTTTTATATTGACGGTAAAGGAATCATGGCAGTTTTAAGAAATTTTATAGAAAAACCCAAGTGAATTAATTCAATGTTTATTTTTGGGCTCAAGATTCATCAATATTTGAATAAACTTTTTAGATCAACACACAAAGGATTGCCGTTATATGCAAACCATCATTCCAATCGTATTTTTATTTTAATATGTAAAATAAAATACAATCCCTAAATAATAATCTCTTATATTTTTTTGCGTCGTAAAAAATATGACCAATTAAATCTTTTGTTTCTGTGACAGTGCTTAAAAATACTTTTACTTGCTACAACTCTCAAATTTATAGTTTTTAATCGCTTATTTTGATTTAAAAAAAATCGATTTTGTTAATTCAATAAAGTCAAGAGATCTTTTTTATATTTCAGAACCCGAATGACCACTAAGGTACTAGACCATTATTTAAGGTAAACTTCTTCGGCTTTTGGGTCATTGGTTCAAGTCCCCGAACAAAAACATTGATGTTTATGTTGTGTATTCAAATGTATGGATTCTTGTGACCTTATCTTCTGATTTTTTCACTTTAAAAAAGAAAACCTAGTGAGAATCTAGTTTTTCTTATTTTGCCTTTGTTATTATTCAGTTTCCATTAGTTCAGCGACCGCTTTGCAACCAAAAAATCCGTTAAAATGATCTAAATTAAATGTGACATAATCTAAAGAAGTCTCGAAAATGATACGGTGGTACAACATGTGACAGTATAACCTCGAATAATGAACCTCAGTATAATGAACTTCAAATACAACTGACAAAACATCTGTTCAAAGATAAAAATTGTTAAAAAGACCTTGTTAAGATTATCCAAGTTCAAATTCAAGAGTGAATACTTTTAACCAATGTTCTGAGCGTGATAATCACTAGGGTATCCATCCCGGAGCCATTTTCTAATTCCGGGATTGGGATTAACTCACCAAGGAATTTAAAATCCTCAATTCCCTATACTTTTTCCTCAGATTATCTCCAAACTTCGTTTTTTTTTTAGCTCACCGAAGAATTTGAAATCCCCGATTTGGTATACTGTTTCTCCAGATTGTCACAGAAACTCATTTTTTTTTTAACCCACCGACGAATTGGAAATCCACAGTTTTCCAATTTCGTGTAAATTTTCGGGATTTCTTCAAAATTTCTCAATCCTGAAATCCCGGGATCGCGACCATGTCAATCCCGGAATTTCGGGATCAGAAAATTGAACGGAATCCCGGGATTGGATGCCTTAATAATCATGTAATATCTCTCGCAGTCGTTCACTACGATAACACTAGCCGTTGATTCACACAGCTGCACAGAAGTTTAATTTATTAACTCAAAATTAAAGGATGCATTTATTCTTTTACGCATTAAGTATAAGTTGTAAATATCAATTAAATTCATAAACGTAACTTTTCCTTTAAAATACGGATAGTATTTATTTGCTTGATAAATGCGTTTAGAATAAAAAAACATATAACGGGCATTCATTTATAACGGACACCTTTATGATGGTGTCTTTTCATACTAAATTGGGCGCTTGTGGAGCAAGCTCCAATCTCCCTTTTATCTTTGGTTAAAGTAGTTTGTTTTGGATGTTGAGGGCCCAATTATTTTTTTGATATATATATATATTTTAGAATTCTGTTGGGCTTGTCTTGTTTGTTATTTTTTGTGTATAGAGGGATGGGGTGGTGTGGGAAAAGGAAGCTGGCATATATATGATACCTTTATTTTAATTGATATTTTATTTTCATTTATAATGTACATACAATGTTTTCGATACCACTTAATAAGCGTCTTTTATGCACGCTACTGCCAGCTTGTATTGACGCGACGTCACAGTTACGATCATGGCAAGTCAAAAGATTGGCACCAGAGTATATATTTTATTTCAATTAAGAGGTTTACATACAAATGCTAATACTAGAGATTCCGAAAATAAATTACAATCGCAATTTTTTTTTTTTGTAAATACGTCTTTGTATTTTTATCGATTATGACATTTTTATATAGATAAAATCACTCTAAACATTTCTTTAGAAAGGCAAAAAGATGAAACCGATACAGGACACATTTTACAGAACGCACAAAAAATGATTATTGAATAGTTTGGACCAAACACAAAATTTTGTAGAAAACCCTTTAAGCTTTTTTTTTACTAGTCGCAAATTTCACATACCCTTATTTTAAACCTAATAGCTAAATAAAGACACAAATTCGATATTCGTTGGAAACATTCTCTTAATAGAACGTGTATTTAGTTGTGTAAATTATGATAATTGAAAAAAGCTTTATTAAAAAAACAAAAAATGCCTTTTTAATGTAGAAATGATAAAGAATTATTATCATATAAATATAAAAGGACAGATATTTTGAGGCCGTGTCATGTTCCGTCTGATGATTTTTCTTAAAGTTGCAAAACACGTCTAACATTTGTAACACAACGAGTGGTCTAACAAAATAATTTAACACAATATATATTAATAATCATTTCCTGTAATAACAAAACATTTGTCTTATACAGATTGAATACATTACAATTGTTTTATAAAAAATAATAATTATGGCTTTGAAGGACAATGGCTTCGTATTAAAAAAAATGTTTTACAGTTTTTTTTTGATAAATATTAAACAGCCTTTAGCATTTAAAATAAAATGGAACGATTTAAAATTTACGGTTAAATACAGAGCTCAAATTAATTTCAATTATACGCAATCGTTTTTGAACAAACAATTACCAATGAAAATTGTTTTTGATGTAAAATATTATTTTAAAACAGTTTTGTTCTACATTCATTGTACAATTTTAATGAAACAAAAATGCAATTTATGTAAATGTCAAACGATTCTAGTGAAACAACAGTTTTATTAAATGTAACAAAAATGCTTTGTTTTTACAATATATTTCATACTGAGCTATTAATGGCACGTTCTTTGTGGGTGTCGGTGGTGACCAGAGCAATTAATTATCATTGACAAACGGATGAATTATTGATGTATATAATATTATGATACTTTTGAAACATATTTTAACATCTTACAAAGAGTCATTTCTCTCGGCAAAAATAAGTAACGTTTGGTCATTGAAACACGTTTAATAAAAGTAACAAATTGACTCTTGTAACGCTGTATAAAAAAAACACCAAAAGCTTTAATACATATCAGAGATTGATTATATCTATAATAAATATTGGATTCGTAGCGCAGTAGTCAACATCGTAGACTTCTGTGACAAATCTTAAGGTGTCAAGTCATTATATGAACAGCATTTTTTCAATTTTATTTATCGATTTATGTTCTAAAGTGTTGGTGATTGGTTAACTTCTTCTAGCCCTATACTTTCCAAATCTTTCTATTCTTACTCTCTTTAAAATATAAAGATTGAGCAACTAATTTACAAGCAGTTATCGCAGAAAAACTTCTGTCAAGATGCCTCCATTAGCAGGATATATTCACCACATTAGAACAAGTCTTTTATTAAAAAAACACTTTTTTGGAAACTTTTCTTCATTAATAATACGAAGTCAAATTGTCAAATCAAATCAATTCAGACGTTCGAAACGTACTTTGTTTCTAAAGTGGTATATCATTAATATACTGACAGAAGTTATCAAGTAACAAACTGAAAGTTCTGAGTAAACAACAAATGAAAAATTGAGCTTATAAGATAAAGTCTCAACCTTCGATATTTTACAATAAATTGATAATATTAAAACATATATATGGATTATATCTTATCTGACAAATATAATGATAGAAATTATTAGGCAGAGACAACTGTATAATTAGCAACAAATTGTAACTTGGCCACACTGGTACAATTAATGCACTAACTGAAGTTTATCCAGAATAAGAATTGATACCAAAGGATCTCACCGCGTTCTTAAGTCACTCTTGCCGATGGCAATACATTTTTAAATCTGTCTTGATTACTAAACAGCGACAAGGATTAATTTATTATTATTATTCCTCACAATAATTAAGTCTTAAAATCAGTAACACAAAAATATCGCTTTTGAGGTGCTCACTCTCAACACTAAGTGGAAAGACTTTTCATTAAAAAAATGAAATACTATTTTTTTATAATTCCACTTTATTTAATATAATTCAAACAGGCTTTGCTCATGATAAGCATTATCAACTGATAAGAGATCACAATGTTAAAACTTTATTTAAAATTGTTTTGTTTTTTTTGAAATAACACTTTAATATTGTATTCTCTGATTCAGTTGATAATGCTATTTATGAGCAAAAACTGTCAACATATTAAATAAGAGAAGAATTATTACAAATGATTATCTTTTTTCTTGAGCAAACACAATAGAATCAATATTTTTTTTATTATTTAATGTTTGATACCTTATATAACATGCTAACGTAAAGAGTAAATAGTGTTTTGCCATTATCAGATTACGAAATCACCACGCTTAGAATCAAAAATGTATTTTATACTTTTATATTTTGAATAAAATCAATTGGTATAGTCTACTATGTTTTGTAGATATTTTACAATTTGTAATTTTCAACAAAGCCTTCAACGGCTAAAAAGATCATGACGTTTTCAATACTTTGCATTTAATCAACCGGAATTTTAAATCTGTTGAAGGCAATATTAAATTTGTATAATAATTTGTTTTAAGAGATTTTTAAAAAATATTTTATCTTTATATTATTTTTAATAAGTCTACAGAAGATTTAAAGCTGAATTCATATTACAAATATTTGAAATTATTTAAATTGATTTATATATTCAAATTTAAATTGAAAATATGCAAAAGCTATATCAACATATTAAAGACATTTAGGCATGTAAAGAATACTGAAACAAGTATTGAAAAAAAAGAATGTTGCTTTTTTATCTCTTGTAGATTGTATCAGTATGACTTGGGCTTTAATGTTATCAGTGAATAAGAAGAAAAAGCTAATTTAAAAAAGTAAAACTTATTTTTCTTTTTACGTCATGACTTTTCTTCGCACTAGTGGTGATTTTCCACTGCGTTAAGTCGGTTAGGTTGCGTACCTGGAAAAATAAAGATACCCGCGCTGGCTGGCTGTATGAATATCTACGGAGACCTAGATAATATTAGGGAAAATTTTATGACACTTGCGTTAACTTTGTTAGGCAAAAAGAAAAACAAAGAGGGAATTTCGGAGATTGGCTCTAGTGCGTACTTGTTTTGGGAAATATTTTTGTTGATAACGGGCGAGGGTTGAAGTAACAGCCTTGTAATTTGTTAAAAAAAATCGTGTCAACGACAAGCCGAAGGTGTATTATTTTTTTTTGTATTTAAAAAGTTCTTTTTTAAATTGCAGATTACTGTTTTGGATTTTTCTAATGTCTTTGAATAAATTGGTTTGATAACAGTATAAAAACATCGCGATACAAATTATGTGTTAGTGTTATCTCTTCTACTCAAGTTGATCTCAAACAAATTGATAAAATTCTCATCAAGAATTTTTACATTAAAATTATTCGGTGCATTGAAATAAACAATTGCATTAGCTGCAATCTTAAATTTGAATTAACCTAAGTCACCGATGCTCAATCAACTCAACCTATAATAAAGAAACATTCTCCATTTCTCCGAATTGATACAACTTAAAGATATGTTTTATTAGATATACAAGGTTCAAGTTAAAAAAATGTTTTTAACACTAAAAAAATGAACATCAACTGTATCTGTATGTTATGATTTGAATATGTTATTTACGGCCAATATGTTCCACAGAAATTATAAAAAACGATTTATAAATTCGCTTCCATAATCTTATTTCATTTATCTGGCGCTAAGCTTAATGATTTTTTATTATTTTTAGCATCATTTTAATGTAATTGTATACTGTTATTAAATATTTCTTGCGCTTTATAATAATTAACAAAAAATAAACATTTAAGAGTAGACAAGAAAAACTATCGGACAAGCTTGACAGCAAATGACATAATAACCTAATACCAGAATAAAAACCAATCAAAAGAATAATTATTCATATTGATCTCATCAACATTATATTGTTTATAAGTGAAAATATACATAACACGTAAGAAATATTTTACAGTATACTATGACTATTAAGCAGTTGAATCTTGTTGCATTTGTGTGAACTGTTAATAATTTGTCAGTAATAAAATAAAAAATATATTTTGAATCGTATTTAAATTTTACGTTGGGGTTTCATGTTTAAACTATTAGTTATCGTTATTTTTTCACTTCGATAAATATACTTAAACAATTAATCATGTTTTTAAAATAAAAAACAAGTAATAAAAACTCACTTAACCGGCATATTATTTGAACTAGCTGAAATTTTAAAGCATCCATTAAAATAACATTGACTTCATATTTAATGAACTTTTCATTGCTAACATAAAACGGTACTTATTAAATTTTTAATTGCTTCTCATCAATTGAATTACACCATCGTTAAAACAAATAATTTAATTTATACGACGGTATTAAATTAAATACACTTTTACTACATTCGTATGGGTAATTTGAAGAAAATTTTTCAAATATCTACAATGCTTATGTTATGTGTACTCAACACCATAGCATACTATGTTTTATTCTTTATGACGTTCTATTTTCAAATGTGTTTCGTTCATTAGAATGAAACAATTGAAGTATGAAACTTCAGTAGTATAAGAAAACAATTGCAACCTATCAATCTCACAATTTTCTTCTTGATTATAAGATTGATTTATTGACTTATAAAGTGTAAATTATGTTATCAGAATAAAGTTGAACGAACATATAAAAATATAAAAGTGTTTCAGTAAAAATTATAAACATAACACTTAGGTACGATTCATGAAACTTTTGTTAAGCTACAAAAATGTTCTGCTGCTCGAAAAACCATGAAATAATGAAATACATATTCGGAAAGTATTTTAATTATAATATTTACATTGAATTCATATTAAAGCGGATTGTATTTTTTCATAAAGTTATACTGGAAAACCAAATTCAGGTCCAAATGCCGGGTCCAATGGCGCAGTGGTTAGCTTTGTGGTCTTTCGTGCCGTTTTATAATATATAATAGTTTTTTATACAAAAAATCAAACAACAATTGATGGGTGAAGATTTTAAATACTATATAATGTGAACTTTTTTCTCTATACGTTTTTAAAAAATGTGCGTCACAGATACGATACGATTTAAAAAAAATCAAAATACATTCATTCTACATTAATGATTATTTTTATCAATCTTATGAAAGAAATGTAAGCGACACATATTTGAAATAAGTTCTATGATACTATAGAAAAATCAATGTGTGCATGTTTACATTTGGGAAATCAAAAACGAACAAGACGATAGTCCAAGAGCGTTAAACACCGAACAACAGGGCCCGCCACATAAGCAGATATATCGACCATCCAGTACATTATTCTCACGAAAAATCCGCATGATTCAGCTACTATTTTCATATATTATAAAATTTATTTATACCAATAATGTCCTGCTATTTGTTGTTAAAAATCTAAATCGTTAAAACAACTCAGATACGGTAAGTTTATAAGACAGAACCAAAAAACTAGCCACTAACCTACTCCACCTCTATTTGAAATTTTTAGTATTTTTTATAATAGTTTATTTTAAAATTTATTTATTATTATTATTTATTAAAATACTTACACTTGAACGCTTGAAGATGCCGAAAGACGAAACCCGGGTCATTGGTGACGAAATCTGTATGAATGTACATACTTTGAATGATTCGAATTTAAAATACTTGTTAATAAAATGTAATAAACTTGGGCACAATAATATTAAATTTATTGTGACTGTTTCAATATTACTTTTATCGATATCTAAATGACAATCAAAACGGTCGAAATATATTTTCTTATATTAAAAAAAATGAATAATTATTTATTGCATCGTATTAACATTTGATTTGTCTGATGTTTCTTTCGAAATTTATGAACACAGAGTTCATCACAAATAATCAACGTTCATTTACCAATAAAAAACAAATAATAAAGCTCATGGTTTGTCTTCGAGCTTTTCTCGTGTTGTTTTTGTGTAACATCACCGTCAAAGGAACACTTAACCCTTTTGTTGAACTCGGGCCTTACACCTTTGGATGTAAGTGGTGTCAAACGTTAGTTCACTCGTCTACGTCAACGTCACAATGCATTTCTTTATAAATTACTATTTTTTCAAATCTGATAACACATTTAAATTAAAGTTCGTCGGTCAAAGGAAATAATCATAATATTTTTATTCTTATTTATTTGTTGGTTTGTTATAAATTTCAGAATTTCAAATATTCAAATATTAATGTTTAAATCGACGTAATGGTAACTAGGGCTTTTCGGTTTTCAAAAATCGGTTATTTGGCTAAATCTGTGACATTCGAAAACCGGTTGTGCCGAATTTTTCATAAACAAGACAAAAGAACAGAAAATTTGGATCTTTTATGTAATGGCTTAAAGACCATATCATTACCTAGAGAAAGGGTATTTTCGACATCAGTAAATTATGTTACAAAACGATCATTGGACGCTTTGCGTTTTCTTTAATCATATTTTCTGAAGAGTAACACCAAATAATTTCTTGTTGTTTATTATTATGTATATAAATAAGCAACATTAAAACTTGAACTTTTTCTCGCTATTTTAATTGAATTATCCATTTTTGTAAAACTTCGAAAACCGGTTTTCGAATCTCAATACTGTTCAAAACTCGGTTTTTGTATAAGCCCTAATGGTAACCCTTAGCTAGTAAGTAAAAAAAATATATTTCTGAATAAACAGCAAATGCATAATTTTGGCTTTTAGTATGAAACCAGTAGCCTAGATATTGTATGTTGTTTAGATTTATAATAACTAAATATATATGTATTTACGCCGGTCTGATAAAATACGGTTGAATAATAATAAACAGGCACAATTGTCGGCATTTAAAATATATACTTTCATAAAACAACAACCAATTTGCCAAGCTGGTACAATAAATGCACCAACTGAATTATTGCGTACTTACTAATTTCTGCCAGTACGACAACGAGTATATGCTTTTAAAGCACCCAAAATTTAGATCACACATATCTATTTTAATGACACTACAGTAAATATTTTAATTTTATATTGGGCAGGACTTTTTAACGGCTTCTAATTTATTTTCATATTCTTATCGTTCTACAATATTACATACAGATTTACAACTGGTTATAAGCCAACTTGTAGCTAAGTGATAACCGCTTTTGAACCTTTGTCTTATTCGGTCGCGTTGGCAACGGGTTCGATTCCTTTAACATACACATTCAGAAATATACGTTACTAAATATTTATGAATTAACCTTCAAATCTATTTGATAACAACTGCTAGTTTCCAAGGACCATCTGTGTATCAAAACCGACGAAAAAATTAGAGTTGAAGGTACTAAATAATAACCAGGTTTCTCACAAATGAGGGCCTTAGTATTATTACTCATAATCTGCTAAAAAAGAGTTTTGACGTAATCGAAAAAAAAACACAAAACCACAAATGTGTGCTTAGACACCAATCGTAAACTTTGGCAGTGTTTTTAACACTGTTCAAAATAAATTTCAATATCCAACTATTTTTTATATATGTAGTGATGCATTATGAATTATTTGTTATACTTATCTCAAAAATATCAAACATAGATATTATTAGTTTTAATACCTAGCCCCTCAATTATCTGCATTTGAATCGCTTTTAAAGTTATCCATAATATAGGACACACATGGAGGCATGCTTGAAAATAAAATGGATCTTTTACATGAATCAACAGGATAGTAATTAATATCCCCGATTACTAATAACAATCAATCAGTTGCGCACCAATTTATGCCTATTGGTAGCGCTATAATAGTTGACAGAAAAGCACACAATACGCACGTTATCCAAGTAAAATATGTGTACAATTTTTCGATTCTGAATATCATTCTTCTGGAACCAAAGATAATTTTTCACCACCCGAATAACGCGAAATAATTTATTATCAAATTCATAACAATTTATCTTTGTTTTGTGTTTTTTAGAGCCCTCTGGTGAAATTATTCGTCTCTTATTATTGTAACTGTGACAGTTTCCTTCGGGAACTTTTTCACCTTGCAATAAAATTCCGCTAACATTCCATTCAAATACAGTTTTTTCACCTCGAAACATCAATCTCATTTATCTTGGCGATACCATTCGAGGCTTTTGTCGTTCATTTTTTTGCGCGTATCCCGCCACGAGGCAAGCATTTCCGGCGAGTGCGTGTATTTTTTTTTTGGTGGCAAAAACAGCTCGTGATATCAGTGGCATCATCCATGCCTTGCGGCATTTGAAAGGAATTTTAAACACATTGAATCTTTTTAATTGAAAAATAATATTTTTCTTTGTAAATCTAAAAATGATATGGTTCGCAAAAAAGATTAAAAAATACCAATATTATACTGTCGATTCTTAGTTGTTATTTTTTTTATAAATAAATTAATCAAAAATCTATTATCTATTAACAGCTTATGTTTGATCTTTTTCAATTTAATATTGAATTATAATCATATATTGTTATTTGCAATCACCTTGCTGTAGAGTGTAGATATTGAAATAAAACCGCGAAGTTAGGCATTTATCGAACGGAAATATTTTTGTTTTCAATGGATTCGGCAGTTAATTGTAAATATAGAAATTTATCTAGATAAAGTAAAGAATCATTGTTATATCGACCGATAATTAATTGATGAATTGCGTTGTATGCTAATAACTGTTCAATATCGCCTAAGGCGTCAGTGAATTTTTTTTAAGTATTATCTTATTTGCCTGATCTTTTTTAGGACCTGTAAATTTTAGCGTTTTGATTTGTTATCGCTTGTTCTACGTAGACCCCGATTTAAAAACGCTGCTCTAGAGCAGTTGTCTCTAAACTCAATAAGGATGTGAGCTACTTTCAGAAATTGAAATTGTCTGGTGAGCTACTAATACATATTTTTCCATCATAGTTTTTTATCATCGGCCCTTATCGTACTATACGTAATATAACTTTTTACTTAAAATAAATTAGAACATCAAATTTTCTAATAAAACATTTATTATTTATTTATGAACAAAATAATAATTAAAAAATATGTTTAAGTAAAAATAACGAGTAAAAATAATGAAAAGAATGGCATTCACTTTCCTCCACAATTTTTTCAATTCTCGGTGAGTACCTTGTCACTCCCATCCGAATGTAATTATCAAGATGTACATCTTGATAATTTAACGGTGTTCAACAATATTGCTTCGGATGTCGACATATTCCACGTAGACGTGGGTGAGTTCCGACGAATACTATTTTTTATGTATTAAAGTAGAGTTCGTCGGAGCTTACTCAGTTGACTTCTTTGCCATTTTTTTTCTACTGATTTTAATATTAAATTGTACTATTTTTTTCTCCATTGTAAAAGTTTTAAATTTATAATTTGTCAACCTTTTGCAATGTTAATTAAATAAATAAATAAATAAAATTGTTGTCAAATCTGTGAATCTGTTTCTATATTTACTCTTAACCACCTTCATAATAGAAAACGTTGATTCACATAAGTAGGTAGAACAAAACAATGCTTTCATTCGATTTTTTTTTATTTTCGGAGTTCAACAATAAAATTTTGATAAATTAAAATATGATAAAATATCATACGCGAGCTACTGAAAAGCCTCGGCGAGCTACCGCTAGCTCGCAAGCGACCGTTTGGCAATCACTGCTCTACAGGGCCAAAAGAAGTTTTAAAATTTTGTTTTATAATCAATCCAATACATTCATAATAATACCAGAACCGGTTCCGCTCATCACTAGCATCATTAACTGAAAAAGATATAAAGTTGGTTGTTGATTATTCCACTACCACCCGGTATGTGTATGCAACAGCTGTTTTACACCTTCCATGACGCAATACGATGTAGAAAAGAAACTTATTTACTTTTTATATTATTGGCTCGATACAGGCCTACAATGGAATTATCTTTTTACCATGCAATGTTATGATTAAAAATAAAAATAGAAAGAAAAAAAAGAGAATGTGACTTGCTCAGTCACTTAGCGTGTGATATTAAGTATACCGTGTATCCGTATACTGAGAATTTGTCGTGGGGGTAGAATTTAATCTACTTTACATTGAATTTAAAGAGGAATGTTTCAAAATTGGCCATGGATTTAAAAGTTTAATTGTATTGAAGCTACAGTTTTTCAACACTCACTATTAAAATTTTAATAAAATTGAATGTTTGCTGGTGGCCGACCACTGATAAAGCTGATTTTTCTCTTTCTTCGTCGCAAAGAGACACTTGAGGACTGCTGAATGCGCCAACTCTCTCACATTTATCATGGCAACACACGAGATAGGAGTACGTCTTTGCTAAGAATAAAATATCTCTTAAATGCACTGAACACATACCTTTAATGTTAGATATATATTGGTGAAATTACCATGATAAAAATTTAGAACGAAGTGCTTGCTAAAAAAATTAAGAAAGTTTGGATTTTTCTATTAAGTTATTCTATTTTTTTTAAATTCAACCGTAGAATATTTGGAGGCTCTGAAAACAAAAACGGCAGTCTCAATTTGTTAACAAAAATGATTAGATATTTTTAAATTGAAACAAAAACTGCAGATTTTAAACAAATGTTACAAAAAAATATAAATTATATCAAAATCGCAAGATAATACTTGTAAGAATATTAAACATTACTTTTTCAATCGTTTTATCTATAAAAAAACGTGATAATTGATTCGCCAATATTTTAGGGTTACGAAAACTGTCCCCTTTATAAGTTGATGTTTGTGTATGTTTGAGGTTCAATGCCTCTTACCCAATTTTCTGGTTCTCTTACAGCGACTACTATAACATATGATTAAATTTCCTATCTTTTTATACAATTTGATTCTTCTATAAAAAATAATTTTAATTTGGCTGCAAAGAGTCTTTCTCTAATTGTGCTCTTTGTCTGTAGTCAATTGGCCAAGTTCGTAGGCTTAGATTGCGGTGTTCATAGAATTGATTTCTAGTCGAAGGAATGTATATTGTTTGATAAAAATCACTCTCACCTAATCGAATCGAATTGAGCTTAGCAAGAACGATAAGATAACCGCAGTTATTTTAATAATTATTCTTTTTATCCTTGACTCTTTTCAAACAAGTAAGTTTGAGCGACTGAGCAACAACCAATTCTGTAGAGATAGACCTAATTTTATATTTACGCTTAACACAAGAAGCGGACTTAGATACGAAAAAAACTTTACCACATTTTGTGGAACTAAATATTTTTTTATTTTTCCTTTACTTTAAAGCTAGGTTAAGAAAAACTACGAGTGAATCGAATATAAAGATAAAACTGGTATACAAATAATATACGAAAGATTTGTTTTCAAAAATGCACACTATGAGTTTTACCTGGAGAATGAATTAATAAAGTTGATAAATAAAACATAATTTTCGTCAACAGAGCGGACTCCAAATCCCCGCCAAGCGATTTCCGTAATACTTTACAATGCATTATACGCCAGAAAAAGGATAGAATAATTTAATATTATATAACGGCTTGATATATGTTCGGTTGGCACTCGAGTATTCCCCTGTCAGCGAGTTTTCCCCCGAACCGCAGCAAATGGAAGCGCTAGAGATGAGAGCAATTGTGATTTTTAGCGTTCTCCTTCATTTCTTTCACGATATTTTTTCGTGGCGGTGCGCGTAAGTAATGACTGGATTGCGCATCTAATGAGGCTATAAATATTACACCATATTAATATTGCTCTAAAAGTTTATTTTGTTATTTTGTTGCTGATTGACTTGTCCATAGTCTTAGTTGTCGTACTTAAATACATATTATGAAACCACTTATTGACCACACAGCCATTTTTTTAACTCTCGCGTCTCAGAGACAAGAAAAATACTTCTCTGCCGATGGGGGTCGTTTAGGGACCCCAGTTGTTTCCTCATTATTGGCCTTATTCTTATGAATCAAAAAAAAATAGTCTTAGGCCTTTAAAATATCTCTCTGCATCATTCCTAATACTTTTTTTTTTATATAAAAATCCGTGGTTTTTTAATAAATAATCACATTTTAAGTTGCGCGTAAAAAAGACGCATCCCAGCACAAATATGAATTTGCAAGTGACACGTTTAGCCCAGCTATCTTACAAACGATCGCCGATAAGCGGACGCTTATCTCGTTATCGCGTATTTATATAAACTACAAAAGGTCCAAAAAACTATGATATAAGAATACCTTAATTATAAACATTGTATCACCCATATTAAAATAGATATTTAAGAAAATGTGGGTATTGGGGTCGCATTTCTTGAGCTTAGAACCGGAAAAGTTTAACCATGATGTTAAAACAATAATACAATACTTAATTTAAGAGAGTTGTTATAGAAAAAAGGATAAGACTAGAACAAGATTATTGGTTGGTTAATTGCTGTTGTTAAAACAGGATGGACGGGAGGAAAATTTTGAAACATCGCAAACATTCATGACTGTGCCGTGACACACCAATGTGCTGTGGAGTGATGCTTAGTGTACCGCATTGTAAAATTACTAAATAAATTGCCGTTTATATTCAATACTCTGCCCAGGTATATAATTATATTTATCTATGATGTATTTATCAAATAAGAAGCATATTTTATTATAATGTATGTAGCGTGTGCGAAAAAAAATGTTTGAACACACTAGTCTGGTTGACATTGACAGCATTGGTTTATATGGTTGACTGAAACTCTTTCTTCTTTAGATATTTTCTTCTTCTTCACCTTCATCTTGTAATAGCAAGACATTCCTTTATTATAATAATATATTTTTGTTGCATACTTCAGTTGCTTTGTCAGATTGATTTATAAGAAACGATCCCCGGTAAATTGCTCGAATGCAATTGCTCGAATACAAATTGCTCGAATGCAATTGCTCGAATGGAAATTGCTAGAACGTCAAATGCTCGAATAACTAATTCCTCGAAAATTTTAATTTTTCCACTTTTACAAATCACACATAATATATTTTCTTTAAGAATATTATTAACTTATTGACGCAGTTATAAATTAAAATATAATAATAACCGCCATATTGGATATTTACTCGATAATTTATATTATGCCAGTTACCACCGCTATCACAAAGACGTTACACTCATTATCTATAAACATTTTTATTATGAGTGATTTTGGGCTCTCCTTGTAAAAGTAGACAATACTGATTTTCTATATTACTGAATTAAGATCAACTTACATAGGTAGTATTTCTTAAATGTCTATCTAAAAAATAATAATTCTAGAGGCAATGATAAATAGTACAGCAATAATGTACAATTTGATACAAAGTTCGGCTTACAAACTAAGAGTACATGCTGTGTAATAAAATGCCAAGTGATCAACTACTTACTATGTAATAAACACTAAACTGTATTAAAACCGTTTAAATAACCAAGCAATTCGAGCAATTCATATTCGAGCAATTTGCATATCGAGCAATTTGTAATTCGAGGAATTCTACATTCGAGCAATTGCATTCGAGCAATTTACCGGCTCCTATAAGAAACCGTAATTGATTAAATCAAAATTTTCTTAGTAACATTATTTCATTTATTATTTAAGCTCGCAAATACTATGTTTAGTTGTGCTATTTATGCTTCAATTCATTTTCAACACTTTTTTTTTAATTTTCACAATGAAGTTTTTGACATTTATTTGAAAAAGATAATTTACAATGTTAAATTAATATTGGATATGGTGCAATTAATATAGTTTTTATAATCCGTTTAGAGATTGTTGGCACATGCAATTATAAAAATAGTCACAGGCTCGCTATCAAAAACGATACCATTACTTGAGCCCATCTCTAATGAGTTCGCCTCACTCCTACTTGAGCGTAGTTGAAAAAAGATCATTTATTTTTTCCCCCGACACAGTTCAGCTAAGAAGACGATAATAAGGGAAACAATGAGATGAACGTTTTTCTACTTTCTTTTTAATAGTTTTTACGTCGACGGACGCTTGGCTTCAGTCAATTAGAAGATAGACGTTGCAACGCTCGTCGAGTTTAATCTACTAAAGACCTCATAATAAGCGACAAATACAAAAAGAAAATACTGACCGATCTTTGTCCAGTTTGTTGTGTTCGGCTTTAGAATCATTCACGCAATAATTTTTGAAACCGAATTATGGATACGTGCTCAAATTTTACAATTATGTTTCTTAACCGTCTTATCATGAGAAAAAACTATTAAAGAAATGTTTAGATATTTTTATCTATGTCCGCTCTCAATATGGAGAATATAACTTCTTAATGGAGATATATTAGCATGAGTGTTTTGTACGAGAAAAGCTTTTTGTTACTCACTCACAATCTCTCTTCTTTTTCTAAGAGAATAGGTACATAAAAAATATAAAATAAAATAACTTAGATTATTCCACGTATTGTGCTACAAACTGTGATACGTGTTTCGCCTCTTTCAGAGGCATCCTTAGACAACTACTTTTGCAAATGCTTGCTTAAGTACGAATGATTTTAATTTTAATATTCTGATATATTATAATGAAAATCAAATAAAAATGGAAGGCAAGGAGGGGATGATAGAAAAACAAACAAATGATAATGGTAATGCAAATAACATTTACAAGTTATTTTATTTTATATTAAAATGAACTTCCACAAAGTTACCGCCGAATCCATCGAAAGTATTAGGTATGTTATGTATACTCAATACCATACCATACTATGTTTTATTCTGTATGACGTTCTATTTTCAAAATGCGTTTCGTGCATTCGAATGAAACAAATGAAGTATGAAACAGTAGTAGAATAGAAAAACAATTGCAACCTGTCACATTCTCACGATTTTCGTATTAATTATAAGATTGATTTATTGATTTATAAAGTGTAATATATTGTTATCTAAATAAAATTGAACCAACACATAAAAGTGTTTTAGTAAAAACAATAAACATAACATAAAAATTGGTGTCAGAAGTGGGATATGTGCTAAAATAACGTTAAGAAATTTATGGTGACAATAAATTAACGGTGAATAAAATTCTTTAAAAATTAGCACGAATCAAATACACGAATAAAATAAATCTAATATAATAAAAGTACATCGATTAAATCGAACGGAAATTATAATAAATCAAATATAATAATAATACGAAACTAGAATAAGACTAAATCTCCAATTCTACGAAATCTATCATCGAAAATCTTCTACATCGATATATCTACAAAATCTACATTGAATCTTCAACTTCAACTTCTACATGGTGAAAATAAATTCTGCGAAATCCATCATCGAATACTCAAACTACATCTTCTTGCCGACTTCAACTACATTTTCTTTGCCGACTTCAATTACATCTTCTTTGCTGATTCTACATCCAACTACAAGAAAAATCTGCAAGCTGCCAACAACCTATTTCAATGACTACTAGAACCAAATTCATCTTCAAGTCAACGTTTGTTTAAACTTTATGCAATATATTATTCATCATATTCTGTGAGTAACTTTTGTAACAATTTTTCTTACTCAATCTATACACTTTCACATCAAAATGCCTACACTCACTATCGATACATTGATGAAGTTTCTTTCGACATTTGACGGAGAGAAAAGAAATCTGTATCCTTTTATTAAAGATTGTGATACTGTATACGAACTATGCTCAGAGCAACAAAAAAACATACTTCTAAAATTTATGATTCATTGCGTCGTAGGAAATGCCAAATACACAATTGCCAATTATAATTTTAAAAACTATGCCGAATTCAAATCATTTCTAATAAATACCTACGGTGAAAATAAACACACATCTCAGTTAGAACTGGAATTAAGAAATTGTAAACAAAACTTTAACGAACCAGTAATAAAATTCATACAAAGAGTTGAAAATTGCACTAATAATCTTATCGGAGCTGTTCGATTTTCGAACAAGGACGAAAAAGAATTGATAGGGAGAATAAAGCAAATTGAAGACAGCGCTCTTAATACATTAATTTTAGGTATGACCAGTCAACTGTCAACAGTAGTCAGGCTTTCAAAACCCAAAAATCTTATTGAGGCAACAAATATTGCAGTTGAAGAAGAAAAGTTTTATAATGCAGTTAGGGAAATGAACTCTAACCCAAATAAGATCAATCATAATTATTTAACCAAACAATCAAAGCCACACTCTCTAAATTCAGAACATAATCAATTTGTCAGTAATCTTACATCTCAATACAATTCAAAATTTTGTAGATACTGTAAAAAATCAGGACACATCTTAGAAGAATGTCGAAAAAGACAATTTAACAACGTAAAAAATCAATATCAACAAAATTCTTCAAATAACAAATTCCAGACTTATCAAACTACTCGTAATTCTCAAAACTTCCAACCTCCTAATAATTCAGAAAATCATCAAATAACTCGGAATGTAAAAATCATTCAGGCTGAATATTTAAATTCAACAAATAACGATCAATCTCAACAACCATTGCAAAATGAATTGCAATTATCTTACTCTAATACTAATGCTGATGCATTGTCTCGAATCGAAAATCAAATTTTAAATACCATGACCTCTCAAACTTTTTCGTATGACAACTTCCTAGAAAAACAAAATGAAACATTTAACGTTAAATTTTATGAAATAGATGAATCTCTTCTTAATCAAAAGCAATCTATAGCACATTGTATTTCTAACGACAAATCGATGTCTAAAGGAATAGCTTTAGAAATAAGTTCAATGATCTCTAATTATGACGAATTATTAAATACACACTCTAAAGTAGGAGACGTATTAAAATCAACAGAAAATAAAAATAATGTTTACCATTTAATAACGAAACAAAACTTTTGGGAAAAATCAAATTACTTTTCTATCTTTCAAGCATTATGTAACTTAAAAAATATTCTACATAATGATAAGGAAACAAATATCTCTTTTCCACGCCTTGGTAGTGGCTTAGACAACTTAAATTGGGAAAAGATAAAGAAAATTATCCAATATGTTTTTCACAACTCAAATATAAATATAACGATATGTCATAACAAAATAATTAATCCTCATCACGACGAAATACCACAAATACTTAAGGAATATCATGACTCTCCTATAAGCGGACATTCGGGATATCATAGTACTTTAAATCGTTTACGACTCAAATATAAATGGACTAATATGCAAAAAGACGTTAAAACATATATCAGGCAATGTGAATCTTGCCAGAAAAACAAAATATATCGTCAAAATTTAAAACAACCCATAGAAATAACTACGACTAGCGGAAAACCGTTTGAACGTATTGCCTTAGATATAGTAGGTCCATTACCTTTAACCGAAAATGGAAATAAATATATTTTAACTCTTCAAGACGATCTTACAAAATATTCTCAATGTTACCCTATTCCTAATCATGAAGCAATGACGATTGCAGCTCAATTAACTAAAAATTTCATTTGTCAATTTGGCATCCCTGAAAAAATTCTTACCGATCAAGGAAAAGATTTTACTTCAAACATACTTAAAGAAGTAGCCAAACTTTTAAAAATCGAACAAATCCAAACCAGTGCCTATTCTCCTACTAGTAATGGTGCGCTAGAGCGTAGCCATGCTACTCTAGCCGACTATCTAAAACATTACATATCTCCAAGTCAAACCGATTGGGACGAATGGTTACCTTTTGCTATGTTTAGCTATAACACTACTCCACACACTGCTACAAAATTTACACCTTTCGAATTAGTTTACGGAAACTCACCAAAACTACCAACAGCTATAATAATACCCGAATTTAAATATACATATGACTCGTTTTTAGATAATCTTAAGCTCAAATTAACCAAATCACATGAAATAGCTAGAAAGAATCTAGTTGAAAGAAAAGAAGACACACAATTAAGGCATAACAAAAATAAAACCTTACGAAAATTTAAAATCGGTGATAAAATATACTTAACAAATAATGCTACTAAACTAAATAAATCTAAAAAATTATCTCCTAACTTCCAAGGTCCGTACGAAATCATAAAAGTCAACAGTCCTCTTAATATTACTATTAAAGTAAAAAATAAATTAATCAAAGTTCACACTAACAGAGTGAAACTTGCTATTTTAGATCCCTTACAGTAAGTGGATTTAAAACAGATTACGACAATCATTACATTATCTCAAAAATACCATGTTTATTCAACCTTAAAATCACAATATACACTCTTACATACTATATAAAATTGTTATCAACTATGTAACCAAGATTTTATTTGTAAAACCTGAATGTAAAAGTTACTCTAAAATGTAATCCTAATAAGTGAAAATGTACAAACATAAAATTATTATATATTTATTCCAGATGTAAATATCTTAAATGATGATTGTTGTAAGTAATAAATAAATAAATAAAACCCATCTCCTCCATTACAATCACTTAAAATACCTTATGTACACCATCTCAATGTTTCTTATAATCATATATTTATTGTATAAACTCATTTAAGTTACCAATAAGTTTATTCTTTAGGGGGGAGATGTTATGTATACTCAATACCATACCATACTATGTTTTATTCTGTATGACGTTCTATTTTCAAAATGCGTTTCGTGCATTCGAATGAAAACAAATGAAGTATGAAACAGTAGTAGAATAGAAAAACAATTGCAACCTGTCACATTCTCACGATTTTCGTATTAATTATAAGATTGATTTATTGATTTATAAAGTGTAATATATTGTTATCTAAATAAAATTGAACCAACACATAAAAGTGTTTTAGTAAAAACAATAAACATAACA